>CAWUFW010002173.1:1805000-2369488 GCA_963921515.1 Calotriton arnoldi | reverse complement strand
GTTTGCCAATGTGCAGCATTCCGTCCATCATCTTGTGTGTTTTGCATTTCGCCCTAAGTGGGAAGGGTATGCCCAGACGTGGGTCCCGTGCTCACTACGCCACTGGAGTCAATCTATCCTGGCTAATGAAGGCTGATAGCCTGAAACCGGTCCTAGGATGCATGATTCCAGTCCAGGGAAGACATGGCTTGGCAGTTCGGTCTGGACTGTTCCCATGAGGCACAGGGTCAAGACTGATTTGCATATGGCTATGTCTGAACTGGGGTGGTGTGGTGAAGCAAAATAACGATGGATTAAACCCAGATCTGTGACTGAGGGTGAATGTTTGCCAATGTGCAGCAATCCGTCCATCATCTTGTGTGTTTTGCATTTTAAGCCTAAGTGGGAAGGGTATGCCCAGACGTGGGTCCCGTGCTCACTACGCCACTGGAGTCAAGCTATCCTGGCTGATGAAGGCTGATAGCCTGAAACCGGTCCTAGGATGCTTGATTCCGGTACAGGGAAGACATGGCTTGGCAGTTCGGTCTGGACTGTTCCCATGAGGCACAGGGTCAAGACTGATTTGCATATGGCTATGTCTGAACTGGGGTGGCGTGGTGAAGCAAAATAACGATGGATAAACCCAGATCTGTGACTGGGGGTGAATGTTTGCCAATGTGCAGCATTCCGTCCATCATCTTGTGTGTTTTGCATTTCGCCCTAAGTGGGAAGGGTATGCCCAGACGTGGGTCCCGTGCTCACTACACCACTGGAGTCAAGCTATCCTGGCTGATGAAGGCTGATAGCCTGAAACCGGTCCTAGGATGCTTGATTCGGTCCAGGGAAGACATGGCTTGGCAGTTCGGTCTGGACTGTTCCCACGAGGCACAGGGTCAAGACTGATTTGCATATGGCTATGTCTGAACTGGGGTGGCGTGGTGAAGCAAAATAACGATGGATTAAACCCAGATCTGTGACTGGGGGTGAATGTTTGCCAATGTGCAGCATTCCGTCCATCATCTTGTGTGTTTTGCATTTCGCCCTAAGTAGGAGAGGGTATGCCCAGACGTGGGTCCCGTGCTCACTACGCCACTGGAGTCAAGCTATCCTGGCTGATGAAGGCTGATAGCCTGAAACCGGTCCTAGGATGCTTGATTTCGGTCCAGGGAAGACATGGCTTGGCAGTTCGGTCTGGACTGTTCCCATGAGGCACAGGGTCAAGACTGATTTGCATATGGCTATGTCTGAACTGGGGTGGCGTGGCGAAGCAAAATAACGATGGATTAAACCCAGATCTGTGACTGGGGGTGAATGTTTGCCAATGTGCAGCATTCCGTCCATCATCTTGTGTGTTTTGCATTTCGCCCTAAGTGGGAAGGGTATGCTCAGACGTGGGTCCCGTGGTCACTACGCCACTGGAGTCAAGCTATCCTGGCTGATGAAGGCTGATAGACTGAAACCGGTCCTAGGATGCTTGATTCTGGTCCAGGGAAGACATGGCTTGGCAGTTCGGTCTGGACTGTTCCCATGAAGCACAGGGTCAAGACTGATTTGCATATGGCTATGTCTGAACTGGGGTGGCGTGGTGAAGCAAAATAACGATGGATTAAACCCAGATCTGTGACTGGGGGTGAATGTTTGCCAATGTGCAGCATTCCGTCCATCATCTTGTGTGTTTTGCATTTCGCCCTAAGTGGGAAGGGTATGCCCAGACGTGGGTCCCGTGCTCACTACGCCACTGGAGTCAAGCTATCCTGGCTGATGAAGGCTGATAGCCTGAAACCGGTCCTAGGATGCTTGATTCCGGTCCAGGGAAGACATGGCTTGGCAGTTCGGTCTGGACTGTTCCCATGAGGCACAGGGTCAAGACTGATTTGCATATGGCTATGTCTGAACTGGGGTGGCGTGGTGAAGCAAAATAACGATGGATTAAACCCAGATCTGTGACTGGGGGTGAATGTTTGCCATTGTGCAGCATTCCGTCCATCATCTTGTGTGTTTTGCATTTCGCCCTAAGTGGGAAGGGTATGCCCAGACGTGGGTCCCGTGCTCACTACGCCACTCGAGTCAAGCTATCCTGGCTGATGAAGGCTGATAGCCTGAAACCGGTCCTAGGATGCTTGATTTCGGTCCAGGGAAGACATGGCTTGGCAGTTCGGTCTGGTCTGTTCCCATGAGGCACAGGGTCAAGACTGATTTGCATATGGCTATGTCTGAACTGGGGTGGCGTGGTGAAGCAAAATAACGATGGATTAAACCCAGATCTGTGACTGGGGGTGAATGTTTGCCAATGTGCAGCATTCCGTCCATCATCTTGTGTGTTTTGCATTTCACCCTAAGTGGGAAGGGTATGCTCAGACGTGGGTCCCGTGCTCACTACGCCTCTGGAGTCAAGCTATCCTGGCTGATGAAGGCTGATAGACTGAAACCGGTCCTAGGATGCTTGATTCCGGTCCAGGGAAGACAAGGCTTGGCAGTTCGGTCTGGACTGTTCCCATGAGGCTCAGGGTCAAGACTGATTTGCGTATGGCTATGTCTGAACTTGGGTGGCGTGGTGAAGCAAAATAACGATGGATTAAACCCAGATCTGTGACTGGGGGTGAATGTTTGCCAATGTGCAGCATTCCGTCCATCATCTTGTGTGTTTTGCATTTCGCCCTAAGTGGGAAGGGTATGCCCAGACGTGGGTCCCGTGCTCACTACGCCACTGGAGTCAAGCTATTCTGGCTGATGAAGGCTGATAGCCTGAAACCGGTCCTAGGATGCTTGATTCCGGTCCAGGGAAGACAAGGCTTGGCAGTTCGGTCTGGACTGTTCCCATGAGGCTCAGGGTCAAGACTGATTTGCGTATGGCTATGTCTGAACTGGGGTGGCGTGGTGAAGCAAAATAACGATGGATTAAACCCAGATCTGTGACTGGGGGTGAATGTTTGCCAATGTGCAGCATTCCGTCCATCATCTTGTGTGTTTTGCATTTCGCCCTAAGTGGGAAGGGTATGCCCAGACGTGGGTCCCGTGCTCACTACGCCACTGGAGTCAAGCTATCCTGGCTGATGAAGGCTGATAGCCTGAAACCGGTCCTAGGATGCTTGATTCCGGTCCAGGAAAACATGGCTTGGCAGTTCGGTCTGGACTGTTCCCATGAGGCACAGGGTCAAGACTGATTTGCATATGGCTATGTCTGAACTGGGGTGGCGTGGTGAAGCAAAATAACGATGGATTAAACCCAGATCTGTGACTGGGGGTGAATGGTTGCCAATGTGCAGCATTCCGTCCATCATCTTGTGTGTTTTGCATTTCGCCCTAAGTGGGAAGGGTATGCCCAGATGTGGGTCCCGTGCTCACTACGCCACTGGAGTCAAGCTATCCTGGCTGATGAAGGCTGATAGCCTGAAAACCGGTCCTAGGATGCTTGATTCCAGTCCAGGGAAGACATGGCTTGGCAGTTCAGTCTGGACTGTTCCCATGAGGCACAGGGTCAAGACTGATTTGCATATGGCTATGTCTGAACTGGGGTGGCGTGGTAGAAGCAAAATAACGATGGATTAAACCCAGATATGTGACTGGGGGTGAATGTTTGCCAATGTGCAGCATTCCGTCCATCATCTTGTGTGTTTTGCATTTCGCCCTCAGTGGGAAGTGTATGCCCTGACGTGGGTCCTGTGCTCACTACGCCACTGGAGTCAAGCTATCCTGGCTGATGAAGGCTGATAGCCTGAAACCGGTCCTAGGATGCTTGATTCCGGTCCAGGGAAGACATGGCTTGGCAGTTCGGTCTGGACTGTTCCCATGAGGCACAGGGTCAAGACTGATTTGCATATGGCTATGTCTGAACTGGGGTGGCGTGGTGAAGCAAAATAACGATGGATTAAACCCAGATATGTGACTGGGGGTGAATGTTTGCCAATTTGCAGCATTCCGTCCATCATCTTGTGTGTTTTGCATTTCGCCCTAAGTGGGAAGGGTATGCCCAGACGTGGGTCCCGTGCTCACTACGCCACTGGAGTCAAGCTATCCTGGCTGATGAAGGCTGATAGCCTGAAACCGGTCCTAGGATGCTTGATTCCGGTCCAGGGAAGACATGGCTTGGCAGTTCGGTCTGGACTGTTCCCATGAGGCACAGGGTCAAGACTGATTTGCATATGGCTATGTCTGAACTGGGGTGGCGTGGTGAAGCAAAATAACGATGGCTTAAACCCAGATCTGTGACTGGGGGTGAATGTTTGCCAATGTGCAGCATTCCGTCCATCATCTTGTGTGTTTTGCATTTCGCCCTAAGTGGGAAGGGTATGCCCAGACGTGGGTCCCGTGCTCACTACGCCACTGGAGTCAAGCTATCCTGGCTGATGAAGGCTGATAGCCTGAAACCGGTCCTAGGATGCTTGATTTCCGGTCCAGGGAAGACATGGCTTGGCAGTTCGGTCTGGACTGTTCCCATGAGGCACAGGGTCAAGACTGATTTGCATATGGCTATGTCTGAACTGGGGTGGCGTGGTGAAGCAAAATAACGATGGATTAAACCCAGATATGTGACTGGGGGTGAATGTTTGCCAATGTGCAGCATTCCGTCCATCATCTTGTGTGTTTTGCATTTCGCCCTAAGTGGGAATGGTATGCCCAGACGTGGGTCCCGTGCTCACTACGCCACTGGAGTCAAGCTATCCTGGCTGATGAAGGCTGATAGCCTGAAAGCCGGTCCTAGGATGCTTGATTTCGGTCCAGGGAAGACATGGCTTGGCAGTTCGGTCTGGACTGTTCCCATGAGGCACAGGGTCAAGACTGATTTGCATATGGCTATGTCTGAACTGGGGTGGCGTGGTGAAGCAAAATAACGATGGATTAAACCCAGATCTGTGACTGGGGGTGAATGTTTGCCAATGTGCAGCATTCCGTCCATCATCTTGTGTGTTTTGCATTTCGCCCTAAGTGGGAAGGGTATGCCCAGACGTGGGTCCCGTGCTCACTACGCCACTGGAGTCAAGATATCCTGGCTAATGAAGGCTGATAGCCTGATAGCCTGAAACCGGTCCTAGGATGCATGATTCCAGTCCAGGGAAGACATGGCTTGGCAGTTCGGTCTGGACTGTTCCCATGAGGCACAGGGTCAAGACTGATTTGCATCTGGCTGTGTCTGAACTGGGGTGGTGTGGTGAAGCAAAATAATGATGGATTAAACCCAGATCTGTAACTGGGGGTGAATGTTTGCCAATGTGCAGCATTCCGTCCATCATCTTGTGTGTTTGCATTTCGCCCTAAGTGGGAAGGGTATGCCCAGACGTGGGTCCCGTGCTCACTACGCCACTGGAGTCAAGCTATCCTGGCTGATGAAGGCTGATAGCCTGAAACCGGTCCTAGGATGCTTGATTTCGGTCCAGGGAAGACATGGCTTGGCAGTTCGGTCTGGACTGTTCCCATGAGGCACAGGGTCAAGACTGATTTGCATATGGCTATGTCTAAACTGGGGTGGCGTGGCGAAGCAAAATAACGATGGATTAAACCCAGATCTGTGACTGGGGGTGAATGTTTGCCAATGTGCAGCATTCCGTCCATCATCTTGTGTGTTTTGCATTTCGCCCTAAGTGGGAAGTGTATGCCCAGACGTGGGTCCCGTGCTCACTACGCCACTGGAGTCAAGCTATCCTGGCTGATGAAGGCTGATAGCCTGAAACCGGTCCTAGGATGCTTGATTCCGGTCCAGGGAAGACATGGCTTGGCAGTTCGGTCTGGACTGTTCCCATGAGGCACAGGGTCAAGACTGATTTGCATATGGCTATGTCTGAACTGGGGTGGCGTGGTGAAGCAAAATAACGATGGCTTAAACCCAGATCTGTGACTGGGGGTGAATGTTTGCCAATGTGCAACATTCCGTCCATCATCTTGTGTGTTTTGCATTTCGCCCTACGTGGGAAGGGTATGCCCAGACGTGGGTCCCGTGCTCACTACGCCACTGGAGTCAAGCTATCCTGGCTGATGAAGGCTGATAGCCTGAAACCGGTCCTAGGATGCTTGATTCCGGTCCAGGGAAGACATGGCTTGGCAGTTCGGTCTGGACTGTTCCCATGAGGCACAGGGTCAAGACTGATTTGCATATGGCTATGTCTGAACTGGGGTGGCGTGGTGAAGCAAAATAACGATGGATTAAACCCAGATATGTGACTGGGGGTGAATGTTTGCCAATGTGCAGCATTCCGTCCATCATCTTGTGTGTTTTGCATTTCGCCCTCAGTGGGAAGTGTATGCCCAGACGTGGGTCCCGTGCTCACTACGCCACTGGAGTCAAGCTATCCTGGCTGATGAAGGCTGATAGCCTGAAACCGGTCCTAGGATGCTTGATTCCGGTCCAGGGAAGACATGGCTTGGCAGTTCGGTCTGGACTGTTCCCATGAGGCACAGGGTCAAGACTGATTTGCATATGGCTATGTCTGAACTGGGGTGGCGTGGTGAAGCAAAATAACGATGGATTAAACCCAGATCTGTGACTGGGGGTGAATGTTTGCCAATGTGCAGCATTCCGTCCATCATCTTGTGTGTTTTGCATTTCGCCCTAAGTGGGAAGGGTATGCCCAGACGTGGGTCCCGTGCTCACTACGCCACTGGAGTCAAGCTATCCTGGCTGATGAAGGCTGATAGCCTGAAACCGGTCCTAGGATGCTTGATTCCGGTCCAGGGAAGACATGGCTTGGCAGTTCGGTCTGGACTGTTCCCATGAGGCACAGGGTCAAGACTGATTTGCATATGGCTATGTCTGAACTGGGGTGGCGTGGTGAAGCAAAATAACGATGGATTAAACCCAGATCTGTGACTGGGGGTGAATGTTTGCCAATGTGCAGCATTCCGTCCATCATCTTGTGTGTTTTGCATTTCGCCCTAAGTGGGAAGGGTATGCCCAGACGTGGGTCCCGTGCTCACTACGCCACTGGAGTCAAGCTATCCTGGCTGATGAAGGCTGATAGCCTGAAACCGGTCCTAGGATGCTTGATTCCGGTCCAGGGAAGACATGGCTTGGCAGTTCGGTCTGGACTGTTCCCATGAGGCACAGGGTCAAGACTGATTTGCATATGGCTATGTCTGAACTGGGGTGGCGTGGTGAAGCAAAATAACGATGGATTAAACCCAGATCTGTGACTGGGGGTGAATGTTTGCCAATGTGCAGCATTCCGTCCATCATCTTGTGTGTTTTGCATTTCGCCCTAAGTGGGAAGGGTATGCCCAGACGTGGGTCCCGTGCTCACTACGCCACTGGAGTCAAGCTATCCTGGCTGATGAAGGCTGATAGCCTGAAACCGGTCCTAGGATGCTTGATTCCGGTCCAGGGAAGACATGGCTTGGCAGTTCGGTCTGGACTGTTCCCATGAGGCACAGGGTCAAGACTGATTTGCATATGGCTATGTCTGAACTGGGGTGGCGTGGTGAAGCAAAATAACGATGGATTAAACCCAGATCTGTGACTGGGGGTGAATGTTTGCCAATGTGCAGCATTCCGTCCATCATCTTGTGTGTTTTGCATTTCGCCCTAAGTGGGAAGGGTATGCCCAGACGTGGGTCCCGTGCTCACTACGCCACTGGAGTCAAGCTATCCTGGCTGATGAAGGCTGATAGCCTGAAACCGGTCCTAGGATGCTTGATTCCGGTCCAGGGAAGACATGGCTTGGCAGTTCGGTCTGGACTGTTCCCATGAGGCACAGGGTCAAGACTGATTTGCATATGGCTATGTCTGAACTGGGGTGGCGTGGTGAAGCAAAATAACGATGGATTAAACCCAGATCTGTGACTGGGGGTGAATGTTTGCCAATGTGCAGCATTCCGTCCATCATCTTGTGTGTTTTGCATTTCGCCCTAAGTGGGAAGGGTATGCCCAGACGTGGGTCCCGTGCTCACTACGCCACTGGAGTCAAGCTATCCTGGCTGATGAAGGCTGATAGCCTGAAACCGGTCCTAGGATGCTTGATTCCGGTCCAGGGAAGACATGGCTTGGCAGTTCGGTCTGGACTGTTCCCATGAGGCACAGGGTCAAGACTGATTTGCATATGGCTATGTCTGAACTGGGGTGGCGTGGTGAAGCAAAATAACGATGGATTAAACCCAGATCTGTGACTGGGGGTGAATGTTTGCCAATGTGCAGCATTCCGTCCATCATCTTGTGTGTTTTGCATTTCGCCCTAAGTGGGAAGGGTATGCCCAGACGTGGGTCCCGTGCTCACTACGCCACTGGAGTCAAGCTATCCTGGCTGATGAAGGCTGATAGCCTGAAACCGGTCCTAGGATGCTTGATTCCGGTCCAGGGAAGACATGGCTTGGCAGTTCGGTCTGGACTGTTCCCATGAGGCACAGGGTCAAGACTGATTTGCATATGGCTATGTCTGAACTGGGGTGGCGTGGTGAAGCAAAATAACGATGGCTTAAACCCAGATCTGTGACTGGGGGTGAATGTTTGCCAATGTGCAGCATTCCGTCCATCATCTTGTGTGTTTTGCATTTCGCCCTAAGTGGGAAGGGTATGCCCAGACGTGGGTCCCGTGCTCACTACGCCACTGGAGTCAAGCTATCCTGGCTGATGAAGGCTGATAGCCTGAAACCGGTCCTAGGATGCTTGATTCCGGTCCAGGGAAGACATGGCTTGGCAGTTCGGTCTGGACTGTTCCCATGAGGCACAGGGTCAAGACTGATTTGCATATGGCTATGTCTGAACTGGGGTGGCGTGGTGAAGCAAAATAACGATGGATTAAACCCAGATCTGTGACTGGGGGTGAATGTTTGCCAATGTGCAGCATTCCGTCCATCATCTTGTGTGTTTTGCATTTCGCCCTAAGTGGGAAGGGTATGCCCAGACGTGGGTCCCGTGCTCACTACGCCACTGGAGTCAAGCTATCCTGGCTGATGAAGGCTGATAGCCTGAAACCGGTCCTAGGATGCTTGATTCCGGTCCAGGGAAGACATGGCTTGGCAGTTCGGTCTGGACTGTTCCCATGAGGCACAGGGTCAAGACTGATTTGCATATGGCTATGTCTGAACTGGGGTGGCGTGGTGAAGCAAAATAACGATGGATTAAACCCAGATCTGTGACTGGGGGTGAATGTTTGCCAATGTGCAGCATTCCGTCCATCATCTTGTGTGTTTTGCATTTCGCCCTAAGTGGGAAGGGTATGCCCAGACGTGGGTCCCGTGCTCACTACGCCACTGGAGTCAAGCTATCCTGGCTGATGAAGGCTGATAGCCTGAAACCGGTCCTAGGATGCTTGATTCCGGTCCAGGGAAGACATGGCTTGGCAGTTCGGTCTGGACTGTTCCCATGAGGCACAGGGTCAAGACTGATTTGCATATGGCTATGTCTGAACTGGGGTGGCGTGGTGAAGCAAAATAACGATGGATTAAACCCAGATCTGTGACTGGGGGTGAATGTTTGCCAATGTGCAGCATTCCGTCCATCATCTTGTGTGTTTTGCATTTCGCCCTAAGTGGGAAGGGTATGCCCAGACGTGGGTCCCGTGCTCACTACGCCACTGGAGTCAAGCTATCCTGGCTGATGAAGGCTGATAGCCTGAAACCGGTCCTAGGATGCTTGATTCCGGTCCAGGGAAGACATGGCTTGGCAGTTCGGTCTGGACTGTTCCCATGAGGCACAGGGTCAAGACTGATTTGCATATGGCTATGTCTGAACTGGGGTGGTGTGGTGAAGCAAAATAACGATGGATTAAACCCAGATCTGTGACTGGGGGTGAATGTTTGCCAATGTGCAGCATTCCGTCCATCATCTTGTGTGTTTTGCATTTCGCCCTAAGTGGGAAGGGTATGCCCAGACGTGGGTCCCGTGCTCACTACGCCACTGGAGTCAAGCTATCCTGGCTGATGAAGGCTGATAGCCTGAAACCGGTCCTAGGATGCTTGATTCCGGTCCAGGGAAGACATGGCTTGGCAGTTCGGTCTGGACTGTTCCCATGAGGCACAGGGTCAAGACTGATTTGCATATGGCTATGTCTGAACTGGGGTGGCGTGGTGAAGCAAAATAACGATGGATTAAACCCAGATCTGTGACTGGGGGTGAATGTTTGCCAATGTGCAGCATTCCGTCCATCATCTTGTGTGTTTTGCATTTCGCCCTAAGTGGGAAGGGTATGCTCAGACGTGGGTCCCGTGCTCACTACGCCACTGGAGTCAAGCTATCCTGGCTGATGAAGGCTGATAGACTGAAACCGGTCCTAGGATGCTTGATTCCGGTCCAGGGAAGACATGGCTTGGCAGTTCGGTCTGGACTGTTCCCATGAGGCACAGGGTCAAGACTGATTTGCATATGGCTATGTCTGAACTGGGGTGGCGTGGTGAAGCAAAATAACGATGGATTAAACCCAGATCTGTGACTGGGGGTGAATGTTTGCCAATGTGCAGCATTCCGTCCATCATCTTGTGTGTTTTGCATTTCGCCCTAAGTGGGAAGGGTATGCCCAGACGTGGGTCCCGTGCTCACTACGCCACTGGAGTCAAGCTATCCTGGCTGATGAAGGCTGATAGCCTGAAACCGGTCCTAGGATGCTTGATTCCGGTCCAGGGAAGACATGGCTTGGCAGTTCGGTCTGGACTGTTCCCATGAGGCACAGGGTCAAGACTGATTTGCATATGGCTATGTCTGAACTGGGGTGGCGTGGTGAAGCAAAATAACGATGGATTAAACCCAGATCTGTGACTGGGGGTGAATGTTTGCCAATGTGCAGCATTCCGTCCATCATCTTGTGTGTTTTGCATTTCGCCCTAAGTGGGAAGGGTATGCCCAGACGTGGGTCCCGTGCTCACTACGCCACTGGAGTCAAGCTATCCTGGCTGATGAAGGCTGATAGCCTGAAACCGGTCCTAGGATGCTTGATTTCGGTCCAGGGAAGACATGGCTTGGCAGTTCGGTCTGGTCTGTTCCCATGAGGCACAGGGTCAAGACTGATTTGCATATGGCTATGTCTGAACTGGGGTGGCGTGGTGAAGCAAAATAACGATGGATTAAACCCAGATCTGTGACTGGGGGTGAATGTTTGCCAATGTGCAGCATTCCGTCCATCATCTTGTGTGTTTTGCATTTCGCCCTAAGTGGGAAGGGTATGCTCAGACGTGGGTCCCGTGCTCACTACGCCTCTGGAGTCAAGCTATCCTGGCTGATGAAGGCTGATAGACTGAAACCGGTCCTAGGATGCTTGATTCCGGTCCATGGAAGACATGTCTTGGCAGTTCGGTCTGGACTGTTCCCATGAGGCACAGGGTCAAGACTGATTTGCATATGGCTATGTCTGAACTGGGGTGGCGTGGTGAAGCAAAATAACGATGGATTAAACCCAGATCTGTGACTGGGGGTGAATGTTTGCCAATGTGCAGCATTCCGTCCATCATCTTGTGTGTTTTGCATTTCGCCCTAAGTGGGAAGGGTATGCCCAGACGTGGGTCCCGTGCTCACTACGCCACTGGAGTCAAGCTATCCTGGCTGATGAAGGCTGATAGCCTGAAACCGGTCCTAGGATGCTTGATTCCGGTCCAGGGAAAACATGGCTTGGCAGTTCGGTCTGGACTGTTCCCATGAGGCACAGGGTCAAGACTGATTTGCATATGGCTATGTCTGAACTGGGGTGGCGTGGTGAAGCAAAATAACGATGGATTAAACCCAGATCTGTGACTGGGGGTGAATGTTTGCCAATGTGCAGCATTCCGTCCATCATCTTGTGTGTTTTGCATTTCGCCCTAAGTGGGAAGGGTATGCCCAGATGTGGGTCCCGTGCTCACTACGCCACTGGAGTCAAGCTATCCTGGCTGATGAAGGCTGATAGCCTGAAACCGGTCCTAGGATGCTTGATTCCGGTCCAGGGAAGACATGGCTTGGCAGTTCAGTCTGGACTGTTCCCATGAGGCACAGGGTCAAGACTGATTTGCATATGGCTATGTCTGAACTGGGGTGGCGTGGTGAAGCAAAATAACGATGGATTAAACCCAGATATGTGACTGAGGGTGAATGTTTGCCAATGTGCAGCATTCCGTCCATCATCTTGTGTGTTTTGCATTTCGCCCTAAGTGGGAAGGGTATGCCCAGACGTGGGTCCCGTGCTCACTACGCCACTGGAGTCAAGCTATCCTGGCTGATGAAGGCTGATAGCCTGAAACCGGTCCTAGGATGCTTGATTCCGGTCCAGGGAAGACATGGCTTGGCAGTTCGGTCTGGACTGTTCCCATGAGGCACAGGGTCAAGACTGATTTGCATATGGCTATGTCTGAACTGGGGTGGCGTGGTGAAGCAAAATAACGATGGATTAAACCCAGATCTGTGACTGGGGGTGAATGTTTGCCAATGTGCAGCATTCCGTCCATCATCTTGTGTGTTTTGCATTTCGCCCTAAGTGGGAAGGGTATGCCCAGACGTGGGTCCCGTGCTCACTACGCCACTGGAGTCAAGCTATCCTGGCTGATGAAGGCTGATAGCCTGAAACCGGTCCTAGGATGCTTGATTCCGGTCCAGGGAAGACATGGCTTGGCAGTTCGGTCTGGACTGTTCCCATGAGGCACAGGGTCAAGACTGATTTGCATATGGCTATGTCTGAACTGGGGTGGCGTGGTGAAGCAAAATAACGATGGATTAAACCCAGATCTGTGACTGGGGGTGAATGTTTGCCAATGTGCAGCATTCCGTCCATCATCTTGTGTGTTTTGCATTTCGCCCTAAGTGGGAAGGGTATGCTCAGACGTGGGTCCCGTGCTCACTACGCCTCTGGAGTCAAGCTATCCTGGCTGATGAAGGCTGATAGACTGAAACCGGTCCTAGGATGCTTGATTCCGGTCCAGGGAAGACATGGCTTGGCAGTTCGGTCTAGACTGTTCCCATGAGGCACAGGGTCAAGACTGATTTGCATATGGCTATGTCTGAACTGGGGTGGCGTGGTGAAGCAAAATAACGATGGATTAAACCCAGATCTGTGACTGGGGGCGAATGTTTGCCAATGTGCAGCATTCCGTCCATCATCTTGTGTGTTTTGCATTTCGCCCTAAGTGGGAAGGGTATGCCCAGACGTGGGTCCCGTGCTCACTACGCCACTGGAGTCAAGCTATCCTGGCTGATGAAGGCTGATAGCCTGAAACCGGTCCTAGGATGCTTGATTCCGGTCCAGGGAAGACATGGCTTGGCAGTTCGGTCTGGACTGTTCCCATGAGGCACAGGGTCAAGACTGATTTGCATATGGCTATGTCTGAACTGGGGTGGCGTGGTGAAGCAAAATAACGATGGCTTAAACCCAGATCTGTGACTGGGGGTGAATGTTTGCCAATGTGCAGCATTCCGTCCATCATCTTGTGTGTTTTGCATTTCGCCCTAAGTGGGAAGGGTATGCCCAGACGTGGGTCCCGTGCTCACTACGCCACTGGAGTCAAGCTATCCTGGCTGATGAAGTCTGATAGCCTGAAACCGGTCCTAGGATGCTTGATTTCGGTCCAGGGAAGACATGGCTTGGCAGTTCGGTCTGGTATGTTCCCATGAGGCACAGGGTCAAGACTGATTTGCATATGGCTATGTCTGAACTGGGGTGGCGTGGTGAAGCAAAATAACGATGGATTAAACCCAGATCTGTGACTGGGGGTGAATGTTTGCCAATGTGCAGCATTCCGTCCATCATCTTGTGTGTTTTGCATTTCGCCCTAAGTGGGAAGGGTATGCTCAGACGTGGGTCCCGTGCTCACTACGCCTCTGGAGTCAAGCTATCCTGGCTGATGAAGGCTGATAGACTGAAACCGGTCCTAGGATGCTTGATTCCGGTCCAGGGAAGACATGGCTTGGCAGTTCGGTCTGGACTGTTCCCATGAGGCACAGGGTCAAGACTGATTTGCATATGGCTATGTCTGAACTGGGGTGGCGTGGTGAAGCAAAATAACGATGGATTAAACCTAGATCTGTGACTGGGGGTGAATGTTTGCCAATGTGCAGCATTCCGTCCATCATCTTGTGTGTTTTGCATTTCGCCCTAAGTGGGAAGGGTATGCCCAGACGTGGGTCCCGTGCTCACTACGCCACTGGAGTCAAGCTATCCTGGCTGATGAAGGCTGATAGCCTGAAACCGGTCCTAGGATGCTTGATTCCGGTCCAGGGAAAACATGGCTTGGCAGTTCGGTCTGGACTGTTCCCATGAGGCACAGGGTCAAGACTGATTTGCATATGGCTATGTCTGAACTGGGGTGGCGTGGTGAAGCAAAATAACGATGGATTAAACCCAGATCTGTGACTGGGGGTGAATGTTTGCCAATGTGCAGCATTCCGTCCATCATCTTGTGTGTTTTGCATTTCGCCCTAAGTGGGAAGGGTATGCCCAGATGTGGGTCCCGTGCTCACTACGCCACTGGAGTCAAGCTATCCTGGCTGATGAAGGCTGATAGCCTGAAACCGGTCCTAGGATGCTTGATTCCAGTCCAGGGAAGACATGGCTTGGCAGTTCAGTCTGGACTGTTCCCATGAGGCACAGGGTCAAGACTGATTTGCATATGGCTATGTCTGAACTGGGGTGGCGTGGTGAAGCAAAATAATGATGGATTAAACCCAGATCTGTGACTGGGGGTGAATGTTTGCCAATGTGCAGCATTCCGTCCATCATCTTGTGTGTTTTGCATTTCGCCCTAAGTGGGAAGGGTATGCCCAGACGTGGGTCCTGTGCTCACTACGCCACTGGAGTCAAGCTATCCTGGCTGATGAAGGCTGATAGCCTGAAACCGGTCCTAGGATGCTTGATTCTGGTCCAGGGAAGACATGGCTTGGCAGTTCGGTCTGGACTGTTCCCATGAGGCACAGGGTCAAGACTGATTTGCATATGGCTATGTCTGAACTGGGGTGGCGTGGTGAAGCAAAATAACGATGGATTAAACCCAGATCTGTGACTGGGGGTGAATGTTTGCCAATGTGCAGCATTCCGTCCATCATCTTGTGTGTTTTGCATTTCGCCCTAAGTGGGAAGGGTATGCCCAGACGTGGGTCCCGTGCTCACTACGCCACTGGAGTCAAGCTATCCTGGCTGATGAAGGCTGATAGCCTGAAACCGGTCCTAGGATGCTTGATTCCGGTCCAGGGAAGACATGGCTTGGCAGTTCGGTCTGGACTGTTCCCATGAGGCACAGGGTCAAGACTGATTTGCATATGGCTGTGTCTGAACTGGGGTGGCGTGGTGAAGCAAAATAACGATGGATTAAACCCAGATCTGTGACTGGGGGTGAATGTTTGCCAATGTGCAGCATTCCGTCCATCATCTTGTGTGTTTTGCATTTCGCCCTAAGTGGGAAGGGTATGCTCAGACGTGGGTCCCGTGCTCACTACGCCTCTGGAGTCAAGCTATCCTGGCTGATGAAGGCTGATAGACTGAAACCGGTCCTAGGATGCTTGATTCCGGTCCAGGGAAGACATGGCTTGGCAGTTCGGTCTAGACTGTTCCCATGAGGCACAGGGTCAAGACTGATTTGCATATGGCTATGTCTGAACTGGGGTGGCGTGGTGAAGCAAAATAACGATGGATTAAACCCAGATCTGTGACTGGGGGCGAATGTTTGCCAATGTGCAGCATTCCGTCCATCATCTTGTGTGTTTTGCATTTCGCCCTAAGTGGGAAGGGTATGCCCAGACGTGGGTCCCGTGCTCACTACGCCACTGGAGTCAAGCTATCCTGGCTGATGAAGGCTGATAGCCTGAAACCGGTCCTAGGATGCTTGATTCCGGTCCAGGGAAGACATGGCTTGGCAGTTCGGTCTGGACTGTTCCCATGAGGCACAGGGTCAAGACTGATTTGCATATGGCTATGTCTGAACTGGGGTGGCGTGGTGAAGCAAAATAACGATGGCTTAAACCCAGATCTGTGACTGGGGGTGAATGTTTGCCAATGTGCAGCATTCCGTCCATCATCTTGTGTGTTTTGCATTTCGCCCTAAGTGGGAAGGGTATGCCCAGACGTGGGTCCCGTGCTCACTACGCCACTGGAGTCAAGCTATCCTGGCTGATGAAGTCTGATAGCCTGAAACCGGTCCTAGGATGCTTGATTTCGGTCCAGGGAAGACATGGCTTGGCAGTTCGGTCTGGTATGTTCCCATGAGGCACAGGGTCAAGACTGATTTGCATATGGCTATGTCTGAACTGGGGTGGCGTGGTGAAGCAAAATAACGATGGATTAAACCCAGATCTGTGACTGGGGGTGAATGTTTGCCAATGTGCAGCATTCCGTCCATCATCTTGTGTGTTTTGCATTTCGCCCTAAGTGGGAAGGGTATGCTCAGACGTGGGTCCCGTGCTCACTACGCCTCTGGAGTCAAGCTATCCTGGCTGATGAAGGCTGATAGACTGAAACCGGTCCTAGGATGCTTGATTCCGGTCCAGGGAAGACATGGCTTGGCAGTTCGGTCTGGACTGTTCCCATGAGGCACAGGGTCAAGACTGATTTGCATATGGCTATGTCTGAACTGGGGTGGCGTGGTGAAGCAAAATAACGATGGATTAAACCTAGATCTGTGACTGGGGGTGAATGTTTGCCAATGTGCAGCATTCCGTCCATCATCTTGTGTGTTTTGCATTTCGCCCTAAGTGGGAAGGGTATGCCCAGACGTGGGTCCCGTGCTCACTACGCCACTGGAGTCAAGCTATCCTGGCTGATGAAGGCTGATAGCCTGAAACCGGTCCTAGGATGCTTGATTCCGGTCCAGGGAAAACATGGCTTGGCAGTTCGGTCTGGACTGTTCCCATGAGGCACAGGGTCAAGACTGATTTGCATATGGCTATGTCTGAACTGGGGTGGCGTGGTGAAGCAAAATAACGATGGATTAAACCCAGATCTGTGACTGGGGGTGAATGTTTGCCAATGTGCAGCATTCCGTCCATCATCTTGTGTGTTTTGCATTTCGCCCTAAGTGGGAAGGGTATGCCCAGATGTGGGTCCCGTGCTCACTACGCCACTGGAGTCAAGCTATCCTGGCTGATGAAGGCTGATAGCCTGAAACCGGTCCTAGGATGCTTGATTCCAGTCCAGGGAAGACATGGCTTGGCAGTTCAGTCTGGACTGTTCCCATGAGGCACAGGGTCAAGACTGATTTGCATATGGCTATGTCTGAACTGGGGTGGCGTGGTGAAGCAAAATAATGATGGATTAAACCCAGATCTGTGACTGGGGGTGAATGTTTGCCAATGTGCAGCATTCCGTCCATCATCTTGTGTGTTTTGCATTTCGCCCTAAGTGGGAAGGGTATGCCCAGACGTGGGTCCCGTGCTCACTACGCCACTGGAGTCAAGCTATCCTGGCTGATGAAGGCTGATAGCCTGAAACCGGTCCTAGGATGCTTGATTCTGGTCCAGGGAAGACATGGCTTGGCAGTTCGGTCTGGACTGTTCCCATGAGGCACAGGGTCAAGACTGATTTGCATATGGCTATGTCTGAACTGGGGTGGCGTGGTGAAGCAAAATAACGATGGATTAAACCCAGATCTGTGACTGGGGGTGAATGTTTGCCAATGTGCAGCATTCCGTCCATCATCTTGTGTGTTTTGCATTTCGCCCTAAGTGGGAAGGGTATGCCCAGACGTGGGTCCCGTGCTCACTACGCCACTGGAGTCAAGCTATCCTGGCTGATGAAGGCTGATAGCCTGAAACCGGTCCTAGGATGCTTGATTCCGGTCCAGGGAAGACATGGCTTGGCAGTTCGGTCTGGACTGTTCCCATGAGGCACAGGGTCAAGACTGATTTGCATATGGCTATGTCTGAACTGGGGTGGCGTGGTGAAGCAAAATAACGATGGATTAAACCCAGATCTGTGACTGGGGGTGAATGTTTGCCAATGTGCAGCATTCCGTCCATCATCTTGTGTGTTTTGCATTTCGCCCTAAGTGGGAAGGGTATGCCCAGACGTGGGTCCCGTGCTCACTACGCCACTGGAGTCAAGCTATCCTGGCTGATGAAGGCTGATAGCCTGAAACCGGTCCTAGGATGCTTGATTCCGGTCCAGGGAAGACATGGCTTGGCAGTTCGGTCTGGACTGTTCCCATGAGGCACAGGGTCAAGACTGATTTGCATATGGCTATGTCTGAACTGGGGTGGCGTGGTGAAGCAAAATAACGATGGATTAAACCCAGATCTGTGACTGGGGGTGAATGTTTGCCAATGTGCAGCATTCCGTCCATCATCTTGTGTGTTTTGCATTTCGCCCTAAGTGGGAAGGGTATGCCCAGACGTGGGTCCCGTGCTCACTACGCCACTGGAGTCAAGCTATCCTGGCTGATGAAGGCTGATAGCCTGAAACCGGTCCTAGGATGCTTGATTCCGGTCCAGGGAAGACATGGCTTGGCAGTTCGGTCTGGACTGTTCCCATGAGGCACAGGGTCAAGACTGATTTGCATATGGCTATGTCTGAACTGGGGTGGCGTGGTGAAGCAAAATAACGATGGATTAAACCCAGATCTGTGACTGGGGGTGAATGTTTGCCAATGTGCAGCATTCCGTCCATCATCTTGTGTGTTTTGCATTTCGCCCTAAGTGGGAAGGGTATGCCCAGACGTGGGTCCCGTGCTCACTACGCCACTGGAGTCAAGCTATCCTGGCTGATGAAGGCTGATAGCCTGAAACCGGTCCTAGGATGCTTGATTCCGGTCCAGGGAAGACATGGCTTGGCAGTTCGGTCTGGACTGTTCCCATGAGGCACAGGGTCAAGACTGATTTGCATATGGCTATGTCTGAACTGGGGTGGCGTGGTGAAGCAAAATAACGATGGATTAAACCCAGATCTGTGACTGGGGGTGAATGTTTGCCAATGTGCAGCATTCCGTCCATCATCTTGTGTGTTTTGCATTTCGCCCTAAGTGGGAAGGGTATGCCCAGACGTGGGTCCCGTGCTCACTACGCCACTGGAGTCAAGCTATCCTGGCTGATGAAGGCTGATAGCCTGAAACCGGTCCTAGGATGCTTGATTCCGGTCCAGGGAAGACATGGCTTGGCAGTTCGGTCTGGACTGTTCCCATGAGGCACAGGGTCAAGACTGATTTGCATATGGCTATGTCTGAACTGGGGTGGCGTGGTGAAGCAAAATAACGATGGATTAAACCCAGATCTGTGACTGGGGGTGAATGTTTGCCAATGTGCAGCATTCCGTCCATCATCTTGTGTGTTTTGCATTTCGCCCTAAGTGGGAAGGGTATGCCCAGACGTGGGTCCCGTGCTCACTACGCCACTGGAGTCAAGCTATCCTGGCTGATGAAGGCTGATAGCCTGAAACCGGTCCTAGGATGCTTGATTCCGGTCCAGGGAAGACATGGCTTGGCAGTTCGGTCTGGACTGTTCCCATGAGGCACAGGGTCAAGACTGATTTGCATATGGCTATGTCTGAACTGGGGTGGCGTGGTGAAGCAAAATAACGATGGATTAAACCCAGATCTGTGACTGGGGGTGAATGTTTGCCAATGTGCAGCATTCCGTCCATCATCTTGTGTGTTTTGCATTTCGCCCTAAGTGGGAAGGGTATGCCCAGACGTGGGTCCCGTGCTCACTACGCCACTGGAGTCAAGCTATCCTGGCTGATGAAGGCTGATAGCCTGAAACCGGTCCTAGGATGCTTGATTCCGGTCCAGGGAAGACATGGCTTGGCAGTTCGGTCTGGACTGTTCCCATGAGGCACAGGGTCAAGACTGATTTGCATATGGCTATGTCTGAACTGGGGTGGCGTGGTGAAGCAAAATAACGATGGATTAAACCCAGATCTGTGACTGGGGGTGAATGTTTGCCAATGTGCAGCATTCCGTCCATCATCTTGTGTGTTTTGCATTTCGCCCTAAGTGGGAAGGGTATGCCCAGACGTGGGTCCCGTGCTCACTACGCCACTGGAGTCAAGCTATCCTGGCTGATGAAGGCTGATAGCCTGAAACCGGTCCTAGGATGCTTGATTCCGGTCCAGGGAAGACATGGCTTGGCAGTTCGGTCTGGACTGTTCCCATGAGGCACAGGGTCAAGACTGATTTGCATATGGCTATGTCTGAACTGGGGTGGCGTGGTGAAGCAAAATAACGATGGATTAAACCCAGATCTGTGACTGGGGGTGAATGTTTGCCAATGTGCAGCATTCCGTCCATCATCTTGTGTGTTTTGCATTTCGCCCTAAGTGGGAAGGGTATGCCCAGACGTGGGTCCCGTGCTCACTACGCCACTGGAGTCAAGCTATCCTGGCTGATGAAGGCTGATAGCCTGAAACCGGTCCTAGGATGCTTGATTCCGGTCCAGGGAAGACATGGCTTGGCAGTTCGGTCTGGACTGTTCCCATGAGGCACAGGGTCAAGACTGATTTGCATATGGCTATGTCTGAACTGGGGTGGCGTGGTGAAGCAAAATAACGATGGATTAAACCCAGATCTGTGACTGGGGGTGAATGTTTGCCAATGTGCAGCATTCCGTCCATCATCTTGTGTGTTTTGCATTTCGCCCTAAGTGGGAAGGGTATGCCCAGACGTGGGTCCCGTGCTCACTACGCCACTGGAGTCAAGCTATCCTGGCTGATGAAGGCTGATAGCCTGAAACCGGTCCTAGGATGCTTGATTCCGGTCCAGGGAAGACATGGCTTGGCAGTTCGGTCTGGACTGTTCCCATGAGGCACAGGGTCAAGACTGATTTGCATATGGCTATGTCTGAACTGGGGTGGCGTGGTGAAGCAAAATAACGATGGATTAAACCCAGATCTGTGACTGGGGGTGAATGTTTGCCAATGTGCAGCATTCCGTCCATCATCTTGTGTGTTTTGCATTTCGCCCTAAGTGGGAAGGGTATGCCCAGACGTGGGTCCCGTGCTCACTACGCCACTGGAGTCAAGCTATCCTGGCTGATGAAGGCTGATAGCCTGAAACCGGTCCTAGGATGCTTGATTCCGGTCCAGGGAAGACATGGCTTGGCAGTTCGGTCTGGACTGTTCCCATAAGGCACAGGGTCAAGACTGATTTGCATATGGCTATGTCTGAACTGGGGTGGCGTAGTGAAGCAAAATAACGATGGATTAAACCCAGATCTGTGACTGGGGGTGAATGTTTGCCAATGTGCAGCATTCCGTCCATCATCTTGTGTGTTTTTCTCTTCCGGCTGTGGCTGCAGGTGGCTACCAGAGGATGCACTATGCACTTGCATCTGTCTCTATTTTTCCATTCTCTTGTGGGTGACTGCAGTGCTGTATGGTTGCCCCGGAAGACAACAGCCGCTGTCATGGGCTCTGTGTGGATGGGTGCACGTGACGGGAGGCACTATCTTGTTTCCCATGTGTGTGGGTATTAGGGCTCTTCCTCCTGTCGGCAGCAGCGCCTGGGCATGGATTCTGGAGATGCTTGGGTGCAGATTCTGAGCAGTCGTTAGGTGGCGCTGCAGCCACCTGTGTTGTGAGTCCACGACAGTCTCACTGATGCTGTGGGCTGTGCGGCGGTGCAGGCATGCGGCCACTGGGGGTGCTGCACGCAGGCCTCAGCAACGTTTCTCCTCCTGTGCGGCATCCAGATCATGCGGGTGCAGGACAGCCTCTGCGTTTCTGCAGACTGGGGTTTCAGCAGACGGCTGACACAGCAGGTGCGGCGCCGTTTGGCAGGTCACTGCCCCGTATCCTTAATGCACCGTGAGGTGCACAGCAGGCAGGCTGGGCAGCTTGACTTTGATGCAACAGTGGGGGTGCGGTACCCACAGTTGACCGCTAGGTGGCACTGTCCCGTTGAACGTAGGCCTCAGCAGCGTTCCTGACGCCACGGGCCTCGCGCTGTGGGCACTGAGTTTGCTGGGCCCTCTCCTTTAGAGTTCCGGCGGCTGCCCAGATGCCGCGGATTGTCCGGCCTCCATGAGCCTCACGGGAGCAGATGCAGAGGGGAAACGAAGGCTCGGAAGGCACGGCTTCCCGCTCACCGCCCGCTACAGGGTAAGTGTCATTAATGCATGGGATGGCAGCAGAGGCAGGCATTCGTGGTGGGGGTGGCTTCTACTCTTGTGCACAGATCTCCGGCTTACCGCATGCTGGGCTGCTGAAGGCGGTCTCTTTTAAGGCTGTGGTGCGGTCAGCATCATCTCGCTGACGCTCTTCCCCTCTCCCTTGCGGGCAGGCGGGGATTGTGTCAGGCGGTACTGCGGTCGGCGAGAGGTGGCAGGGCTGCGTGCTCTCGCTGTTCTTCAGGAGCCTTTGGGCCTCACAGCTCCAGCAGCGCAGCGGCGCCGGACATTCTCCTTGTCCCGCAGGCGGCACTGATGGAGGGCAGTGTCATCAGTTTTGGTGAGTCCCCGCAGTGCCGGGCAATGATGGGCGGTGCAGGGTGCGGCCTGGCATGCGGGGCTGATGTAGTCGCGGCGCCTCCCTTTTGGTGCTGCAGACGCAGGGAGCGCAGCCGGCGGAGCGGTGCTTTGCTCAGGGGTGGCAGGGTCGCTCACGGGCGCTGCACGGTGAGGATCGCAGGGCTCTTTAAGTGCAGCGGTGATTGCCTGAGTGTGGTGGCGGGCATACCGCAAGCATGGTGGGGAGACTCACGCTTTCCCTGGCGTTCAGGCGGCTGCTGCGGGGGTGCTCGTCCACTTCTCCGTTCGCCGGAGCCGATGTGGGTAGGAGACAGCCAGTCTCCGTGCCTCCTTCCTTAAAGACAGAGGGCCGCGTCTCGATGCTGAGCTCGACCCTCACCGCAGTCACGGGCGGCGGCTCATTTTCTCCCTACGAGGGACGATGAAGCGCCGAGCAGCAGGCATGCGGGGTTAGCTACCCGCCTCGCCGCCAATGTGGTGTAGGGCCTCAGGCCCACATGATGTGAATAACGGACACAGACACCAGGTGGTACATTACAGTAACTGGCCAAGAGCACGTGCACCCGGCCCCTTTTATTGGCAGGGCCACGTCACTCGTGACACCCGTGATGGATGGGTGTGGGTGCAAGTGTGTCCAGCCCTCAAGGGAGTGGCTGGGAGTACAGATACCTGCTAAACACTAGAACGTGTCCTGCAGGACACTACAGTGGCTGATATGTTGTCTAGTCTTTTTTTTTTTACTTTTCAAATACTTTATTTAAAACTTTAACAATAAAGTACAGTAACCCAGTACTGTACATAATTAAATTGGCTGGCAGCTGAGCAAGTTTGCGGTAATCTTATACACTACATTTTTATATGCCAAACAGAGCGGATAATCTCTTTAGAGGTTGTTAACAGAGAGTTCGTTATCCTGTGCACACCCCAAGCGCATACAGTCATATTGAGCTAACATAGACAGCCCTCCTGCCCGGCAAATACCTGCCCGTACACAGCAGGTTGGACCACGAGTCAGCTCGTAATGGTCCTAACTTCCCTCAGGCTCTCCAGTTTCTTTCCCCACCAGGTATTGCTGGTATAATCCCCAAAAACCTGCGGGTCGACTCTGCGGGGGAGGAGTTCACTGTAGATATCTGATTGTGTATTGCAATATAGCATATCCCTCTCCCATTCAGCTATTGTCGGGACCGGGCCAGTGGCCCAGCGCATAGAGACCCTGCGCTTAGCTAGAAGCAGTCCCATATCCACCAGTCGCCTGGCCTGTTTACATATGTTTTTACTATACCCCAGGAGTGAGAGCAGTGGGTCTGGAGCCAGCGAAATACTTGTAATTGTGCTTATCGTACTAAATACCTTGTCGCAGAATTCAGCAATCCGAGGACAAAGCCAGGCAACATGTGGAAACCCCGCCTCGCCCTCTCCACAGCATGGACAATCAGCCGACTCCTTCAAGCCATATCGCTTCAGTATTTCTGGGGTGTAGTAAACCCTATTAAGATATTTAAAATGGATTAGTCGATGTCTATCGTTGAGCGAGATACGCTTAGTCAGTTCACAACAATATCTTCAGGCGCCATCGTCAATGATCATGTCTAGGTCGCTCTGCCAGTCCCGTCTGGGCTTATTCTGTGTCGGTCTCCTGGAGTCTTGTGTCTGGTTATAGATAACAGTAATTATCTTAGCGGGGGGAGTGAGTTGCAGATTACAGGTGAGTGATGGGATCTCCATGGGTTCTAGCAAGTCCTCCCCAAGTAGGTCTCGTAGTGCATGCCTAGTTCTATGGAAGTGATATTGCTCTAAGGGGGAGGGTACATGTTCCTCCGAAATTATGTCTTCCCACCCACGTGCTACCCCGTCCTGAAACAGATCGCCCATCCGCAAAATGCCTAGTTGTTTCAGAGCGGCAGCAACTTCTTTATCACGACCAGTCAGAAACTAATGGTACCAGTCAATCGAAATCCGAGGAGAATATAATAGGGCACCCGCTTGTCTGTTTAATAGATTGCGCCAAGCATGGACTGTAGTATTTATAGAGTCCAGTACCCGTTTTTCTGGTAGGTGTCCAGAATAACATCTGGGGAAGCGAATAGGGATGGGCAGCAATTGCCTCAATGTGTAGATGCGGCAAGTTCTGCGGTTCGTGAATCCAATATCGGGCATGCAAGCCTTGCACCACTCTGTAATACAGATCCAAGTCAGGTGCATTAAAACCGCCCATCGAATATCGCAAAGTCAATGTGTCCCACTTAACTCGTGGTTGTTTCCCAGCCAAGGCAAGTTTGATAAGTAAAGAGCGTAGAACTGCCAATGTCCGACAAGGGAGAATCATCGGGATATTCAGAAACAAGAACAAAAATCTAGGGAGGACAATCATTTTCATTGATGAAATACGCCCTATCAACGAGAGAGGCAGACAAATCCACCGCGTTACGTCGTCCTCCAGTTTAGCAATGGCCCTCCCATAATTCTCTGAGAATGCTACCTTAGGGTCGATGTGCACCTGTATGCCCAAATATCGCACCGAATCTGTGGTCCATTGTAATGGGAAGTCTAGCTCCACAGGAGCCATGGCTGGAGTTAGCGAGAAAATAATAGATTTGGACCAGTTGACCTTAAGGCCCGATATAGCTCCAAAATTCGTGACCTCCGTAAGCACTGGTGTAAGATTTTCCCCTGGGTTTCGGACATATAAGAGCATATCATCCGCATAGGCGGAAATAATCAGCCAGTATCTAGGGAATCGCAGTCCTCTATGTCCGTGGTACTCCCTTAAGGCACAGGCCAAAGGTTCGGCCACTAGAGCATACAGTAGTGGTGATAACAGGCACCCTTGCCTTGTACCCCTGGAGATTGTGATAAGAGGAGTTACCATTTTGCCAACCCTAACTCTAGCGACCAGAGTACTGTACAGGACCCCCACTAGCCACAAAAAACTTCTCCCACCCCAAAACGTCTGAGCACTGCTCTCATAAAAGACCACTCCACAGAGTCAAACGCTTTTTCTGCGTCTAGGAAGACCGCAGCTGCTTTGACCTCTGGGTTAATGTTTTGGATGACTCTGAATACCGTTCTAAGGTTATAAGTAAGGCATCGCCCCAGAACAAAACCAGCCTGCTCAGGCCCGACCAGTATGGGCACAAGGGGGGCCCAGATGATTAGCTAGTATTTTAGCAAACATTTTAGTGTCTATGTTTAGTAATGATAAAGGCCTATAGGAGGAGCATTCATTTGCCGGCTTTCCTGGTTTAAGTATGGCAATTATCAAGGCCTCTCTGATGGATGGTGGCATCTTATCAGCCTCTACCATCTCTTCATAGAGGGTGACTAAGTGTGGTATTAGTAAGTCCGTGAATGTCTTGTAAAAGGTTACCGTTAGGCCGTCCGAGCCCAGAGCGCTGCCATCTCGCATTGACTGCAGCGCTCTACGGATCTCACCAGGCTCCAGTGGCGCCATAAGGTGTTCTCTATGCGAGTTAGTGAGCCATGGTAGTCGTATATGCTCCAAATAGTCCCTCATGTTCTCCTCATTTGGGTCCAATCTAGAGCTATACAATTCAGTGTAGTATCTGCTGAATCTCTCTGCGATAAGAGCCGTCTCATGTATCCGGCTCCCATCTTCCCCCAGAAGCTCAATCATTGTGCTAGATTCCCTTTTGCGGCGCTGCATGGCTGCAAGAACCGCGCCAGGGCATTCTCCCTCGACATACGTTCTAGCTATGGCGTACTTGCCCATAAGTTTCACTTCACTGTCTGCTGTTTCCTGGTACTCTTCTAAAGTAGTTTTAATTTCCTCAAGTGTATGTGGCTCTCCCCTCAGCTGGTAAACATGCTCCAGTTCTGCCACCCTCTTTTCCAGCGCCGTTAGCCTATCTCTTAGTGAACGAAGAACCCGAGAATGTGTGGATATGACGACCCCTCTAATAAAAACTTTAAACATTTCCCAAATGGTAGGGAAATCGTCAACTGAGCCTACATTCTTTGCAAAGAACTCTTCAGCAGAGGAGGCCAGATCAGCCGTAAATACTGGATCTAGTAGGGAGTATGGAGGGGTAAACCTCCAAGTAAAAGGTGCACTGTTCTTAGGGGGTAATGTAAGGTCTAGCAGAATGGGAGAATGGTCCGAGTAAGTGCGAGGGAGTGGTACACAGTCAATAACTCTAGAACAAAGCAATTTAGAGGCGAGCCAAAAGTCAATCCTGGTATGAATGTCATGAGAGGCGGAGTAATGAGAGAACCCTGGAGCGTCAGGAGAGCGACAGCGCCATATGTCTAGCAGGCCTAGTTGCTCGGTAATGTCTTTTATAGCCCTAGCTGCTGGAGAAGGTTTCCGAGGCAGGCCCCTGGAGCGATCTTGGGCCGGATCCAGCACGCAATTAAAATCACCGCCCCAGATCATAGGGAGATTGGGCCCCTTGAGGACACTTGAGACAACTGTGTGGTAGAAGAGAGGGTCGTTATAGTTCGGGCCATAGACGTTAACTAGTTTGACATTTAGCCCTTCTTTGTAGCATCTAGAAATAACGGATCTACCTCCTGGATCCACATCCAGTTCTTGTATAGTAATTCCATACTTTGAGTTGACCCACGTGAGAACACCCCTAGCGTGTGAGGTGAACCCAACTGCATTGAAGTTGCACTGTAGCCGTCTAAGTGTAAGCATATTACTATTGTGGGCCAAATGTGTTTCTTGAATAAGAGCTAGGTCTACTTGATGGTGCTTGAGGTATGCTATCACTTTTCATATTTTCCTAAAGTCGTTCAACCCCCTCACAGTTCAGGTCATAAATCTAACTCTGTTTGGTAATTTAGTGGTTTCATCAATTGAAGAAGAAGAGTTCATCATAGCAGCATTCTCAACGTTTTAATTCTCCGCATTGCCAGCTGGCTCTGTAACTCATGAGCAGTTCCCTTTATCTTGGTACTTGTACTATGAATGCCCCCCCACGCAATGCAACCCCCAACTAAGCATAGTCGAGAAAACTCCCACCCCCCTTGAGATAAGCAAACCCCAAAACCAACAACCCCCAACCTCCCCCGAACACAAATCCATTATCAAGAAGTGTGTTACACGCAGGGGCAGATGTTCCCGGGCTCTAATTTATTCCGGCCTCATAAACATGAACACATCTAGTGTGCTACCCCTCTGGTACACTACACAGGTCATTTAGCTCAACACTGTAGTTGGATACAGTAATACTTCTAATTCTATGAGAGTCAGATTGGCTGTATCATCCAGAGTTGACTTAGAGTGTGTGCGGCTCATCATACTACTCTTGCATAGGTTTAGCAGACAACCTTAGAGGAATCATTAAGAAGATTAATCTAACACCAGTATAGGAATCCCCTTTCCAATCGCAGGGTCCCGCGGCCCGGGCAGTAGCCACCCGGGCAGCAGACTCCACCCCACCACAACCTGATGGAACTTACAATTTAACGCAACCAAAGGAATGTCCAGTTAGATTCACTGTTCTTCCAGCTCCGGGACCTCATTTCTCTGGGAAGCCTGGGAGCAAGATGGTTCTCAGTGAGATTGTCCTCCCTCTCGCCTTTTTATAAATTGTAGCGCCTGCTTCGGGTCAAAAAAAATAAAGGCTTTGCCATCAGCTTGTATGCGCAATTTGGCCGGGTACATCATGTTGTAATCGAGCTGAAGGTCGTGAAGTTTCCGCTTAACAGGGAGAAACAGACCTCTTGCGTCCTGAACTTCCTGTGTAAAGTCAGGGTATAGGGAGATGTCCATGTCCTCGTGTCGCAGCGTGCGCAGCTCCCTGACCTTGCGTAAAGCTGCGTCCCGATCCCTATAGTTAATCAACTTATCGGTTAGGGGTCGTGGAGGGGCTCCAGGCGCCGGTCTGGGCGCAAGGGATCGATGCGCTCGCTCCACAATGAACACATTTGAGAATGTTTCTCTACCCATAAGAGAAACCAGTAACTGTTCCACATAGAGTTCCATATTAGGGATATTGGTTGACTCCGAATTTCGAACCAGTCTTATAATGCTGCGCCGTGATCTCGCCTCCAAATCTTCAGCTTTGGCCTGGACCATCTGTAATAATTTATCCATTTTACTGTGCGCCAGGGAGCTAGTGGTTAAGGTATATTCAGCATCTGACACTCATTTTTCCACCTGATCTATCCTCTCAGTGTGCTTATCTAAGCACTCCGACATTCTGTCCATACGGATGTATGACATTGTTCTGCATTCTGTCCATCATTTGTCTTTTTGCATTTGTCACCCCGAGTGGGACGGGTATTCCCAGACGTGGGTCCCGTGCTCTCCATGCCACTGGAGTCAAGCTATCCTGGCTGATGAGGGGGTAAAACTCCGAAACCGGTCCTAGGATGCTTGTTTCCAGTCCAGGGAGGACCTGGACTGGCAGTTCGGGCTGGACTGTTCCCATTGGGCTCAGGGTCAAGACTGATTTGCATATGGCTGGGTTCAAACTGGAATGGCATGGGGAGCAAAAAACTGATGGATTTAGGCCCAGATCTCTGTACTGGGGTGAATGTATGACATTGTTCTGCATTCTGTCCATCATTTGTCTTTTTGCATATGGAATGATAGGCCGTCTATTTTCCCGTCTATCTTTGTCAAGCTTCTCTGCATTGCTGCTAGAATTTGTTTTAGATCGGGGTCCTCCGGCATCTCCCCAACCTCAGAGCCGGACTCACACGCAGCTTTGCCCGCATCCTGCTGCCTGCCCGACTTTCGCAGCTCAAACTGTAATTTAGATTGCTACTTGTCTGATCTCCCCATGGCTCCCACCGCTGACACCACTCGCTCACAGGAGGTACCGCAGCTGTGTGATATCCGATGATTACAGCGACACGTTATAATTCTACTCTGCCCTCTCCGCCAGCCAAACCCCAGGCCGTCGTAGAGGGCCATATGGTTAGTTTTGTGCTACCGCTGAGTGGTGGCTCAGTGTCGTCGAATGGCAGGCCCCACAGACCGGCCGCAGAGCACTCAGGCCACGCGCCTCCCTCAACAGGTTCTCTAGCAGAAAGGCCAAGTCAAATCCTTAGGGGTACCCCTGCCCAGGCCCACTCCACGCCGCAGGAAGGAGACACTGAAGCCGTTCTCGTCCGGGCCGGGCACCCCAGCAACTTTACACAACTATCTAGCCAGGTAGTTGTGTCTCCACACTCTCGTAGTTCTCCCCCGGCCTCAAGCAGTTCTCAGCGCTAATCTTCGCCAACAGCGTGGGTGATATGGAGCCTATGAAGGAGCCGCAGCTCGCTCGCTCCCCCCAAGGCCGCAGAAGACAGCACAGCGCGGCAGCCACCCGGAACGCCGGTGATTACCGCCGCAACAACCCCTTCAGTCAGCGGGCACCAGCTAGGCGTCTCACTTCAGGCAAGTCGTATATCCCCGGGCAAGTCGCGGGAGAGGCAGGTTACGCCGCTACAGCAGGGCGGGGGGCACACCCATCAGGTCGTAATCTCCTGCCGTTGCATGCCCCCACCAAGACCAGACTGACCTCTCTTGCCGCTCTGCCATCCGCTGATCCGGGCAATCCGACAGCCATATTCCGCCACCTCGGGCGCGTAGGCTGTGATTCAATAAGCCAGCAGACCCAGGAGAGACGCCTCTTCGCTCGCCGTGCTCTTCCGCTAATTTGCGCAGGCCCCGCTCCAGCCGCCAGCTAGGATCAGCTTTGCAGAGCGCCCGATGGCCCGCAATCGCCAATGTCGCGACCAGGATAGCGATTGCATCTTCCAGAGAGGTAAGCTTCTTCTTTTTGTCGCCTTATGCTGCAGGATTGTGAAGGATATTGTAGCTGGAATACGAGAGTTTACACTAGTGCGGCTATCTTGGAGCCAGGCAAGCTCCGCCCCCATATTTTGTCTAGTCTTCACTATTGCCTCTGGGGCCTGCGAACCTGTGGCCTCAGGGTGATATGGGAACATCTTCTCTTGGGTTGATCCGGTGCCATTACTCGGGATTCACTCTGATGATATTTCCCCGGGTTGATAGACGTAATTTCTTTGGGAGAGCCAGTGTGGGCTTTTGGGATCTCCAAGGGGTCAGATTCACTCCGTGAGTCACCGTCAGATAGGCACGACTGTTGCGCATCCCCCGTTTCTGGCTGATTTGGGTACCAATTCATGAAAGCAAATACATTCCTCGTGATTCGATTGTGTCCTTTCGTAGCTGTGATCCTCATTCCCTTCTTCTAAATTACCCAAAGAGGTGGCTTTCGAAAAGGATGCAATGTGTCCTCCCCAGTTTGCCTGATGCGTGTAAGCACCCAGTCGCCCACTTGGTTTCCAGAGTCTTTGGCTCTTCATGTCTTACTGGTCTTCACATTGGTTTGTTCTCTGCAATACTAGCTGGCCCATTCATCTAGACAAGGCTATGGGGACCGTGAGCTTTCATGAGGAATGATGTCCTTGAAGACTCTCCCAAACAGGACAACAGCTGGTCCTCTGTGAGTGGTGCTGTGTGGGGTGCGTCAATACGCCCCCAGAGTCTGGTGGAGAATGTCTTCCTTGTTGTCTTGGTGTTCCACCCCAATATGTAGGGTCGTATTTAGTCTTCTCATCAGCCTCTCTACCTCTTAGTTGGCCTATGGCCAGTGAGGCATCACTTTGTGCTTGATGGCCAGCACATCCATGTTTTCTTTATACTCCTGGCCTTCAAAGGGAGGACAGTTGTCGCTTTTTAAGTTCGAGGGGATTCCAAAAACTGCAAATATTTGTCCAGTGTGTATCTGGTGTGATCAAAATTCCTACTTGTTAGCACCTTCACCACAGGAAACTTGGAGTAGGAATCGAACAAGTGGCACCCATCAGGCAGCAACCAGAAGACCACACTGATGTTGATACAGGGGTCGTCACTGGGACTCTCTGTAATAATTGTAGCTGGCCTGTCTGGATCCCTGCTGACTTGGCACCAGTGGCACTTGGCCACCAGTTCATCCAAGTTCATGCCCTTTGCTGGGAACCAGACCTTCTGCCTTAGCCGCGCCTTGGTCTTCATCGCCCTTTGATGTCCATTGTGTGCCTTGTTTAGTGTCCGGTGATCCTTCTGTTCTGGGGTTACAATTCGATGGCCTCTCAGGAGAATCCCTTGGTTGCTGACACAGAGTTTGTTTTTCACATTCCAAAGCACAGTTAGGTCGCGCTGGTAGTCGTGTTCATTAACGTTTCAGAGAAATTCCTTCCACTTATTTGACAAGGTCGCCTCTTTTGTTTTCATGAGGCACTGACCAGACTTCGTTGCTTTAGGGGTGTTGGTCAGTTGCATCTTGTGGGGACATCCACTGTCTGCCACTCAGTGGACGTAGTCATCCGCCCCAGCTGTGGGATCGGCAGAGGTTTTCTGCAAGAGCACTGCACCCAGTCCAATCGGGTTTGCAACCATGACAAGCTCACACTCCTTGCCGGGTCAAAGTATGCCGCTACAGTGTTTTGTAGGAGCACCTCCTTAATGGCTTGAAATGCTTGGTCTTCCTCTTGTCCCAACTTTATTAGGCGTCTCAAGGGGCCTGCCAAGGTCGACAGGTTGGGGGTGAATCTCCTGCAGTAGGTCGCTAATTCGAGGAAACTGCAAATTTCCGAGGAAGACATGGGGGTTGTTTCTTCTTTGAGATTCAGATTTTCTTGCCTGAGAAGATATACCTGTAAAAATGCTATCTCCTGTCGCTGGAACTGGAACTTCTGTTGGTTGAGCGTCAGCCCTGCATCACTGATCTGCCTTAGGGCAGCCTTTAGTCTACACTGGTGTCCTTCCATGGTGGGAGCATGTATGAGGATGTTGTCACTGACATTATTAATTCCATCCAACCCAGAGAAGACCTCCCGTAAGGTTTTTACAACACCTTCCATGCCGACGATATTCCAAAATTGAGTCGTCTATAGCGGCGAACCCCAACAGGAGTCGAGAAGGTGGTTATGTATCAGCAGTCTTCCTTGAATTCAAGCTGGTGGTAGCCTGAATTGAGGTCTAGTTTGCAGAACCACTTTGAGCCATTGAGGTCTGAGATCCAGTCATCGATGGTCGAAGTGATCTACTGCTGTCCTTTGATAGCCTTATTGGGTAGTCGCATGCTGATGCAAATGCTGCCCGGCTGTTTCAGCTTATTTGCAACCACCAATGGTGAAACTCATTGGGTCAGGCCGGAGACCTTCTCGATCACTCCATCGTCTTCTAGTCTCTGCAGTTAGTCTTCCAACAGCAGGGCAAAAGTGAAACAGGACTTGTCTGTGGCACAGAGCCACTGGCTTCACTGATACGTCTATGTGGCGTGACACTGGGGGCCCTTGCAGTCGGCCAAGCCCTTTGAAGAGATGAGGGAATTCACCCTGGATGCGACCGATACCACCATTGTCTAAAGTGGCTGCAAACTTAATGAGCTGGATTTTCTCAGCTGTGTCACAGCTGATAAGCGTCTCAATACCTTCAGAGGTGACAAAGTATTTAGTGGCACACACCACCTTGTTGTGCATGACAGTGCAGTGAAAAATTCCTTCTAGTGGAAGGGGAGAAGTTCCCCCACATGCGAATATCTTGGCTGTCGTGGGTAGCAGGTCAGGGTGAGATTGCAGTGCTTGGAATTGGGTCCTGCTGGTGACATTCACCGAGGTGCTTGTATCGATGAAGCACATTCACCTATGTAGGCCAAGTTTGCTGCGGGCCGTCATGCCCAGGGCACACTAGATGAGGAATATTTCATCATCCTCTTCTCTGTAGATAGAAACTGTGTCATTTTGCCAGAGGGGTTGGGGCTGACAATGTGCATGAAGGCACGCAGCCCTTGCCGTCCCAGAGCGCCGAGCCCTTGCTTCGTAGAGGCCCAGCGTTCATCCCTGCAAATCGTGATGAAGTAGTTTGTTCATTGGCAAGTTGAAATGGTCTTGCCACTGACCCGCCACTTCTGGAGGGGGTGTGACGAGAACCCACAGTAGCCACACAGATCCCTCACTGCTTCGTCCAGGGTGAGTGGCATCGGGGCTGCTTGCCGGGGTGGGCCCCTCAAGATCGTGGCAGCTGTTTCTACTTTGATTGGCTTGTGTTCAGTCTCCTGCTTCACTGACAGCTTGTTGAATGCCATTTCCATTTGTTCCACCCCATCATTGGAGAGCTTGTAGGAGAGGGCATAGGTAAGGATTTTATTCAGGGGCAGCCCAACGCAGTGGAGTATGTGGCGGTGGAGGACTGTCGACCTGCAGCCTTGGATGATCTGGGCTTACACCTCTTTGTGGAGGCCGTCATCTGTGCAGATGTGGGCAAGCTCCCTCAGCCTGGCATTGAAGAATTCTATGGATTCCCCTTCTCACTGGTAGGCTTGCTGGAGTTTGAACCATTTAAAATCCGGGTGGATTTGGGGGTCAGAGAAGGCATAGGGCAGCTATCGTATCATCTTTGTCCACATCGCCACCTGTGTTGGGGAGGTTACGTAAGAGTTTAATTATGTCCTCCCCGCAGAATGGAGGAGAGATCCTTTCGTCTCTCACCAGCCTCCTCTGTGGCCTTGAAGTAATTGTTGTTCTACTGCAACACCCTTGTGTGCCATCTTGTTGCTGTTGTGTCAGGATCATGCAATTCGCTGAAGGGGGCGTGGGTTAGAGGCACCTCCAATGCGATATGATGGACGGTGCCAGCAGGGCTTTAAGTGGGGAAAAAAAACTGGGGGTGCTCTTAAAGGGGTGTGGCCTATCCGAGTAGAGGCGTGGTCTAAATCAAGATAACTAGCATTGTGTGCTTAAGAAAATCATGGTCGCATCCAGCAAAGGATAATAAAATAGGCAAAAAGGTATATTTATTAAGTATAAGCCATAAAATACCAAACACTTTAAAAAACATGTAATAATTATTTACATTACTTAGAAATCTATTTCAGGATTTCCCAAAACCCTTGAAGATATTCACTGTGTCTATTTTGCTGGGGTTTCTCACAACAATTTTCTTCAGCAGACCTTCTACCTTTTGCCAGCCAACTCTTTACATACAGCTTTGCGTCAAATGTTTCAAATGGAGGACCATTGAGTTTTACCCATAAAAGCATGAAGAAATGGTCTCTACAAGAAGAGAGGCCCTTGTTGGACTAGCAATTAAGTTCATTGCCCTGAAACCTCTCTCGCAATCCGCATTACTTGCTGGCAGGGTTTCCATGCAAACTACTAACTTTTTTAATGCTTCAGGGGTTTTCTTTCCACCAAAATCTTTGAAAAGTCTAAAAGCTTGGATAGTATCTCTTGCTGGCAGCTGAAACTCTGAACACAGTTTCTGGATATCTGTTTCACCATAAAGAATGCATTCATCACCAGAAGGCAAGTTGCCTGCATCTAGCACACTGAAGCTGGCTATAAGTTCTTTCTCAGAATCCGGGGCACATCGTTTATTGATATATACAGACAGACTTTGGTAAAACTGATTTTGATTAAGGGCAACAGAGTTACTTCTACCATGGAAAAGAGGAACATTCTTGAATTTGCCCTCATCAACTGCTCTCTGAGCCGCAGAAGCAAACTCCCCTGGTGAGTTCTTCATTGCTCTAAATATACGTACTTGACTAACCAAAAGTCTGTGGGCATTAACAATTGTAATGTCCCTCCTCTGTAAGGAGAGTGATAAGTCTTTGAGCTCTTGAAGTGCATCACACATTCCCCTCAAATCTCTGATAAAAGAATAGGATGTAAGCTTCTTCAAGAGACCTTCATACTTACTCCGGTCTCTTATGGGTCTGGATGGGTCTTTAGAAGCATTCTCAAAATGTTTGCACAAGGCAGGGAAGCAGTTCCAAACAGCTTTCACAGATCTGTAACTGGATGCTACCCATCTAGTATCAAGCATTTTCCCTATCTTCTGAAGCTGTACACATAGCTCGCTGGCGGCCAGATTTAGCTCTCTCTGGTTTTTTGGTGACATGCTGTATGTGGCATACAATGAGTCCATGAAAATCTTGAAGTGATTGACCCCGGCAACCTCATCAACTGTATCTGCCACAGCAAGTTCTAGTCTGTGAGCCAAACAGTGCCATGTCAGTACAAGATTTGGAAATTCTGATTTCAGCAATGCTACTACTCCTCCTTTTTTACCAAACATTACTGCTGCTCCATCTGAACATACGGCAATCAAGATATCATGTAGCAGACTTTTTGTGAGTCCAACTTTTTCGAAGTAGCTTAGGAGAGCTGTCTTTACGCCAAGGGCATTTGTTTCTGCCAGCTCCAGAAGGCCGAAATAGATGGTCACTGGGGCCACGGAGGTAGATGATTAAGGTAGAAGCATTGCTAATAGAAGTGCTTTCATCAATTAATACTGTGATCTTTGGTTTGTGTTGTCTGATATAACAGACCAATCTTTGTTACATTTCCAGTGCAATGTGTTTTATTATTTCAGTTGCAGTCACATTGCTGTGCAAAACACGGCCCATTGCACTGCCATTCTTTGCCTGAAGGAGAATTAGATCAGGGTGGTCAGTGAAAGGGCGATCTTTTTTTGCCAAGTAGTAGGCAGTGTCAAATAATCTGCATGTGCTCTCCATATGTTTTGCATTATATTCGTGTACTGTCACCACCAATGTATTTTCCTGCTGAGCTGTAAGAATGTCTTCAGCTGCCAAGTGACCAGCGCTCACCTTATGCTTCATAATCTTCTTCCTGAGCTGTTTCTGCATGAAAGCTTTTCAGGCACCGGAAGGACCAACCTCGCCATCTGCCCTCTCTTTACTTATGCGCATGCCCTGGGTGTTATTGTGCACTGAAAGACCTGTTGATTTAGCCTGTTTGCAGGAAGAACATCCAATATTGCCTGACTTAAGATACAACCATTTATATTCCTCTTGAAAGTAATACCACTGTTTAGTGTTCCAGCAGTCAGGGAGTTTGACGGTTTCTTTCTCTGGCACACGTTGAAGTCTTTGTAAAGGTGGACTGTCCTTGGCAGACTCTTGCTGAGTTTTACTAGCCTCATCACTAGTTGGTTGCACTGGACAAGACTCCCCTGTAACACGCTGGCGCTTCAGTGACGGAAGGAAGTCAATCATTGAAGACTGCATAGACTTGCGCTTCAGAGCAGAAGCAGATAAGGTGAATAATGAAATTGACTGAGCCCTTCGGCTTGGAGGACTCCTGCTCCTAGCGTGTGGAACGTTATTTCAAAACTAATGTGACTGAGATGTTTTTCAAAAATGCCCCAGCTGCACTCGTGGAGTCAGAGAATCACCCAAAGTAGTGTTTTCCCATATATCACAACTGTAAAACACCTTCTTATTACACTACAACGGATTAGTTGGGGCAACTAATGTGTAATTAGAGATTGGCTAATGTGTAGGCGATAAGAAATTTTGTATATTTCCCTTCACATAAATGCGATGAAAATGCAATTAACTGTAAGCTGTAAAACATCGTCATTTGCGTACATGACTGCTATACTACGAATGTATCGTATTGTTTACTATTAAAATGCAAAATAAAGTTTAAAAAAAAAAAAAAGTTGCGTTTTCCCAATCACAAAAATAGCGCTTTCTCAAATCACAAAAATAGCGCTTTCTCAAATCACCCCCGTGATTGCCATAGTCAAGTCACCAAGCTTTAATCACCCCTGCGGCGGCCCGCCGGTAGCGCGTGTGATCACAATCTCCCCCTGTGCAAACTCCGGTCACGTGTTGGAGCCGGTTACCTTAGGATGTGAAGGGGGCTCTGCGGTCCGCGCTGATCTCCGGTGAAGCCGCTTTCGCCGGTGGGACGCGCCTCGGCCTCAGGTTCAGCTCCTTTCCTCGATGACGAGCGCGAGGGAACCCCGGTTGCTAGGGGACACCTCGCGCCTCTCCAGACTCAATGTAGCTCCGCCTGACGAACCTCCGCGTTGCTGGGGGAAACCCTCGTTGCTGTGACCAATCCGAGCGCGGCTCAGAAATGACGATCCCGGGCCGGCGGTGGTGAATACCGGCAGGTTGTTTTCAAGGCCCCTTCTCAGAGCGGCGAACCCGGCCTCGGGCACACAACACAGCTCGAGGGGCTGCAGGCCGTAAAAGCAGGGTTGTGCCGGTTCTAACCAGCTGTTGTTGTGCCGATGGCTGGCACGATGACGTAGGTGGCGCTGCGTGTTCAAAGAGAAGGGAAATCCCGAGAGAAAGTGTCTCTCTTCAAAGGATTTCCCTTCCTGCTACAATGACGTCACGCCTTAAGCAGTGCGCGCGCATGCTCACCCAAAACACCAAACAAAAACCGGGACGTCTGGTCACCCTACCTTTGACCTTTGAGGCCCTAAAATAGAGACCCCTTTCGAGGCCCCCCCAAAAAAACTGGGGGTGCTCAGACCCCCCCCCCACTTAAAGCCCTGGGTGCCAGACTTAAGGATGGGCGGCTGCTACCAGCCTAGGATGGAGGTGATAGCCAGCTAGCTGGGTGTACGGCCACTTGGTAGCAATGTGGGGGCAGCGAAAGGTCACCGACCGCTTCTCTTTCCTCAAACAGCCACCGTCGCGGATGGTGCGCTCCTCGCTGTGCACCCACTTGGGGTGTTATGCGGACCCTCGGATAAAAAGTCTATGTGGTGAGGCATCAACTCCCCTCGTTGCCTCTGTGGTGATGATTGATTTGGGGTGGGCAAAATAAGGGATGCAGAACACAGTGCGGGTGCTGTATAAACTGCTCAGCCTCCGCCTTTGCGCATTGGTGGTGACTTCCTTTTTAGGTTGAGCCTGGCGATGTCTGTGAGAAATTGTGTATCCAGTCTATCGGCTTTAAGCACGCCCACTATTGCCATTAGTTGTATGTTGTACCTTTCAGAAATACTGGCTCTATTGGCCCGTTGCTTCCAATTGTCCCTCCTTTGGGTGGTTGGTGCAGCCCAGGCGATTTCACTAAGCGATGGTTTTGGATGGCCATCACACGCTTCCTCCTCCCACAGCACAGTGATGGTCTCCTCCCTCTGTGCATCACAGTCTCAGGGTTTCTTCTCTTGTTGTCCATCTGTTCCTTCTAAACAGCTGTACCCACGCTCACTCCTACCTGCTAGTTTTTTTGTCATATTTTTTACACACATCGTAGAAATATATATATATATATTTTTTTTGCCGTGTTTTATATAGCAGAAGCTAGACCGAAGGTCCTGGAGCGCTTTACATAGGCGCCAGTAACACAAGAACTCATTGATTTTCGGTAGGCAGGGGGTGATTAAGTGATTTGCCCAGAATCACAGGATGTGGAGTCGACGCCAAGACTGGAACCCGGTTTCCAAGCGTCAAAGTCGGCAGCTCTGGTCCTTACGCCACATCCTCTGACCTGCACTAGCCTATAAACAGCGCAGCACTTTCTTAAAGCTGCTTCCTTAGGGTTCTGGGAGGGGAGATTAGCTCACCTTCCAAGGCTTCTTCATCTTCACAGACCTGGCTCATGTGACCGTAAAAAGTCTGAACATTCTACTTCTTAGAGCTCGGAGGCACTAACAGTAATCGGTTATTATGCGTGTAAAGTGTGACACAGCACTTCCAAGCATGTTGGCGTGGACCGGAATGACGGTGTTTCGCTGTACAACACAACACAGCACTGCATTGTATTATCACACAGTGGTGCGCTAAATGCCATAGTGCTGCCTGCCCAGCATGACACAGAGCTGCTCTGTATGAAACAGACATGTTCAGTACAACATAACCCTACCCCATAGACTTTGATTTCGAGCCGTAAACTGCAGAGTACAACCGACCTATGCAGCAGGTGCTGAACCCTCTGAGCATTGCTTCCCTATTCGACGGATTTTATTCTGCAGAGATTTCGCTCTGCCTGCACACTGTATGGTACTTCGAACCCAGCCGATTTTTGCTGCCTACTGTGACCTTTTCGATTGTGCAGAGATGTCACCCTGACAGGTGCTCGTATGCAAGTGACAGTAACTGCGGGTTACCAGAAAAGATAATGGCGACCCGCCTTCCTATAGACACAGAACAGGCTTACAGGCAAGGGCGGAGGCTGAAAGATCCGAGAGATATACAGTTTGTTTTTAAAGGATAAAGGGTTGGACGGACTGGAGTTAATGAGGAATCGTTACAGTGGGCGGTGGGAAAGAGCCCAGAGCTTAAAGAAGTTTCCAGAAGTCCACAATTATTAAACAGTTTTCCTAGTGACACGTGCGCCAGTACTCCAAAATGTAAAAAAAACAAGGTTAATGCAACAACATATTACAAACTGAAACTAAATGAATTTAGCACAGGGACCCGTAGAATCATGCCCATCTCTCCTCCCAGCCACCATTCTTCCAGGTCAGGATCTCCTACTTAGAACGAGGCGTCACTAATTATCAAGTAGCACCATAAAAGGTGTGAGCAGAGACATTTTAGGGCATAGCCAAGGTGAACAATTGCCCAGGGCGCCCCTCCTTTCAAGGTGCCCCTGGTAAAGTGAACTTTCTTTGTAGCTCACTTCTGTGTATTTCTCCATCTTAACCTTAACTTATAATTCAATATTTTTAGGCAACATTGGGCTTGAATTAGCTAGAAATGTGTAATAAAATGCAGAGTTGCCGCAGACTCTGATGCACACCGCTAATTCCGCTGTTGGCTGAAGCTCGATAAAGGGTGCAGACGTCCCACCACCTTCCCAAGTAGAGATTATAGCACGCCGCATACCCTTGATTGACCAAGGTTTTGTTGAGTGTGGAGGCTTGGGGTTTCATATGCTGTGAAATGCACAAAGTACACTCAGCCCTTTCAGGTATGTAAAATGGAAGAAATCAATGAAACGATAACAAACAAAAACAAGGTATTATTAGTAATGCAAATTAATATACTATTAACTTCTCTCTTTCTGTTACCAGGCACATAATGGTCGGACAATGACCACTCGTGCATTGGACATGTTTAAATCAACAGAGACGCATTATTAGATACAATGATAAACAGTTTACATTTAAACCCCTCCCTCAACATCAGCCATTTCCTCGCAAACCAAGGCATGCCACCTTACATTTCTTAAGAAAATACATTTGTGACACAGTCCTTGACAAACCTGTCACTAACCTCTGCCGAGTTAATCCACTGCTACTCATATTGTTTAAAACACCCAGTGCTAACAAACACTTCTCCCTTAAGTAGCATTGCCTGATGTGAAGCGTTCTGCACCCAAATCGATTATGCTTGAGTAGATGGACAGATACAGGTACTAAATTTTAATGCTGAGGAAGCTGATTTTCAATTCAAAGGTGGAAAAACTATAGTGGCACGGCAATCTGATCACAGACTTGGCGGCTTAGTCCCCAGCGGCCAGGTACGTGGCTGTCATCAGTGCAGCAGGTGCAGCAGCACTGGGTACATGGATATGAGGGACCTACTTCACCATAAACACCAACCAGTGGAAATAGGTGTTTGCATTAGGGCCCTTGTCTCCTTCCTGTCCCACTCCCTTTGGAACAAGAGATGTCAAGCTGCTTTGTCAAGTGTCAACAGTTCATCCAGCCCTGATTGTCCCCTTTGCATTCCGGAACTTGCTGTTTTGCTTTTCTCCCTTATAAACACAATATTGACTACAAGTTCACAAAGCAAAGGTAAAACCAGGGCACTCACAAGGGACAACTAGGAATCCAGGAACATTAGTGTCTGTACCACCCTTCATTATTTTAATTTGGTATACTTACACACTCAAATGCTCAGGGAAAAGATTTTTGGAGTACTAGCAAAATTACTTTTTGCTGTTTGGGCACTCGTCTCCCTCTAACCTCCAGCAATCACCCCATTTTTCCGAGACCATTTGGTATAGTCTATCGTCCTGCTTCGGCATCTTTGGGTACTGCACAAAGACAGTTGCTTATTGGACTCTAATGTCACGCATCAATACCCATAAATATAGAATGGCTAACATCCACATAGGCCAGGACCTGTGCTTGCATGGTCCCTTAAAGATTTGCACCCAGGAGGCAAGATTTAAACTTGTCCAGAAGAAGGGACAGCTAAAAGCTGGGTAACCCAATAGGTTCAACAGTAAATTCCTCAAAAAACGATATATGATGTAATGCTGCAAATTAATATCTAACCATAACTTTTCAACATGCTGCACAGCAGCCATGCTGCTCTACAACACAGCTTAAAGACATTGGCAAAGCCAATAGCTCTGGCTAAACACTTATAAGGTCCCAAAGGCGAGACCTATTGGCTATGCCAATGCTTGTTATTTTATCTCGCCATGCCCGGGGTCAGGATGCGTGGATGGGCGTGGCCTGCAGCGTATTACGTCTGCAAAGTAATCTGCCTGCTGTGTAACTGTCACACTGGCAGCTACACCGAAAGCTTTAGAGATCCGTGCAGGCAATGTTCACTTACTCATACTAAAGGGAAATATAAAGGCTAACTTTGTTTAGAGTCTCTGTAGCAACTGGTTTTAAATTATATGTCCTGACAACTGTGGTCTAGTGCAATGGACAGAATATACTGATCCAACTTGGTTTTGCAAACAAGATCTTCATATTTTGCGGTGGAAATATTGTGTAGCCTGATTTTATATGTACATTTTTTTGCGGAAGATGTCTTGTGAGATTGTTTTGTAGATTGAAATGGTTTAAATTCAGTAGTAACAAGCACTGGCAAAACAAAAGGTCTGGCTTTAATTTGATAATGTATGCAAGTAGAAGCTTGCATCAATGCTGTTTCCTTGTGTGGGAACATTAATTCAGACCTTCTGGCTTTGCCAAACCTTGTATCCATTTCTTTGATTAAAGGCGATACAGACATATATTACTTTGGCAGTATTCGAACAATCTAAGACATGCACATTTAGTGCTGTTTACCTCCAGCAGTATATGCTGTCTGCTCAGGGCTCCCACTATTCTTATAATAGAACCTTATCACTTACCATCAAGATAGTTCAGTGAGTCCACGGCTCAAAATGTATTCATTTGAAAGTTAATAGCATGGCTAGGCAAAGTCAACCTTTCATCCATCCAAAATCAGTGAATTACTTATTGTGAATTAGGAAATCCTAATAATCATTGCTTTTAGGGCTTACAAATGTCACAAATGTGGGATAAGGCGGTACATAAAAAGAACTTGTTTTTGTTAATATTATTAAAATGATGAAAAATTGAGCAACAACCCATGCAGCTGAATACCACAGTTTCGACTCACCTTGGGCAAATATATACATATACATGTGAAACCACATTAATGTATGCTTTTACCTTGGAGGGTTTGAGTTGTATGTCTAGATACGGTTCGGACCCTCCAGTTTTTGGGAGTCTTTTTCGTTTCAATAAAGCATGTATTTGTTCGAAAATAAGAAGCATTGATGTGAGGGGCTCAAACTCACTACAGCTTCAAGCACTTTGATCACAATAACAAGCCTTGAAGAAAGCTAAACGTCTTCTGTCCTGCCTCTCTTTGAAATAAGCTGTGCTCCAGCTCGCGCAAAAACAATAATCCATTGCCAAGGTGAGGCATAATCTTCAAACAGATTCGCACGTGGGACCCGAAGGTTCCCGCCCCACAGAAACATATGTGTAGCAACACTTCCCTGGGAACATATGCCTGGATTGAGGAGTTCTGGAGGCAGGTATCTTGCCCATGTAAAGATGGCAGGGTGCAGAATGTTCCCCGATGGAAGATCACATCCGCCATCTACGGGCCCTGATTTGCCCCTGGATGATTTTCGTGGCAGGAGCATTCTGGCACAGCACTGTTTAATGTGAGTCCTGCCTTAGGGGTGTTACCTGGCATGCCCCTGTCTTGTTGGCCATTCGGATGTCTTTTAGATTGTACCCGCCTCTCTCTATCAGCGTGAACACCTTCACAGTTTTTTTCCCTTTCCCTTCTTGGCATCCCTTTATATAGAGTTTTTACTGTTAGAATAACAACTACATTGTTTTTCAGTTAAATCTCCTGACCAATCTGCTTCCTCTTGAACTAGCAGCCGCAAGGTCTAGTACATACAAGTACATATTACCGCTGGAATAATTCTTGAATATATTCATGTAGTATACTGCTATCGTTGAATCTATACAATGATTAAAGACTTGTGTCCATAAAAAAAAAAAAGTACGCTTTTACCTGCTCCAATTTTGCAGTATGTTCAATACTCCAAGGTGTACAAATGGCACTGTCTGCAATTATTAGCTCACATCTCACACTTAACCGCCCTTACAGATGACAGAAGTAAAATATGTAGTGCAATATAAAAACAAGTTATTGTTAAAGTCACAAGTGGAGGAAGACTAGACCACATACTAGAATAGTGGTTTAGACTATCTGAAAGAGACACGTTAGTGATAGATTCCTTACCTTAGAATATCCCCAGGCGTCAGGCTGGATCCGGAAAGTTTTGCGTAGCAGTACCCTTGCGCGTCGGTAGGCGGCGTCGTGCGGCTCCGCGTCCGTCGTCGGCGTCGTGATCGCCGGGATGACGTCGCGGGCAGTACTTAGGCGCCGCCCCTGCGCGCTGACGTCAGTTCTTCTTTTTCCGCGCCAGTAAGCGCAGATCCGGGAAGAGCAGTGCCCTGGTCAATTTTTGACCATACTTTTTGGTGATTTTTCACTGTTTTTTTTCCAGCCTTCAGGTGTCGTAGGGATGCCCGGCTTCAAGCGATGCGGCGCCTGTGCGCGGATGATGTCCGTCACCGACCCGCATTGGGAGTGTCTCTTCTGCCTCGGCCGAGGCCACGACACCGAGTCTTGTCCCGAATGCCAGGCCCTCAACCCGAAGGCTTTGCGAGAGCGGTCTCGAAAGCTCCTCGAGGCCCGGCATTCGGCTCCGCGGAAGCCCCGGTCGCGTGAGAGGTCCAGGGGTCGCTCGCGGAGTGCACACCGGTCGTCGGCGTCGAAGTCTTCTTCGTCCGGTAAGTCTCGACACAAGAAGTCCAAGAAGCATCGTCGCTCTCGGACTTCGCCTCGCCGGTCTCGCGACTCGGCTGAGGCCCCTCCCGGCACCGTCCCCGCCCCCGCGGCCCCGGACTTGCCTGTGGAGTCGCCCCCGTCATACCCGCCCTTCCCGGGTTCGGGGGCGGATCCGGCCAAGGTACAGGAGTTCCTGTCGGCCATGGCCCGCCTCTTCGGGCCTTCAGGCCCCTCCGGTGCGCCTTCGGGCCCCGCGGGCCCTGATGGGGTTGATCCGGCGTCGCCGGCGGCTCCGGCCCCGGCGTCGCCCGAGCCTCCAGCCTCGATCCCGGCTCCGGCTCCGGCCCCGGCCTCGATCCCGGCTCCACAACCCCCATCGACGCCGGTCGACCTCACGACACCTCCGCCGGCGCCGATGTCTCCGGTGCCGTTCTCGACGCCGCCCTGGGCTCCGGGCGGCGTCGTCCCCCAGTTCCTTCCGGCTCCGGACTTGGACCCGGAGCGACGTCGCTCGACGCCGGCTCCGGCGCCGATGGGACCTTGGGTCCCAAATGTCCCTCCTCCTCCTTATTTTGAACCAGAGGAGGACCAGGAGGACTGGGAGGGGTCTGATGACCCTCTGACACGCAACTGTCAGTATGATGAGGACTGGACAGAGAGTCTAGGGAGGCCAGTGGTCTGGATACTTCTCCTGACACTGGCATGCTGTCTCCTCCCGTGGCTACGGAGGAGGGGGCCAATTTTGGTACGGTGTTGCGTAGGGCTGCTGGGGCCTTACGTCTCCAGCTCCCTACTTTGACGGTCAAGCCTAACATCTTGACAGAGGTGCTTCAGCCGGCAGCCTCCTCTGCGGAGACTGTGCTGCCGTTTAACGACGCCCTCACGGACGTTCTTTTGGGCGCCTGGTCCAAGCCCAACACAGGGGCTCCTGTGGATCGGAACGTGTCACGACGCCATCGCCCCGCTCCGGGCGACCCCCTGTTTCTTTCTGTCCACCCCACTCCTGAGAGCTTGGTTGTCCAAGCCTCCGCTTCCCAAACCGCCTTCCCTACCGCTCCTCCGGATAGGGAATCCAAACGCCTGGATCAGTTTGGGAAGAAAGGTTTTTCTTCCTCCAGTGCTGGCTTGCGGTCCGTTAACACCGCTTGTCTTTTGGGCCGATATACCCACTCTCTGTGGGATTCGGTGGCGGATGTTTTGCCCCAGTGCCCTGAGGAGGTCCAGGCACTGCTTTCCCGCGCCATTGCGGAAGGAAGGGATGCGGCCAAATACACTATCCGTTGTGGCCTTGACACCGCCGACTCGCTGGGCAGGTCGATTGCAACGACGGTGGCGCTCCGACGCCACGCCTGGCTGAGAACCACTGGTTTTTCAGGGGATGTCCAGAATACTCTCATGGACATGCCCTTTGATGGAGTCGGTCTTTTTGGGTCCAAAGCAGACCATGCGTTGGAGCGCTTTAAGGACTCACGGGCTACTGCCAAGTCCCTGGGCCTTTCTGCTACACGCCCTCCGCTGCCTTCTGCTTTTCGCCCCTATCGTGGCCACGGTAGGGGCGCCCCTTCACGTCAGCAGCCCAGCCACCGGCCCGCGCAGCAGGCGTCTTCGCGTGGCCGAGGACGTGGATTCCGCCGTGGCGGATCGGGCAACCAGCGTGCGGGTCAGGCCACCACCTCCAACCCGTCCGCGGCCTCCAAGCCCTCCTAGTCCCTCCTTTCAGGTGCACGGCACGCCAGTAGGGGCAGGGTCCGCCATCACCTTCCCCACTGGCGCACCATCACCTCGGACAGGTGGGTCTTGGACATTGTCCGAAGGGGCTACTCCCTCCCCTTCGAGACCACCCCCAGCCATGCCACCTCAATTCCACCGCATGTCAGGGGATCACTTGGTGCTTCTACAGAAGGAAGTCACGGCCCTCTTGACCAAGAGGGCCATCGAGCATGTTCCGACCCCAGAAGTAGGGCGTGGTTGCTACTCCCACTACTTTCTGGTGCCCAAAAGGACAAGGAGGACATGCGTCCTATCTTGGACCTCCGGAACGTCAATCGCTTCCTCCGGAAGGAGAAGTTCAAGATGCTCACCCTAGCTCAGGTCTTGACTGCCCTCGACCCTGGAGACTGGTTGGTAGCGTTGGACTTGCAGGACGCGTATTTCCACATCCCCGTCCTGCCGGCCCACCGGCGTTACCTTCGGTTCACGGTAGGCCCCGAGCATTTTCAGTTCACCGTGCTCCCCTTTGGCCTTACCAGTGCCCCTCGGGTGTTCACGAAAGTGATGGCGGTGGTCGCAGCTCATCTGCGCCGGGCAGGGGTTTCAGTCTTCCCCTACCTCGACGACTGGCTGCTGAAGGCGGGCTCGTCCCAGGCAGTCGTCTCCCACCTCCAGACTACGGCCGAACTCCTGCACTCGCTGGGGTTCTCCATCAATGTGCCGAAGTCGCATCTGATTCCTTCTCCACAGCTCCTTTTCATCGGAGCAGTTCTGGACACGACGCGGTTTCGGGCCTATCCTCCCGAACGGCGAGTCCGGGATATTCAGGCTATGATTCCGATCTTTCGGCCTTTATCCTGGGTTTCGGTAAGGATGACCCTGAGGCTGCTGGGCCTCATGGCCTCCTGCATCCTGCTGGTCAATCATGCCAGATGGCATATGCGGGCTCTGCAGTGGGACCTGAAGTTCCAGTGGGCGCAGCACCAGGGCAACCTGTCCGATCACGTCCAGATCTCGGAGGGGACTGCAAAACAGTTGCAGTGGTGGCTCTCGAACCGGCAATGGGTCATGGGCAGATCCCTCTCCCTTCCCCAGCCAGAGCATACAGTTGTGACGGACGCGTCCCTTCTGGGATGGGGCGGTCACATGGGAGAGGCGGAGATCAGAGGCCTCTGGTCTCCGGCGGAGTCCCGGCTCCATATCAACCTTCTGGAGCTCCGGGCGATCCGGCTTGCACTCAAGGCATTCCTTCCCTCTGTCAAAGGGAAGGTAGTGCAGGTGTTCACAGACAACACCACCGCCATGTGGTACTGCAACAAACAGGGCGGGGTGGGGTCTTGGACCCTTTGTCAGGAGGCTCTGCGCCTCTGGACATGGCTGGAACATCAGGGCATGTTCCTGATGGTTCAACACCTGGCAGGTTCTCTGAACGCCAGGGCGGACGAACTCAGCCGCAGGTGCATGATGGATCACGAATGGCGTCTTCACTCGGAAGTGGCGCAAGGACTCTTTCTACAGTGGGGAGAGCCTTGGTTAGATCTATTCGCCACCGAAGAGAACGCGCAATGTCATCAGTTCTGCGCGTTGGAATTTCCAAGGCGGCACTCGCTCGGCGACGCTTTTCGTCGCGAGTGGAGTTGCGGTCTGTTATACGCCTTTCCGCCTATACCACTTCTACCCAGAGTGTTGAAGAAGATTCGGCACGACCGGGCCCAAGTCATTCTTGTGGCTCCGGACTGGGCTCGAAGAGTTTGGTATCCCGAGCTACTCAATATGAGCATAGATCCCCCGATCCGTCTGCCTCTTCGGGAGGATCTTCTGTCGCAGCAGCAGGGGACGGTCCTCCACCCGAACCTGTCCAGTCTACACCTGCTTGCGTGGAGATTGAGCGGCGGCAGTTGATTCCTTTCGACTTGCCTCCCGAAGTTTGTGATGTGATTCTGGCAGCCAGGCGTCCCTCCACTAAGGTGGTATACGCCTGCAGGTGGAACAAATTTGTGGCATGGTGCACAGCAAAGGCTGTGAATCCCCTTTCTGCCCCTCTTTCTGAGGTCCTTCTGTTCCTTCTTTCTCTGGCCCAACAGGGTTCTGCCCTGGGTACCATCAAGGGTTATCTTTGTGCTATCTCGGCCTTCCTCAGGCTCCCTGATCAGCCCTCCCTTTTCAAGTCCCCTGTTGTTAACAGGTTCTTAAAAGGCATTACTCACCTCTTCCCTCCTGTTCCGTTTGTAATGCCTCAGTGGGACTTGAACTTGGTTCTTACCTTTTTAATGTGCGCTCCCTTTGAGCCTCTGCATAACTGTCCTCTTCGTCTTCTGACTCTAAAGGCAGCCTTTCTGGTGGCCATCACCTCCGCTCGGCGGGTGAGTGAGCTCCAGGCTCTTTCTTGCAAACCTCCCTTTCTGTCTGTTCATCCAGACAAGGTTGTTCTTCGGACGCGTCCGTCCTTCTTGCCAAAGGTGGTTACTGCTTTCCACATTGGGCAGACCATCACTTTGCCCACCTTCTTTCCGCCTCCGCATCCTTCCAGAGAGGAAGAGAGGCTCCACCGTCTGGACCCAAAACGTGCGCTCTCCTTCTATATCGACCGCACGAAACACTTCCGGGTGGATGACCAGCTCTTTGTTGGCTACGTGGGCGCCAAAAAGGTCGGGCGGTGCACAAGAGGACCATCTCCCGCTGGGTTACCTTGTGCATCAAGACCTGCTATTCTTTGGCTAAGAAGGAGCCTCCTGTTGGGCTGCGTGCCCATTCCACCAGGGCAACGGCTGCTACCACGGCCTTGGGCCGCGGTGTTCCGCTGCCGGTTATCTGTCAGGCAGCTACGTGGGCCTCGCTGCACACGTTTACTAAGCATTACTGCCTTGACAGTCAGGTCCGGAGGGACGGCTTCTTTGGCCGTTCTGTCCTCCAGGACTTCCTTGTCTGATCTTTGTTCGCAGACCCACCACCGGGGTTGGTATTGCTGGGGTATCTATTCTAAGGTAAGGAATCTATCACTAACGTGTCTCTTTCAGATGCACAAGTTACTAACTTGTGTAACGATATATCTGTAAGAGACAGTAGTTAGTGATAGATTCCTACCGCCCACCCATCCTCCCCGTTCTGCGAACTGATTTCTAGGGTTAAGGACATCCCTTTCAGGGCCCTAGTATTTTTCAGACACCTGTGTCAGCTTCTTGCATGGCTCTGCGTTCCTGGCGCGGAAAGTCGTGTACAGAACTGACGTCAGCGCGCAGGGGCGGCGCCTAAGTACTGCCCGCGACGTCATCCCGGCGATCACGACGCCGACGACGGACGCGGAGCCGCACGACGCCGCCTACCGACGCGCAAGGGTACTGCTACGCAAAACTTTCCGGATCCAGCCTGACGCCTGGGGATATTCTAAGGTAAGGAATCTATCACTAACTACTGTCTCTTACAGATATATCGTTACACAAGTTAGTAACTTGTGCAACTTGTCATGTGTGCAAAGGCATGAAGAAACATCAATTTATTTATTTCCTCACACATAACACGCATAACTTTTTTCCACTGCTACTCGATGCTTAAAGAAGTCTGTGTGCCTTTTTCTGCACAAATCTAGAAATTTTAAACAAGGTAAAGCCAACCCAAATACATGAAATAATATTTGATGGAGAGTGAATGAAACATGTTTGAATTGTACACAACTCATGACAAGCATGAAATGTTTATTTTCCCTTCCAGACTTTGATCCCACCAATGCTTATATATTGAGGGCAAAATTAAACTTAATCATTTTCCTTTCACAATAGGTTTCAAGTAGCAGGTGCTACATTCACAAATGTTTGTCTCCACTTCAAAGCATTGCTACCTCTGTAGGGTGTATGTAAACACATGGTTCTCACCTTTCTGAAGTCCTTGTCTCTATGTGAAATGCTAGTTATAGTTGCAAACATTTGAAAAGAAATTCCAGGGACACTGTGCAGCACAGCTATCAATTACTTGCTTGAAAATGTACCACACCCACTGCCCCAAAGCTCTGCCCACTTCTCCCAACCCACATAATTAGCATCATTTAATGTTCAGTATTGGCTCTTGTAATAGCAGGATTAAGAAAAGTACAGCAAGATGTTGAAAACAATTCAAAACGAATACAGGAGTGCCATCTGCTGGATTCCTGACGAAAATACTCCACCAGAGGTTTTGAACACACACAGGACAGATATCACGTTTTATTTTAACATATTAAAGTGAGCAGCCTGCAGATCGTGCACAGCTAAGGGATTCGTCAATTATGCGCCAACGCAGGCATGCCGGGACTGTCCCGGGTTAGCGAATTACCCGGGACAGTCTCCAATTTACCGAGACTGTCCCAACAAAAACTGGAGAGTGGGCAGCTGTGTTCAACTTATACAAAGAAAGGCCTGGAAATGTGATCATTGCCCTCGGACAATAAGTGTTGTCTCTTCTAAGTTTGTGCAAAAGATTCAGGCAATCCAAAAACATAACTAAAATAAGGAAGAAAACCTTAGTTGAAAATGAAAAGTATGCAAATGCTGTATAATATTTGTCAGGTGGTATGTTTGAGGAAAAGTATTCTATTAATCTTTTTGTGGCTTTTTGCACACAAACAAACATTCTTTAAAGATAACGCCGACAAGTTATTATCATAGAACATTTTCACTCCTATATAATTAAGTCAAGTAAGCATTTGAATCTAAGATGGCACTTGTTGCTTTATGTGGGAAAAGCCCTCTTTTCAAGATGGGTTCTGCATTTACCAAGTAGTTCCTGCCACATGCTTGAAGCAGTGCTGCCCATGAATTGCAGTGCTGTCGCTCCCTAGGACGCAGACTAACTCACCCTATAGTCTGAGACTAAAATCCATTATGATTGTCAGTCTCGGAGAAGAGGCTAACCCAAAGCCCGTCCTCTCTGAATTGTACATAAGAGGTTGGTTTCACCTGACCTAAAAATTATGTGTTTGCCTATAACAAAACATAATCAGTGGCTTGATATTGTATTCCTTCCTTACTAAAAATTTGTGTAATGCCTTTTAATTTTGTTTCCTTTATATACATATACAGGAAAAAAAAAACGCACAATGCCAATCCAAAGCAACATGAGATCAAAGGAGCTTAGGATGCCTTTTTAGGTCTTGCGCCTTGCGTTGCAGTGCGCAGCACTGCTCGCGCAGCGCGAGACCTCTAGAAAGGGCTTCTGAAAACGACCCACACGCTCGTACGTGTGGTTTTGTTTTCAGAAGCCCTCATTGGCTGTAGCGTGCGTTTTTTTAGAAAAAATGGCACGCGATTGGGCAAAGGCGAGCGCATGTCCCGCCTTTGCCGCGCCCATTCCCGACGGTGGCCAGAACGCGCAGCAGCGCGCGTTCGTCTCGCTTTTGCTGCCGCGCTCTCTAGCCCCCGCTCCTCTGTGGTGCGCGCGCACCACTTGTTTCGCGAAGTGAAGATACTTAGGTCAGAGGCGGGTTGGTCTGTAACGGGATTCCCCGCGAGGCGCCTGCCAGGGCACCCCCCGGTTCTTGTTTATGCTGTGTGCAATAGAATTGAAAAACAATGACTAGCATGTGCACAGTGCTTTCAGTCATTTAGCTGGGACCTCGAAGCACTTTAAATGCTCATCGCTATTCTACCAGTGCCCCAACCAGGAGTCAGTTGGGTTACTGTCTAGACAGACAGACAGAGTCTCTCTCTCTCTACATTTATTTTTTCATTTAAGGTATGTGTGCTATATCTTATCTGTAGTTACCTCAAGGTGAAAGGGAACAAAATAGTCGCAGAACACTTGTTTTTAGTTTTTTAAGCCACGTCACCAACATTGTTCTCAGGGTTAGAGTTCAGGTCGTTTTTTCTATGCACCTCAACCTATGGATGACCGAGGAAATACCTTGTAGGAGGCAGCCATTGAAGCCCCCATCATCCCGGGCTGACGCATCATGGGGGGCGGGGGGAGCATGGCGACTGCCACGATCGAGAAATTACAGAAACAGTAGAGTTCCGAGGCTTGCTCACCCAACCCGAAAAAAAGAAAGAAAACGCAAAGTCTCTCTAAACTTATACATGATAGGGCCATTCAAGAGAAGCATATTGTAAAGATGTGGGAAAGAGGACAAGTAGCAGCAGCAAAGATGTGCCCAAGAGCACACAGGGTGGAAGCAAAGATGAGGCCATGGGGCAGTGAACTGGACATGGGGGGGTGAAAAAGTAGAGTTGGGCGCGTCCATAAAAGCTCGAGCCAGATGCCTGGCTCTTGGAGACTCGAACCCAAACGAGCCAAGCTTACATGCGGCTTCTGCCACCCACGCTGTAATCTCAGGCGCCAAGAATTAAAGACAAGGCAATAGCCTTTCACGTAAGCAGGCAGAGAGAAACAAGCACCAATGTACTAGCAGCTGGATCCCACAAAGTAAAACCAGAAAATGTGGGATCGTTTCCCCGCTTAACCAAATTGTGGGATTCTAGGAGACAGGTTGTTTCTCTGAGCTTCCTTTTTCTTCACGATCACATATGGGAGCAGCTTCAGATATATGCGTTCAAAGCCTCTGGCCCTGAAGATACCAAACTGTGTCGCTGCACTCTGTACAACAAGAATCAAGGTCACGTAAAGGATGCAGGACAACGGACCTTGTAAACCCCACGAACCTTGGCGCTGAGTAACAGATGTTAATTGTTACCCCTCTCAATGGAACTCATTTTATCGACCTCAGAAGGATGAAAGGCGAATGGACCCGGCAGGATTTGAACCGTGACCATGAGATCGAACACAGTCCACTGAGCCACCAGACCCGCGTCTTAGTTCACTATTAGTATTTTGGGGGGATGTTTAAAAACTATTTTTAATTAATACCTTCAATGCAGCGAGGGATATATATATATATATATATATATATATATATATATATATGTGCAACGCGATCAGTGCTTAATTAGTAAAAGACTGAGCGCCGCCCAAATCTCTGCTCAGAAGCCCCTGGCATTAAATGTCCACCCGCAAAAACTAAGGGTGCGTTTTCCGTGCCTCTTTAATCCACTATCAGACACTCCCTGCACCTTTATCTCACTTTTCTCGGGTCCTACTGTCTCCCTTTTGACGTTTTTCCGCATTTATCTTCCCCCTTCGTTCTCCTTTTTTACGTTTTCCTCCCTCTTGCTCGCCATAAATGTGAGGTGAGCAACCACCGGCTCAAATTAAGCACTGACAAAGCAATACACTTAAAAAATGAAGAGGCCATCATATTTTACATGATGTGTGTTGCATGATTTACAGAACCAAAAATTTTTCAAGGCTCGGCTCGTGCACAGGATTTTAGAGCCAAGCCATGCAATTGGCTCGGCTCTCCCTGTTGCTTTTTTTGGGGCTCGCCCACCTCATGTGAATGTAAAGTGGTGTGGTAGAGTTCACAGGGCGGGAGTAAAGCACCACTGAAGATGCGATGGGGTGGATACTTCCTCGGGGCAGGAGGCAGCTGCAACGATACAGCGGCGAGCAAGTCCTCTGCCCAGAGGCTGGCGGCGGAGAGGCAGCAGAGGAATTAAAGTTACAGCATATTATGAGAGTTTGCCTTATACTAAAAATACTAAAATAAACCATTTGGAAAGTAAAAATGCAAATAGCACGATCGAAAGAGATATCTGTACTTGAGAAACTACTCGCACGTGGTGCAGACAGCTTGAGACCTCGGGAAATGCACCACGTCGTAAGTGTGGGATCCCAAATGCTCTCATTAAGCGCCACGAAACAACCATGGGCACAACTAGGCGCTATAAACTCCTTACCCATGTGCACCTCACCCGCACAGAACATTACCTGGCTCCAGCACGCACGTCACCGAGCAGCCCGACGAGGAGTAGGAGCAAGTCCTGGCTTTGGCGTCCCGCTCATGCGCTTCGAAGTCCGGGTTGGCACAGCAGCTCCTCTCCACGGTCGGCGGGAGCAGCGGATCGGTCTCCATTGCGGCTGGGGACCAACTGAGCCAAGCAGTTCTGTACCTCTAACCCCTGGAGTCCTCCTCAACAGGATCGCAGTCCTGTCAATTGTTTATTTTAAAATATAGTGCTTCTATATCTTCACACTAGAAAAAAATGCGGAGAAAAATAATAATTAAAAAAAAAAAAAAAAACGACTTCAGGTCTTTCTGGTCTGTTTTTGCTCCGCTGGTAAAGATGAAAGTAGTGATGCACCATCTAACTTTCCGAACGCAGCTTGCACGAAAAATCCCATGGAAACTAAAATGGTAGCCGAGCAGACTGGACCAGTCCTGCGTCCTGTGGGACGGGCAGCGAAGAACTTTACTCCAGGTTCAGCACTGCCAGCACTTTCTCCCACGGTTTCCTGGACGCCCCAACGTCTGCCAGCACCGGGCTGCCTTTATTTTGCAACCTCTTCCTGGACAGGGGCCGCTGGGAGTTGTAGTCTCGTAGCTTGTTCCTTGCTTTCTTGGCACTATACCGTGCATGTGTGCGCGCGGCAAATGTAGATGGGACAGGAGCCCATAGCATGTTTGACTCTGACACTTGTAGTTTAGCGTTCCGCATTATAAGGCTTAAAAATCCCAGCATGCAAAGTGTTGTTGACTCGGGTGTCAACACCGGCTAAAGAAGTTGCACAAGAGAAGGAGCTACTTGCCTTGCATGTAGTTTGTGTCGGAATTTTCTTAGGGTGTTGGAGTTCTAAATCGACATTTTTCTTCATCTAGATACAGCTTTTAAATTGATCGGTATTTGGTTTTACAGATAACCTACAGTTTATAAATAGTTGTTTTCATTTTAAAACGTTGCTTGCATTAAGTTAATAATAATGTGCACACGTAAATATTCAAGCATTTTATTCATCTTAACTTCAATAAATACTTTCGTGGGTTTTTACATTTTTAAAGAATTCTGTACTTTTTTCCAATTTTTAAAATATGTCGAATTTTATAAAAATTATGCGCATTTTTAAATACTTATTTTCCCTTGAGAAATAGGTTTTGCCACCTCCCCATTACTCATCCCAAACATCCTCCTATAAGCTCCCAAAAAAATCACACACTATCTAGACCTTCCCTCTTCTATCCCTCCACTATCCTTTCGATCAAACTAACAGACTAAAATGTCCACCAATCAAATTAATTTCATATTTCCCTATACTACTTCCCCACTAATCCTGATTGGGTTCCGGCGTAGCGTGGTACCCGCCGAAAAGCACCTCCACACCTCATTAGGGGTAGCAAGCACTATATAAATGCAAACCCTTCCCTCTTTTATCCCTCAACTATCCTTTTCAATCCAAATAACAAACTCACATGTCCACCGCTCAAATTAATTTCATATCTCCCTATACTAATTTACCACTAATCTTTTTGATTCCAGAGTAGCATGCTACTTGCCGAAAAAGCACTTCAACGCCTCGTCAGGGGTAGTAAGCGCTATATAAATACAATTAAAATTACACGTCTCTTTATCTGCTTAATTATCAGTAATTGCATTTATATAGCGTTTACTACCCCTGACGACTCGTTGAAGTGCTTTATGCCAGTGGTGGTTTGTGAAGCCATGCACTGTAGTTGACTCGCCAATGGGGCCGTGTTTAAGGGTAATGTTGCATATTTTATTTACTAATAGCTCCTTCATTGCTCTGACTTGTAATTACTGCCCAGAGGTTTCAAGTTTCCCAAGTAAATTTTTAAGGAGTTCATGCAGTCCAGATAGTTTTTCCTTTGCATTCTGGAACTTGTGTCCCTGCATTCTATGATAAAACTCGGCGACAGAGAAAACAAGCATTGGCATAGCTAATAGGTCTCGCCTTTGGGACCTTATAAGTGTTTAGCCATCCAACAGTTGATGTTGTACCAAGGATATTGTGCTGCATAACTAAACACTTATAAGGTCCCAAAGGCGAAAAATATTGGCTATGCCAATGCTTGTTTTATTTTTATAGCACGCATTTGCAGTGCAATAGGTCTATACATTTGAGAGAGTTTAAGCAATTGGCATTGTAAATGACAATGCTTTTTATTTATCTGTTTTAAAAACAACACATAAATAAGAGGCATTGTCATTTACAATGCCAATAGCTCAAACTCTCATAAATGCGAGACCTATTGCATTGCAAATGCTTTACTCTAGCCTTGCCCCCTACTTCCTTCCTTCCCCCTCACCATCTTTTGCTATCCCTTCCCAACCTTCTCTATCCTTTTTACTCTTACTTTTCCCCTACTTCCTTCCTCGCCCTCACCATCTTTTGCTATCCCTTCCCACCAAACAGATGTGCACTCCCAGCTGCTCGGGCAAATCTGTGGGCATCTCATCCAGACCACATCTGGAAAAATAGCAAGGAGAAATAGGGGATGGACAGACACTTTTGTTTTTAGTGGCTAGCATTCATCCCTCATTTTGGATTAATATTCACACAAAAGGATGTTTGCACTCATCTGTGGGCAAACCAAAGCGGAATCCCAAGTAATAATTGTAATGATTCATTATCAATATTTAGTCCGGTCTAAATAATAATAATGAATTATTACAATTACTACTTGGGATTAGGTTTTGAGCCACAGATCATCCATCACTTGCTGTTGTTGATAGGAATCTTACAGTTCCTAAAACCTTGGTAGAACAGTGAAACAAAGCAGACAGGCTACCTCACCAGGCTCAGGCCCTCACAAGTTAAAGGTGGGAGTTACCTCTCAACCCCCACCAACAGCCCCCATCTTTATTGTGCTTTAAAAAACGGAACATTCCAAAACCTCAATATAGGAAACTTATTGTAGGTTTGTATATCTGTGAATGCCTGTAAGACTATCTGGCATGGCATAATTGTTGTTTTCCACAAAGAGTGGTTCTACTACGCAATAAGAAAACGAGCATTTGCTATGCAATAGGTGTCGCATTTGCGAGACTTTGAGCTATTGGCATTGTAAATACCAATGCCTTTTATTTCTGTAATTTAAAAACCTGCAAGCGGTGCGTAAACAGGCACTTTGTACTTGCAGTCATTGCTTACGAGAAGCAACGCTGGCAGTACCTATGCCTCTTTTACTGCCAGCCTTCCGTTTCGTAAGCAAGGACTATAAGTACAAAGGGCGTGTTTATGCACCGCATACAGCTTTTCGAAACACATAAATAAAAGGCATTGTCGTTTACAATGGCAATAGCTCAAACTCTTGCAAATGCAACACCAATAGCTCAAACTTTAATAATGCGAGACCTATTGCATTGCAAATGCTTGTTGATGTTCTGGTCATTAGTGATGTTAATGTTGGTGGGTTTGTAAAATGCAGTAAATTAGAAGTACCTCCGCGAACCAATTATACAAAATACAAGTACATTTTGTGTAGGCGAATAGTTGGATTGTTCTTTTAAAAGCTGTGAAACCTCTAACAAGCTCAAAGGCCTAAGTGGAAGGACTTGGATGTAGCATTTTCGTCAAGACTTCCTAATTCCAAAGAACGTAAAATGTAATGTATATTGGATCCAAAGTACTCCATCAAGTTCTCAGAGGTTGAAATGATCAATGTGTCCCATATTTTTCAGGCTCAATAGATGGAGCCTGTCTGTGTCCTTTAGCATCTGCTTTTGATGTCCTTTTTGTTGACAGCCTCCCATAAACAGGTTGAGATATTTCACATTTGCTTATGTACTGCTTGAAATTTAAAGGTCGTGTTAGAACAGTCTGGTAGTGTAGAATGAGGACAAACTCATAAAATCTCACTTCAGAAGAAAGGGGTACTGATAGCTTCCAATCAACCTGCACCTGGTTCACTTCTTGGTTATCTGTCTGAACTAGGACCATAACCCTTGTCGAACCCTCTGTGGAGGCTCATTTTCAAAAGTACAACTCTTGAATCCTTTTTGGGAATTCCTTCCACCGGAGGAGAGATTATCTTATCTGATAGTGTCCATAAAAGTGTCAGGACCAGGAATGCTTTCCCCTCCAAGAATCTAACTTTACCTCATGTGTTGGAGTCCATGGCCACTTGATTTCAGAAAGTGCCTCTGGCAGCATTGAAAGTTAAATACTTCAGGATGTATAGCTAAGCTGATGATAAAGGTCCTCCTCCATCTACTTTCCGGAGATGATAGCATCAACACAAAAGTGAATGTGATAGAAGCAGCGATCTGCCCCTATAAAGAACCTATACACCAGGACGCTTGTAAGTAGACTAACGAGAAGATTCTCCTTTCTATAAAGACTAACAGTGTGCTACTGTTCTAGCTCCACACTGCGCAAGGGAGGAAGGCGAGGTCCATATGCCAAGGTGTGTTGTAGTGTGAGTCAGAAACCCCAGGGTAACTGGTGCTCAGTCAGACACCATCTGTTACATCCGAAGGTAAGGAGGAAAGGCTAACAGACTTCATCAAAAGCCCTGCAGAGAAAACATGTATCTTCCTCTGAGTTTGAGATGTTACTGGCACGGCTGGTATTATAGTATGACAGCCAAAAACAGAATCTTAATTGTGCAATTAAAATGAGGCAGTTACCTCCTATAATCTTTTGAGCGCCCCACCGTGGTCAGATTGGCTTCCACCATAAATTATGTCGTAGATATTGTTACTGTTCCATAGAGTAACAAAGAGCTAGTGATGAGGAGCAATTTGTAGAAAACACTAAGAGTTCTCGAAAGGTGTTATTGATCACTGATCTTTAAAGCGAAATTGTAGCATATAAAATTGAATGTAACTCCTGCCTAAGTAGATTAAAATGTACCTTAAGAAAAGGGACATTGTAGTGCATCGCTCCAGTAATACTGCAGATCTTTCACATTGTCCGATGAAAGGCATGAGTAGCCTATCCTGCACTGTTTTTTGTTTTAGTTTGCTTTTTAGGTCGAGCCTACCAGACAGCGTAATCTACCTGGTTGCGAAACATCTACTGCGAATTTACAGTGGGCTTCAAATCCCCCCATTGCTTACCATTGGTTGACATCGTTGTCACTCTTCTTAGCCTGCTTTTCATTTGTTGCCTTGTGTGGGCTTGCCTTCCTCTTCTGTGTTTGTCCAGTGACCCCTCCCCCCGAAGCATGGTTTCTTTACTTGAATCCTTCCACTGCTTACTTTTCGGGAACTACATTTTTCTTGTTAATTAAGCTTTCCATGAGAGTGCATGTGTTCTCCAGCTGTCTCCCTTGTGTACTTCTCTTCCCCATGTGCTTCTCCCCAGCGTCCCTTTTGTTATACTCGTCCTTGTGTGCTTCTCCCCTCGTATTGCTTTCTTGATGGGGGTGCTTCTCCCTCGAGTTCTAGTTTTCTCCTCTCAAACTTCCACACCCCATTGCTGTACCCTGCTGTTCCTTGTTGCTGCCCTTCCGTGATCTTTCTTCAGTTTATTTTTTTATTTTTTTATTTCAATTATTTATTTATTATTTTTAAGGTGGAAGAGGCATCTAAGTGCTGCTGGTCCGTTTCCCTTAAAAGTAATTTTTATCCTACTTCATGTAAGTTAAAGCTAGTGCTCACAAAAGTTTGTTGTTCTGAGTCATGTTCTAAAAAGTTTGGAAAGCACTGGTCTAAAGAGTTATCCAATGTTTGAGAGAAATCTGATGGAGCAAATGTGTCAAGTTTTATCATATTGAGAAATAAAGCCAAACGGAAGTTGTTTTGTGTTCCCATAGGTAAGGACAAGTTGAACCAACCCACAAAAAAGCTTCTTGACTGTTTAGGTATTGCATGGTTATAATAAACAATGCCAGGGAACTCTACGGAATGTTACCCTCATTGCACATTATTTGGGATTGGTCTTGACCCCGGTACTAGATACGGAGGCACGTGAAGAGTTAAAAGCGGACATCCCCTTGGAGGAGATCCAGGCTGCAATTTCAAATTTGAAATCAAATAAAACACCAGGGCCTAACGGGCTTCCTGCAGACTGTTTCAAACAATATGAGAATCTATTGGGTCCTCACTTATTGTGCACGTTCCTAGAGGCAGACCAAGAAGTTATCCTTCCCCCGGATCTCTGCCGGGCAGTCATAGTGGTAATAAACAAGGACAGCAAACCCAGAGAACAGTGTGACCCATACAGTCTGATTTCATGACTTAATATGGAAGTTAAAATCTTAGTGACAGTACTAGCTTTAAGACTCATAAAGATCATCTCCCCCCTTATCCATAGTGTACAATCGGGCTTTATGCCCGGTCGATCTACCCAGTACAATCTTTGAAGGACACATAATTGGCTGAATGAAATCAGTGACCGGCTGGAGACTCGTCCTCCTTGCGATGGATGCAGAGATGACATTTGATGCGGTACATTGGCCCTTTCTAGAACAAACTTTAGTGAAATTCGGTTTTGGCCCCTGATACCAGAAGTGGAGGGGATTGCTTTACCAGTCCCCAGTGGCGGCAGTTCAGATGAATGGAAAGGTGTCATCTAACGTCCCTATCTGCAGAGGCACGAGGCAGGGGTGCCTCCTGGCCCTTCTCCTCTTTGACCTTGCTATAGAGTCACTGGTGTGTATTGTGCGAGCTCACCCCGGGATCAGGGGCTTCCGGAGGGTGGGAATGGACGGAGACAAAGAGAAAATATCCCTCTATTCTGACAATATCCTCCTGTATATCTCAATGCCGTAAATGACCATTCGCCTACAATTCTACATATTTGAAGAATATGGCAGTTACTCTGGCTATCGTGTATATTGGGGTAAATCAAAACTCTACCTCCCACGAGGAGGAGTTGACATGTCCCTGTTTCCCCGCCGCCTGATCAGCACAGAGGATGGTTTTACATACTTGGGTATCTTTTTGACGTTGAAGTAAGATCTCTGTTTTGAGCGAAACCTGGGGAGGGTGGCGAAGGCATACTGGTAGAAGATGAAGAGATGGCGGGGACTCCCCCTTAAGTAACTAGGCCATGATGCAATGTTTAAGATGATCTCCCTCCCAAACCTGCTATATGTGGTACAAAACACATACCACCGGATCCCGCCAGAGGTCTTCACCCTAAACTGGAGGTCGATCTACGGGCCTTCCTGTGGGTTGGCAAACACCCTGGAATCACCCTGAAAACGCTCTACCCCAATCCATACAATAGGGCCCTGGCCCTCCCAGATTTAGAGGCATACTATTGGGCAGCTCATTTGATTAATGTCGGTGACTTGCTGTTTGCCCCATGGGACCATTCCAGCTTTAGGCTAGAGAATGCACAGTGGGAGAGGCAGTCCTCCTTGCATTATCTATATGGGGGAGAGGGATACAGTGTCTCCTACTAGCCACACAAGTGGTGGCCTGGGTGAAGGCAACAAAACGTACAGGTTGGCACAGTAAACCAACGAGGATGACACACTTATGGAAGGGGTCCTGGCTCCCCAAGATAAAAAAAACTACGTGGTTTCGAGGCCTGAAGTCTCCTGGGATTCTCCAAGATTGTGAGCCTGTTAGAAGAGGGAGACTTGATGCAATTCTCCTCATTACAGCCCGAATTTCGAATGAATTCTAATCAATTCTTGAGATATGCACAGATAGGACATGCTTGGGTGATAAAAGCGGCTCCCTGGGGATGGCAAGCTGGAATTTTCCCCACTGGAAGGGTGATTATGGATGAATTGGGCAAGGGTGGGATTTCCCTAACCTACAAAACTCTCAATAATAGTATGCCTAATATGTTACTCCGACTATGGACGAAATTTGTGGAGGATGTGGGGGACTTGGAAGATATCGATTGGGAGGCCGCATTGATGCACCCAAGAGAAGTAGCAATAAAATCGAGACTCATCTGACACAGTTCAACATTCTTCATAGGGTATACTATGATAGGCGGAACCCTTATGCAATGGGGAGAGCACAAGATCCAAGTTGTTTGAAATGTATGGGTGGGGAGGGTTCCTTCTTCCACACCATTTGGATCTGCCCATTGATCCAGGCTTACTCGGGGACGATTGTCAAGGAACTTAACAGAGTTCTATGGATTCGATTCCACTAGACCCTAAATGTATTCTCTTGGGAATCCCTAATGATGTTGATTTGCCAAGGGATAAGATGTTGTTCTGCAGTCTCCGAATGGTTGTGGCCAAGAGAGATCTAGCCAGGCACTGGGGGTGTGGGGGGAGTGATTGCCCGGCTATACAATAATGGAAAACGGCCATGGATATGTACATGGTAGCAGAAAAAGTCACTTATGCCAAAACGGGCTGCCCCCAGAAATTTAGATGAGTGTGTGTTAGATGGATGCAATACTATTCCCTGAACATGCTGGATGCAGTGGGGAGCCAACACCAGGCAGCGCTGTGATGGCAATAATAATAAAATGGCTTATAAAGCGCGTGGTTACTTAGACTAAAGTGTCCCTGCACTGCGATTTCACTCCCAAAGATCAGATCGAATGAATCCGGTCAGATGAATCCTAAGGTACTAAAAAAACAGGTTTTTCACTTCTTTCTGAAAACTGGCTCTGCTTTTTCCTGCCCAAGCGAGAGAGGAAGAGAGTTCCACATCTTGGCTGTCAGAAAGCCAAAGCCACATCCTCCGTATCATTGATTTATGATGGTATGTGATGCAAGCATGGACTCTATGCTTCTTATGCTTCTTTGTTGCTACGTGTGGGGAATGGATGGTCAATGTCTGGGTGGTAGGAGGAGGGGTAAAGGGAGGGAAGGGATATTAATTACAGACTGTTTACTGTTTATACTGTTTCCTGTCAGTACGTTGGGTGACAACCCAATTATTCTGTTTGGTGCTCTTTTTATACCTGTATCAGCAAAAATAATAAAAATATATTTAAAAAAAAAGAAAATGCCTGATAACAATTTGTCGAGTTTTAAAATGTTTCCCTGTAGGACTAAAGCCTTTTCATTACTGTAATTCAACCAAGGCATTTGTGACCTCAGAAAAACTTCTACTGATGGCAGATATTTTTCCTTGTTACTGTACTATGTTAGATTGATGGATGCTTATTTTTATTCATATGGTAATTCTTTTTTATAATGTTTGCAGGCTGATAAATTCAGGAAGCAAATTCCAACTCAAGAATTGTGTGTGCTGGCAGCCATTGAGGTGCTCTATTTGTGGAAAGCTCTTCCAAATTGTTCCCTTTCGAACCTGCAGCGTATGAGTCAAGGTACCACATTAATCAATAACTTTATTTATTCCTTGTTTAAAAATAGATATATTTAATGTTGCAGTTGCATTGTTCATGCAAGGCCTGAGAAGTTAACCGCAAAAATATATTTTTTTAGAAAATGTTCAGACTTAGTCCACCTTACACCTTTGCAGCGAGCAACTCTTTTTGATGGAAAATTCTAGACGCAGATTCCTCACTGTTTAAATATTTCCCAGGCATCAGACTGGATCCGGAAACTTTTCAGCAGTGCAACTGGGTGCCAGAAGTAGATGCCGGAAATGACGTGTAAATAGGTGCCACCCCACATGCTGACAACAGTTCATTTCTTTTCTCACCACCAGATGCGGATCCGAAACTCCCTTCGTGTCTCTCTGAGACATTGTACCTCAAATTTCTCCAGTGTGCAAGGAATGCCACTCACAAAAACTACAGGTTTCAAGCCCTGTAGGGACTGTCGCACACAAATGTCTGTGACAAATCCCCACCAGGTATGCTTTTGGTCTCTGGGTTCGAGCCCCAACTCCAAGGCCTGCGCTGTTTGTGCATTGATGAACCTGAAGGCCATCGGGGAATGCAAGGAGTTGTTCTATGTTGCCAAGCATAAGAAGACTACGCATTGAGGACGCTCCAAGACGCGGTCTACATCCAAAGTTCATTCCCAGCCATTTCCAGAGTCGTGGGAGCCTTTCAAGAGGCCAGACATCACTGCGCTCCAAGTGTTCAGGTAAATCTAAAAAGAAACTCAAGAAGTCAAAGCGGAATTCCACTCCCTTATGCCACTTGTATTCGCCTGAGCAGGTGCAGGGGTGGCCAATCCCGCATTTTGTGCCGGCACAGTCTGAGATTCTGGGGCTGAGTGCCACTCAGCTTCAGATCGAAGAGTTCCGTGCAGCTATGCTCTGGCTTTTCGGACCCCTATCAACTCCCTGTGCGCGGCTCCGCCCCCAAAGAACCGCAGGCCTCCATCTGGAGTACCACGGGCACGTCTGCCCTCAGCGCCAGTTGGAACCCCTGCGCCTATCTTGTCTCCAGCTTCACTGTCGACCACGTTTCTGGCCCCAAGACCTGTGCCGGCCCCTGGGTTCCTTGATGCTTATGCCAAGTCCATCAACCCCAAAGTCCGACCTGAATCAGCCTGAGGTGCCTCTTCCTCCTTTGGATATACCAACCCCTCAGTGGAGGCAGCCCACTTTGCACTTTGGCACCGATTATGGCGTCTAGACCAGGGTGATCTGTTTGTTGAGCCCTAAAATGATGACAATTGATACGAGGACTTGCAGGAGGCTAGTGGCCTCAATACCTCTCCTGAGACTGCTCTTTTTTTCCTCCTACCATACTTGCCACAGAGGAATCTGCTTCCTATGTAATGGTTATGCGTGGGGCAGCCAAAGTTTTCAACCTCCAGCTCCCCACCATGGAGTTAAAAAATAATTTTCTTACCCGCGATCCTTCAACCAGGATAGACGTCTACTGAGCCTCTTCTCCCATTTAATGAGGCACTAACGGACACTTTATTAGGGGTCTGGGCCAAACCCTACTCTGGGCACCCTGCCAACTGACAAATTGCCAAGTGCCATCATCCTGCTGAGGGCGACCCTACCCTACTGTTGAAGCCCCTTCACTCAACATTCTTGTGGTTCAGGCCTCCACGAATCTGTCTAATCCGAATACGTTTCATACCACTCCCCCTTATAAGGAATCTAAGCAAGTAGAAACCTTCTGCGAGAGAGTCTTTTCCTCCACTAGCCTGGCCCTCCGCTCTTTCAACACCAGCTGCTTGTTGGGGCACTACGCGCATGCACTTTTTGATTTTTGCTGGTGCAAGTTCTCACTGGTATGCTTGACAACCTTCGCCCTGTCCTGGCTCAGGTAATTCAGGATGGTTGTGATGCGGCCAACTTTACGATTGGTTGTGGCTTGGACATCACCAATTCCATTGGGCGAACTACTGGCACTATTTCTATTTCCAGGATTTATATAGCGCTTGGCTATTCAACAGGCCTCCCAGCGCTGGTAAGAACTCTTGCTCTGAATAAGAATATATGTGTGTCCCTAGAATAGATGGGTCTTCAGTAGTTTCCTAAAGGAAATTTCTGATTCCTCTCATCTAATATAGGACAGGAGATCGTTCCAGAGCTTGGGAGCTAGAAATCTAAAGGAGCTTCCACCTCTTCTTACCTTCTTAATCCTGGGAACCAGAAGAAGGCCTTGACCCTCAGAACGTGGAGTTTGTACGGGGGCATAGGGAGAGATAAGAAGTTGAATTGGGAGGGATCCTTTTCTATATACGGCTCGATGAACTAAACAGAGGGACTTGAATTGTATTCTTTTTTGAACTGCCAGCCAGTGAAGGGCTGCCAGAGCAGGGGCAGCTAAGGTGTGCTTGAGGATTCTGAGAATCGTGCGTGCTGCACACTAGTATTGCCATTTGCCGCCATGCGTGGCTGCGATCAACTGGGTTCTCTGTCGACATGTCCTTTGACAGGACGGGCCTGTTTGGTGACAAGGCTGATTCTGCTTTCGAGTTATTTAAAGAGATTATGGCTACTGCTCGCTCCCTGGGTCTCTCCGCCCCCTCCTCGCTAACCTCACCAGTTACACTGCTCCTTTTGTGGTTTGGGACGAGGCACCCCTTATCACCAGCCAGTCCATCCCCCTCAGGGAATCCAGCAATTTCGTGGTCACAGTTCACGTGCCCACCGCCCACATAGCCACTGTCAGCATGCCACCCAGTCTTTACCCCCTTCACCCCTCACCCCCCTTGTAGCTCTACCTGCCAGACCTCTTTAGTGTGAAGGCACAATCCAGGTATTCTTTCCAGATTGGCAGAAGATCACTTTGGACAGGTGGGTCCTGCAGGGTGTATGCTCTCCCAATAATTTTCCCCCCTCTGCACCTTCCACCATCTCCTAACAACAGGAAGTGCAAGCTCCTTTTGCCAAAGGGGCAGTATAGAGGGTGCTGGCAGCAGAAGGGGTGTGTGGTTGTTATTCTTGTTACTTTCTGGTACCCTTGGCTTATGTTAGACCTGCACCCTCTCAATGTCTTTCTTTGAAGGGAGAAATTCAAGATACTCACCCTGGCCCAGGTTTTGTCTGCTCTGGACCCTGGATCATGACATTAGACCTGCAGTACGCCTATTTTCATATTCCCCTCCTGCCAACTCATTGACAATACCTGCGGTTCGTGGTGGGACAGGAGCATTTCCAGTTGACTGTGCTCCCCTTTTATCTCATCAGTGCCCCTCTGGAGTTCACGAAAGAAATGGCGGTGGTAGCAGCTCATCTTCAGAGGTCTGGGGTACTAGTCTTCCCCTACCTGGATGATTGGCTGTTAAAGGCATGCTCGTTCAAGGCAGTTGTCAGCCACCTTCTGACTATGGTGAACCTCCAGTCATCTGTAGGGTTCACTGTCAACGTGCCGAGGTCACACCAAACTACTTCTCAAATGCTGCCCTTCATTGGAGCTATTCTGGACACTGTTCAGTTTCGTGCCTTTCTTCTGAGTAAGAGAATCCAGGACATTCAGGCTATGATCCCGATCTTTCAACCACTGTCGTGGATTTCAATGCGGTTGACTCTGAGGCTGCAGGGATTGATTGCTTCCTGCATCCTGCTGGTTGAGCATGCCAGGTGGCATTTGTGGCTCCTCAGTTGGATCTGAAGTCCCAGTGGGCCCAACATCAAGGGGAACTCTACGACCGCATGCAGATTTCTGATGAGGCTGCAAAAGATCTGCAGTGGAAGTTGCTGGACCACATTCGAGTGAGCGTAAGACCCCTGTTCGAGGCATGTGAGCTGCAGAGCTCACACTGAGCATTAGATCGCCATCTGGTGTTGGGCTCGGATGCTTGCACTTTGTTGTTGTCTTAGAAGAAGTCTTTGTAGTCAGGAGATAGGTGACTCCTCCCTTGGACGATAGTGCCCATGGGCATCGACTCCATCCTCAGATTGTTTTTTTCCGCCATTGGGTTCGGATGCAATTTTTGCGCACCGGTTCGAAACTTTAGTTTTGAAACTTTTCATCGCGCAAAACTTCCAACAAACTTTCTATCGACATCGAAATCTCGACGCGCCTCTCATCGATTCCTTTTCCAGCCGTCGACGCGGGCCGCTGGGCCCATCGACGCCGTGAGGCCTACGGCTCATGGAAAGGACGCCCTTCCGAAAATGCCCCCAGTGTGGAGCAAAATTCCCCCACAGTGACCATCACGAGGTCTGTAACCTGTGCCTTTCGCCCGACCACAACGAGTCCAGCTGTCCAGCTTGCGCCTCCTTTCGATCGAAGAAAACGATTCGAGATCGTCGAGCTCGAAGGCACGTCATGGCGCAGAGATCCGCTCCAGAACCGGTGGACATCTTCGACGAAGGCCCAGATGTCCCTGAAGAAGATTCCGAAGATCTCCAAATCGTGTCAGAGGCAGAAGACTCAGACGACCCCATCACTCCTGGGCAACAAGTGAGTACTACTGCCCCTACCCCAACCCCCCCACCAAAGCACAAGGCACCGGTCAAGACTTCGCCCGTTGGCCCCAGTCGCGACCAAAAACACGCTTCAGAAGCCCCGCCTTCGAGCCCGGCTCCGAAGAAAAAATTCAAGCCTTCCGATACCTCGGCACCGAGCAAACCGCATGTGCTAGTCCCACCGGCACCTTCGGCGCCGAAGCCAAAAGAACACTCGGCTCCGAAATCGACACCGATTCCTTCCACCTCTAAACCCAAACCCGCCTCGAACACATCGAAGCATGGGGATAAGCCGGCGTCGAAACTTAAACATCACGCCACAGCCCCTAAGCCAAAGCCTTCGGAGCCGACAACCAAGCCTAAGGATTCTTCCACGCCTCCTAAGGCCAAAGAGCATACCACCACCACCCCGCTCGGAACCGAAAAAGTTGGCGCCGAAACCAGTTATCGAGGAAGAGGAGCTTTTTCATCCGGATCCTGTTGATCCTAAGCAAACAAAGATCCACATTAACCCCCAAACAGGACATCTCACAGCTGTACCACGCCACAAGCCAGTATCTGTGGAGAAGAAAGACTGTGCCACTTCACCTATGCCTCCTTCTTCCCCTGTCCTTCCATCTAACACCCCTCCTCTCCACAAACCTGTTACACCGCCTCAGCCTGTAACATCTCCACCACATACACCACCTACACATGATTATCAAGATGACATAGGGGACGGTGGTGACCCTGATGACCCATTCACTGATCCAGATGACCCACCGCAAGATGATTGGGATTACAATGATCAAATAGATCCCCCAGACCTCCCAAGCCCTCTACCATACCCAACAAAACCCTCTCCTCCGGATGATAATATTGGGTTTGGGCAACTCATCAACAGGGCTGCTGTTTTTCATGGGGTACACATGCATACAAACGCACCAGAGGAGGATTTCCTATTAGACACATTTGAACAGTCCCAAAAAACTGTACAAACATTACCAATGATTAAAGGGGTTATTAAGCATGCTCCTGACATATTTAAAGATCCTGTACGCGCCAGGATTCTTAACCCCAGGATCGATAAAAAATATAGGCCTGCCCCTGACGATCCTGCGTACATTAAAGGCCAGCTACCTCTAGACTCGTTAGTAGTCTCAAATGCTAGAAAACTAGCTAATTCACAAACCTCAGGGGACGCACCGCCCCCTGATAAAGAATCAAAATTACTAGACGATTCTGGCAAAAGAGTAGCTGCGCAGGCCGCCAATCACTGGCGCATAGCCAACACTCAAGCACTGCTGGCCAGATATGATAGGGCCCACTATGACCAATTAGAAACCCTTTTACAACACTTGCCTGACCAGTATAGAACTCAAGCAAATGACCTAATTCAAGAGGGCATACTAATCACCAACGCGTCAATTAAGTGTGCCCTTGATGCAGCTGACACTGCCGCTAGGTCTGTAAATACTAGCGTACTGCTCAGAAGACATGCATGGCTGCGCATTTCAGGCTTCAAGCAGGAGGTCCAAACCACTATTCTAAATCAGCCGTTCAATCATAACCAACTTTTTGGACCGGCTGTAGACACTGCTCTTGAAAAGATGAAGAAAGATACAGAAACTGCCAAGTCAATGGGAGCGTTGCAGTCTCCGCAACCGCGTGGCTCCTTTCGTCGCTCCTTTTACAGAGGAGCCTCCAGGAACATCAGCACAGATAGTTCATCTTCTTTTAAAAACACCACCCAAACATCCCCCAATAGAGGATATTTTAGAGGAGGTTACAGAGGGAACAACAGTAAAGGGAGAGGCCGAGGTAGCACCAACACCCGTACCTCCCTGTTGCTAAACAGTGACTTTCCTCCACTTCCCCCGACCATTCCACTCCTGTCGGGGGAAGATTAGCACAGTTCCTACCTGTCTGGAACTCCATCACAACAGACAGGTGGGTGAGACAAATTATCCAATATGGTTACTGCCTGGAACTTACAGCTACCCCCAAACATACCACCCAAGCAGCGTCCAATGTCCGCAGACCATCTTACACTTTTAAAGCAAGAAGTTCTCTCACTGCTTCAAAAGCACGCCATAGAGCCGGTCCCTTTACTACACCAGGGAACAGGGGTTTACTCCCTGTATTTCCTAATCCCCAAAAAGGATGGGACCCTAAGGCCAATTCTAGACCTCAGACCCCTCAATCAGTATATACATTCGGATCATTTTCACATGATCACTCTCCAACAAGTGCTTCCCTTACTACAACAGGAAGACTTCCTTGCCACACTAGATCTCAAGGACGCCTACTTCCACATTCCCATACATCCTGCTCACAGGAAGTATCTAAGGTTCGTACTCGATGGACAACACTACCAGTTCAAAGTCCTTCCATTCGGGGTCACCACTGCTCCAAGGGTGTTTACCAAATGCCTTGCAGTAGTAGCAGCGCACCTACGAAGACAGCAAATACATGTCTTCCCATATCTGGACGACTGGCTCATAAAAGCCAGATCATTCAACCAGTGTGTCCAACACACTCATCACACCATTCAAACACTACACAACTTGGGGTTCACAATCAACTATACCAAGTCGCACCTCCAGCCCTCCCATGTACATCAATATCTGGGGGCCACAATAAACACTTCCACAGCTCTAGCTTATCCCAGCCCAGCCAGGATAGCCAGTATACAAGCCCTCATCACCAAGTTTCAAATCCAACACTCTCTCCCAGCCAGAGTGTTCATGCAACTAATAGGCATGATGGCATCTTGCATTTTCATCGTACCTCACGCAAAGCTTCAAATGCGTCCCTTACAAGAGTGTCTAGCACACCAATGGAATCAGGCTCACTGACAACTTACAGATCTGGTGTTGGTGGACAGCCGCACACATCGCTCTCTGCAGTGGTGGAACACAAAAAACTTGTCCAAAGGGCGGCCGTTCCTCGAGCCTGTTCCACAAATAGTACTAACAACAGACGCATCACTCACAGGATGGGGAGCACACCTGTTAGATCATACCACACAGGGCAAGTGGACCACTCAACAAAGACTGCTCCACATCAATCATCTAGAACTACTAGCAATATTCCTAGCCCTCAAATCCTTTCAACTCCAGGTACAAAACAAAGCCGTCCTGATCCGAACAGACAACATCACGGCCATGTATTATATACAAAAACAGGGGGGGACACACTCTCTACAACTGTCCCAACTTGCACAGAACATTTGGAGGTGGGCCATTCCACAAAACATATACCTTCTCGCCGAACACCTACCAGGAGTTCACAATCAGATTGCCGATCTGTTAAGTCGGCAGACACAACAGATTCACGAATGGGAACTACATCCACAAGTTCTTCTACCTTTTTTCCAGATGTGGGGCCAACCAGACATAGATCTGTTTGCCACACACCAAAACGCAAAATGCCCAACCTTCGCCGCCAGGTTTCCACACCCACAGTCCAAGGGCAATGCGATATGGATGAATTGGTCAGGCAGATTTGCGTACGCTTTTCCGCCACTCCCACTCATTCCGCTAGTAGTACGCAAGCTCCGACAACAATCGCTAAAAATGATCCTAGTAGCTCCCACATGGGCACGCCAACCGTGGTTCACAACACTGCTGGAACTATCAATAGTCCCACACCAAAAACTACACCTCTCCCCATCACTACTAACGCAGAACCATGGAGAGATAAGGCACCCCGATCCATCTCAACTGAATCTTGCGATCTGGCTCCTGAGGTCCTAGAGTTCGGTTACCTTAACCTACCACCGGACTGTATGAACATCATTAAAGAGGCCAAACGCCCTACCACCAGAGCTTGCTACGCAGCAAAGTGGAAAAGATTTGCTATTTACTGCAATAACAATAATATCCAGCCACTACATGCCTCCACACAAAACATCATTTGCTACTTACTACATTTGCAAAGATGTAATTTAGCATACTCATCCATACGTCTGCACCTAGCAGCACTTGCCGCTTACTTACAGAACAGACAACACTTATCACTCTTTAGGGTCCCAGCAATTAAAGCCTTTATGGAAGGCCTTAAACGGATCATACCTCCCAGATTACCACCTTCTCCAGTGTGGAATCTTAACATCGTGCTTACTAGACTCATGGGACCCCCATTTGAACCTCTGCATAAATGTGAACTTCAATTCCTCACATGGAAAGTAGCTTTCCTTATTGCAATCACCTCTCTCAGGAGGGTGAGTGAGATCCAGGCTTTAACCATACAAGAGCCATTTTTACAAATACATCGTAACAAAATAGTTCTCAGGACAAACCCAAAATTCCTTCCTAAAGTAATTTCTTCTTTCCACCTTAATCAATCTGTAGAGCTACCCGTGTTTTTCAGAACCCGGACTCCGTAGCAGAAAGAGCTCTCCACACCCTAGACGTCAAAAGAGCTCTAATGTATTACATTGACAGGACCAAGTCATTTCGCAAAACAAAACAATTGTTTGTAGCTTTCTCTCCACCACATATGGGTAACCCCATCTCAAAAGCTGGGATTGCAAGGTGGATCGTTAAATGTATTCAAATATGCTACCAAAAAGCCAAGCGCACATTATCAATTCCCCCTAGAGCGCACTCAACACGCAAACTAGGGGTTCCATGGCATTCTTAGGGAACATTCCCCTAGAAGACATCTGTAAGGCAGCCACATGGTCTACAACACACACCTTCACTAAACACTATTGTGTTGATGTGCAAACCAAGCAACAAGCTTCTGTGGGCCAAGCTGTTCTTAAAACACTTTTTCAAACTACTGCAACACATACAGGTGACCACCGCTAGGGGAGATACTGCTGTACAGTCTATGCTCAGTGTGAGCTCTGCAGCTCACATGCCTCGAACGGAAAATGCTACTTACCAGTATGCATCTGTTCTTGGCATGTAGAGCTGCAGATCCTCACACGCCCACCCAACTCCCCGGGCCCTGTATGTGTTCCAGTCCTATCTTACTTAGATATACACACATGGACATCTTTCTTTTCTACTAACTCCATCATTTCCCATTATGGCGAAAAACAATCTGAGGATGGAGTCGATGCCCATGCGCACTATCGTCCAAGGGAGGAGTCACCTATCTCCTGACTACAAAGACTTCTTCTAAGACAACAACAAAGTGCAAGCATCCGAGCCCAACACCAGATGGCGATCTAATGCTCAGTGTGAGGATCTGCAGCTCTACATGCCAAGAACAGATGCATACTGGTAAGTAGCATTTTCCTTCCCACCCAGAGGTGAGAGTGGTGACTGATGCATTGCTTTTGGGCTGAGGCGGCCATCTGTGAGAGATGGAGATTAGAGGCGTCTGGTCTCAGGCTGAGTCCCTGTTCCACATCAACATTCTGGAGCTGAGGGTGATCCGCATGGTGTTGAAAGCCTTCCTGCCGTCCATCAAAGGGAGACTGGTACAGGTGCTCACAGACAACATAACCACTATGTGATACTACAACAAACAGGGCGAGGTGGGGTTGTGGAGCCTGTCCCAGGAGGCCTTGCGCTTCTGAAAATTGCTGGACCACCAATAATTTTTCCTGGTGGTGCTTCATCTGGCAGGATCTTTGAATGCCAGGGCGTATGAGCTCAGACGTTGGCACCTACTGGTTCACAAATGTCAATTACACCTAGAGGGGGTGTGAGGTCTCTTCCGCGAATGTGGAGCACCTTAACTCAGTATGTTCGCCTCCGCTGACAGCAAGCAATGTCAGCACACTTCTGCGCGTTGGAGACTGATATCTATGTGTTATACTTTTCTCTTGTCAATACATAGGCAGGTACTTATTTCTCCTAAGTCAGTGTATATCTTGGAGATATCCTAACAGTATTTGTATGTCTCTAGTACACTTCCTAGCGTCATCACTGGTTCTATGCCACAAGTTGCTATTGTCGGGTCTGGTGGCTTGGGGGACTATGTGTCCACTGTAGGGGCCTATGTTTGACCTTTTGGTCACAGTTTCATATCTCGGGGGGTCCTCTCCACCTTTCTTCTTTCTGAGGTCGATACAATGAGTACCATTGAGTTCAAGATGCCCTTTGCGGTGCATGTGCACTTTACAAATACACGTTATGTTATGTTGTCTTCGACTTCTTTTTATAGAGTTTTCGTTATGCTTCCCACGGGTGAATGACCGCTCTCCGGGTTACAGGGCAGGTTTGGCTTGGATAAAACTCTATATGACACAGAGGTATTGCTCCATGGCATGCCCTGCTGATCTGTGTTTTTCAACTATCGAACTCGCTGTTTGGGTCTGGATATGTGCGCCAATAGCTCTATTTTAGAGTCATTTGGCAATTGTCCTTCTTCATGGGTAACATTCTTTCCATGCTTTCTAAGTCTTTATGACCTTTCTTACTGCGGTTCTTCCGCAGTACTTATGCGATGAGCATGCATGAGTTCAGACCTCCTTTAAGGTGCGTCTAGTTTTCTATTCTCTTGTTAGTTGACTTCTACCACAGCTGTCATGCTAACATGGATAATTTTATTCCCATGCTTTTTAATGTCTTCTGACTTTACTTATCCGTGGTTCTTTCCACAGGTGTCTTTCTTGTAGAACTTATTATTGCTCCCCTACATTATTATGAAGGTCTGATCTTTTTCTCTGGTTCTAGACAAGTTTCGTTCTCGTTCAAGGCTTTTTAGTTGTCTCAGTTCGCAGACCCTCCTCCGGGGAGAGTATGCTTTGGTATTTGATTCTAAAGTAAGGAATCTGCAGCTAGATGTTCCCATCAGATGAACAAGTTACTTACCTTTGGTAACGCATTATCTGGTAGAGACAGGATCTAGCCGCAGATTCCTTACAACCCTCCCTTCCTGCCTGCTCTGCGAACTGAGTCCTCTTTGGTCTCAATGATTTTGTCATGAGACTTCACATACTGAATTAAGCACTCAATGATTTTTTTAGGCTGATTCCTTTTTGGTATCAATGATTTTGTTGTGGCAATTCATTTACTGAATTATTATTTCAGTGATTCTTTGATACTAACGTGTTTTTTATTTTAGCACACTGTTCCAGTAGGCAATTTCTATAGGTGGCTCCACGTTTTGAGTGCGGAAAATAGATACGGAAGAAATTGACGTCAGCGCTTTGGCAAAGGGGTTATATGGACTCCATCAACATCACATTGTGTGATGACTTTGATATGGAGTCGTGCAACACCCTCTTCCGACACACAGGCGTGCTGTGAAAACATTTCCGGATCCAGTCTCATGACTTGGGGAGGATTCTAAAGTAAGGCATCTACGGCTAGATCCTGTCTCCACCAGATAATGCATTACCGATGGTAAGTACATTGTTCGTTCGTTGCCATAAAAAGATCTGTATTTGTTTAAAATGGTATACTGTCAAGCAGCAGTACCTGTGTAATAGCGCATTTTATTTTCTCCAGTGAATAATATTTATTGCAATGGAGAAACTGTTTCCTTTAACCCTCCATGAACTTCCCACTCTTGAAAGGGATTTATTTCATCCCTTGGCATGAGCAAATCTCTAACTATTTCAAGGGTGTGATATAGTCAATGGAAAATTTGTGAGTGGCCCCAAACTGATAATTTTGTGGGAGTACACTATGAATTGAAGGCATACCGCACGTTATAACATCCCCTCCTTTTCTCATGCGTGGAATTTGCTTCTGCAGAATATTACACAAATGTGAGGTGATATTCCATAATACTAAAAGTATTTGCAAGTCCAAGGTATCCTTTAGTGAACACCTTGCACTCTCATATCAGCCAATTGCGCTCAGAACCAATGGCTTTGTGAATCAAACTCAAAGTATCTGGTGAAAGAAGTAACTCAATAAAATGGATTATGGAACAGCCGATTTTGGATGATTTGTCAAAAGAACAATTGAATGTGCATCGTAAAACTGATGTGTACAAGAAATGCACATTCCTGGCATTATGACTTGCACAATATTTTTTAAGTCTTGCTTCAGATGGCTTCAGCTGTCTCTCGGCAAATGTTAGATCTTGCCTACAGATAAATTCAGCTGTCTGCTGGCAAGTAATCCTATTCTATCCAATATAGACATACAGATTTGGAGTAGGCTTTGTGTCCACTCTTGATTCAGGGACTTTCTTGTCTATGTGAGTTTTCCGCTCCAGTTTCAGTGGCTTCCCTCTCTATTCCTGTGTTTGTCCCAACCACAGAGCATTTCGGTTTCACCGTATTTTGAGTGCCTGAATTGTATCCTTCTATTGCTTAGTTTATCACCTTGCACTGCAGTGCATAAGATACTTTCCAAAGAGACTTTTTTCTCTCCCACTGTGTGAATCTCCCTGCTACCCCTTCTTTTGGGCCCTTCTCTTTCTGATTAATAGGTACTCTAGAGTCTGCTTCCTCTACACCCCCTCATGCTGTCACCTTTGCCTGTCCCTGTACCAGTGAATAGTCATATTTAAATAGATTTTAAACCATTCCAAGATGGCAACCCTTGTGTGCCCTTGCACAGTGGCCATCTCGGATACAAACCAATACAACAGCGCAGTTGGTGGTGTACAAAGAAAACATGGCTTGTTATACATGAAACTGTATTCTCTGGACCATTAAACACTCATAGAGCTCTGCTGTGGCATCCAGGCGTGCACCCCAACTCTCCAATGCTACAACCGCGACATCTTGCCACAGTGAAATCTAGGTTCCTCTTCCCCCCACCGTGGATTTTTTATTTTAAGACAAATTCAATGTTGGGGGCTGTGCTTGTGCACATATGTGCAGTGTCCTTCTTTGAATATGTTTTCTTAAACACAAGGATAAGCATTCCAAGATGGCCACCATATGTGCATTTCTTTGGTTTTAAGAAAAAATCCATGCAAAGGTGGCTGCTGACTTACACGCATGAACGTCATCTTTGAATTATTTTGCTTAAAAAAAGGAAAAATCCATTCCAAGTTTACCAACCTGCTCACACATAGCCGACCACCTTCTTTAGATGATTTTTCTTGAAACAAAGCAAAAATCCTTTGCAGATGGCCGCAGCATATTGTTGCTCAGTGACCATGTGGAGGAAAAAATACAAGCATTGGCAAAGCTAAGCGATATAATGGGGCAGATAAGTTGGCATTGCTCAGCCATTTTTCAACCAATTCAACATTCTTGTGCTTGCAATAGTCACATTCCTAAATGTGTATACTTTGTAGGGGCTAACCTAAGATTCACGAATATCTAAGCTTTTTCCAGTTTTAGGGCACAAACCTATTTTTGACGTTATGGTTTCCAAATTATTATTAATGGATTTAGTAATCACAGTGTTTTCTTTAGAAGGAATGGGTGGACTGTTAAATTGCAGTATTCCATCAGAACAACACAGCATTGTTATGTAATATTATGTTATGTTATCGTGATTTATAAAGTGCGTGAATACCAACCGGTGTCTTGGCACTAGGAGTCCTGAGTAAACAAAACCTACTCCAATTGCAGAAAAGCCAAGTTTTGAGTCCCTTCCTAAAGGTCAACAGAGTTGGGAGAGTTCTAATAGAGCTTGGGAGGCTATTCCAGAGTTTCGTGGCCCCCACTGTGAAACTTCTACCACCCCAGTTGGGTTTCCGAATCCTGGGCAGGAGCATCAATTTTGCTCCTTCCGAGCGGAGGCATCTATCAGGGGAATACCATTTCAGTGACCGCCTCAGAAACTGAGGGCCGGTGCCATGCAGTGCTTTATATGTGATGCATAAAACTTTAAATTTGATACAGCTTCTGACTGGAAGCCATTGAAGATTTTGAATGTGTTTTACCACTGAATGAAACTTAGGGATACCTAGCAGCATCCTTGCAGCAGCATTTTGGATTATCTGCAGCTTTCGTAACTGCTTCTGGGGCATGTTAAGGTAAAGACCATTAGAGTAATCCAGCTTGGAAATAACTAAGGAGGTGATTATGATCTTTCTACTATTTTCAGGAATATAGGCCAGGATATTTTTTATCACTTTAAGTAGATCGAAACTGGATGAAGTGACGGCGTTGACTTGAGCCTCGAAGTTAAGTTTATCATTGATGATCACTCCAAGATTTTTCACCTTTAATACAGGAGAACCCAGTTCATCCGGCCACCAGGCAGACGACCAGTTAGGGAAGCGATTACCGATCAGAATTATCTCGGTCTTACCTGAGTTCAATTTAAGGCAGTGTGAACTCATCCAGAAACTGATTGCCATCATGCAGTCCCGAAATCGACTTTTGTGAACAGACAGGACGATTTGGGTGTCGTCCGCATAAGATGTCAGTGCCAATCCAAAGGATCTGATCAAAACTGCCACTTCTGACACATAGATATTAAAAAGAGTGGGACTAATTGATGAGCCCTGCGGAACACCGCAGGGGAGAGAAAAAGAAGGGATTCATAAATGCCTAGAGCTACAGACTGCGATCTCCCTGATAGGAAGGAGGAGACCAGCGATAGTGCTTTATCCTTGATGCCCAGTGAGCTCAGACGATTGAGTAGCAGCTTGTGGTCGACTGTGTCGAACGCTGCTGACAGATCAAGCAGGATAAGAGTCGCAGCGCCCCCTTCATTAAGTACTGCCCTGATTTCGTCCGTGGCTTTGATTAAGGCCGTTTCTGTGCTGTGGCCCGGCCTAAAGCCAAACTGGGTCTCATCCAAGAGATTGTTTTCATGCATATAGTTAGCTAACTGAGCATTCATGACTTTTTCCACCAACTTAGCCAGAAGTGGAAGACAAAAGATAGGTCTATAGTTGTTAGGTTCGACTGGGTCAAGACTAGGTTTCTTTAGAAGAGGCAGCATTGAGGCCCTTTTCCAAATGGGAGGAAAAACTCCTTCCTTGAATATAGAATTAACAAGCATTGGCATAGCCAATAGGTCGCGCCTTTGGGGCGTTATAAGTGTTTAGCCAGAGCTATTGACTTTGCCAATGTCTTCAAGCTGTGCTGTAGAGAAGTGTGGCTGCTGTGCAGCATGCTGAAAAGTTATAATAAAAAAGTGTCAGAAGCATTTTTGTTACTTTATATATGACCAAGAAGGCATTATGTAAAACTGAACGACCATATTAAAAAAGTATTTACAATAAAAAATTTCCTCAGTTTTCCTTTGTTCTTGCAATGCTGGCAACGTGTTTCTGCCTATTCCAATGGTTGTTTGTTAAAGCTTTTTTTTTGAGGGGGCATAAACAATCGGAGGGTGAAGGTTGGGAACTAGTACCTGTATTATAACACTAGCAGCGGCCAGACGCTAGGGGAGAATTAACAGATGCCAGATTCTGAGAGCAGGCTGAGGTGGTGCTGAGTGATGCTGAGGTGGTAGTGGTGGTGGTGGTGGTGGTGGTGACTGGTGCGGAGACGATGCTGAGGTGATGCTGAATGATACTCAGGTCTTGCTGAGTGATGATGTGGTGGTGTACTAGTGCAAAGGCGATGCTGAGTGATACTGGTGTGGTGCTGAGTGATGCTGTGGTGGTGCTGAGTGATATTGTCTTTGCGCTGAGTGATGCTGTGGTGGTGCTGAGTGATGCTGTGGTGGTGCTGAGTGATGCTGTGGTGGTGCTGAGTGATGCTGTTGTGGCGCTGAGTGATGCTGTGGTGGCGCTGAGTGATGCTGTGGTGGCGCTGAGTGATGCTGTGGTGGTGCTGAGTGATGCTGTGGTGGCCCTGAGTGATGCTGTGGTGGCGCTGAGTGATGCTGTGGTGGTGCTGAGTGATGCTGTGGTGGTGCTGAGTGATGCTGTGGTGGTGCTGAGTGATGCTGTGGTGGTGCTGAGTGATGCTGTGGTGGTGCTGAGTGATGCTGTGGTGGTGCTGAGTGATGCTGTGGTGGTGCTGAGTGATGCTGTGGTGGTGCAGAGTGATGCTGTGGTGGTGCAGAGTGATGCTGTGGTGGTGCAGAGTGATGCTGTGGTGGTGCAGAGTGAGGCTGTGGTGGCGCTGAGTGAGGCTGTGGTGGCGCTGAGTGATGCTGTGGTGGCGCTGAGTGATGCTGTGGTGGCGCTGAGTGATGCTGTGGTGGCGCTGAGTGATGCTGTGGTGGCGCTGAGTGATGCTGTGGTGGCGCTGAGTGATGCTGTGGTGGCGCTGAGTGATGCTGTGGTGGCGCTGAGTGATGCTGTGGTGGCGCTGAGTGATGCTGTGGTGGCGCTGAGTGATGCTGTGGTGGCGCTGAGTGATGCTGTGGTGGCGCTGAGTGATGCTGTTGTGGCTCTGAGTGATGCTGTGGTGGCTCTGAGTGATGCTGTGGTGGCGCTGAGTGATGCTGTGGTGGTGCTGAGTGATGCTGTGGTGGTGCCGAGTGATATTGTTGTGGCGCTGAGTGATGCTGTGGTTGCCCTGAGTGATGCTGTGGTGGTGTTGAGTGATGCTGTGGTGGCGCTGAGTGATGCTGTGGTGGCACTGAGTGATGCTGTGGTGGCACTGAGTGATGCTGTGGTGGCGCTGAGTGATGCTGTGGTGGCGCTGAGTGATGCTGTGGTGGCGCTGAGTGATGCTGTGGTGGCGCTGAGTGATGCTGTGGTGGCCTTGAGGTGGCGCTGAGTGATGCTGTGGTGGCGCTGAGTGATGCTGTGGTGGCGCTGAGTGATGCTGTGGTGGCGCTGAGTGATGCTGTGGTGGCGCTGAGTGATGCTGTGGTGGCGCTGAGTGATGCTGTGGTGGCGTTGAGTGATGCTGTGGTGGCGCTGAGTGATGCTGTGGTGGCGCTGAGTGATGCTGTGGTGGCGCTGAGTGATGCTGTGGTGGCGCTGAGTGATGCTGTGGTGGCGCTGAGTGATGCTGTGGTGGCGCTGAGTGATGCTGTGGTGGCGCTGAGTGATGCTGTGGTGGCGCTGAGTGATGCTGTGGTGGCGCTGAGTGATGCTGTGGTGGCGCTGAGTGATGCTGTGGTGACGCTGAGTGATGCTGTGGTGACGCTGAGTGATGCTGTGGTGACGCTGAGTGATGCTGTGGTTTCGTTGAGTGATGCTGTGATGGCGCTGAGTGATGCTGTGGTGCCGCTGAGTGATGCTGTTGTGGCGCTGAGTGATGCTGTTGTGGCGCTGAGTGATGCTGTTGTGGCGCTGAGTGATGCTGTGGTGGCGCTGAGTGATGCTGTGGTGGCGCTGAGTGATGCTGTGGTGGCGCTGAGTGATGCTGTGGTGGCGCTGAGTGATGCTGTGGTGACGCTGAGTGATGCTGTGGTGACGCTGAGTGATGCTGTGGTGACGCTGAGTGATGCTGTGGTGACGCTGAGTGATGCTGTGGTGGCGCTGAGTGATGCTGTGGTTTCGTTGAGTGATTCTGTGATGGCGTTGAGTGATATTGTGCTGGTGCTGAGTGATGCTGTGGTGGCGCTGAGTGATGCTGTGGTGGCGCTGAGTGATGCTGTGCTGGCTCTGATTGATGCTGTGGTTGCGCTGAGTGATGCTGTGGTGATGCTGAGTGATGCTGTGGTGTTGCCGAGTGAGAGAGAGAATGAAGATATATATCATGCTTCGGAAATTATGGCTACTTCATTTCTGCTGAGAGTCCTAAAGCCATTTTATTACAATGCACAGTTCCCAATTCTGCTTAAGTGCATTCAGCTGAGCACACGGCCCAGGTACTTCACAGAAGTGCTTTCTCACAAATGGTATGGAGAAACGCCTGCACCGCACACAATGGAAGCGAATACTAGTCAATCATGTTAAATATAAATATATACATAAGTATGCACTAAATAAGCAAGCATTTCGGTGATATAGGTTTCAATGTTTTTTCAACAGTGCTAAACATGAAGTCAGAATATTTTGAACACAGTCACACTAAAAAATAAAAAGAATAAACTTGCAGATGCGCCTGTAGAAAAGAGTTGACTTTTCTGTCCGGTTCCAGAGGGGACATCAGTCTGGAGATGGGGCAGAGAGGAGAATTGGGAGACTACATCACTTCAAAAACCTGACTGAGGTTTACAGGGAAGCAGAACAGCAGAACGCTGTTGTTTTTCATGTGACTGTAGTCCAGGGCCGTCAGTTGGTAATGTGAGCTGCTGCTGCGATCGAAACATCAGAGTCGTGACAGATGCCAGGCAGAGCTGCATATGCCATGATGAGAGAGTTAATGAGCCATGACGAGGAAATGAGGAAGAGATAGGAAAGGCAGATGGCTTCTGTGCGCGTGCACGCGCGCGTAACAGCAAGCCTTAGGCCACAAGCAAAAGCTTGTGGTCGCATTTCTAAAGCCCCCACTCACTAAATGTCTCGCCAGACCAGCTTGCGCTGGCTCAGGCGAGACCTAAAAAGGGTGACCAGGCTGGTTCCCAGGATTTCAGGGGCCTGTTTGAATACCATAGGGGGGAAAGGGCCATGAGGAGATCCAGATTTTGCCTGATTAATTAGAGCTGTTATCTGATCACTTGAAACTGGAGCAAATTCAGTAAATGCTGGGGAGCTGGAATTTAGCTGGTCATTAGGTTCTCGTGCCGCAGACCTAGGCATGATTTCAAAAGTAGAGTAAATCTGCTCAACTTTTTTTTTAAAGTTCGAAGCTAAGGTATTGCAAAAAGCTTGGGAATGCTCCTTTACAGCTTTGTCAGAGAGGGTAGTAAATGTAGTTACCACCTGAAAAAGTTCCTTCGTGGAATTTTTAGCATCCTCAATTAATTTAGAATAGTGAGTGCACTTTTCTTTAAAAATAAGGTCTTTGTATTTAGATAACAGAGTCTTATAAAAAGAAAGCTCTTTCTCGTTGTAATGGGCTCTCCAGCGTCTTTCCTGTCTTCTACAGCTTTGTTTTTCAGTCCTGAGAGCTTCCGTGAACCAAGGAGCAGAAGGGACTTTTCTATTACTCGAGGATTTTTTATAAATGGCTAATCTATCAGCTTCCGAGGTTAGCCAATGATTAAACTGGGAGGAAGCAAGTTCCACATTATCAGGCAAATTAGTTTGGGAAAGCGGCAAATAGTGACTACGTCTGTTGTTATCAACATGCTTCCAGTTTCGATAGGACAAGTTAGATCTATTTTTAACGTTTACATGCTCAAGAAGGGAGGCCTTAAGCTAAAAAAAAATAGCATAGTGGTCAGTCCACGTTAAGGGTAGGATCTCCTTTATGTTGGTTGAAATACTGTTGGTAAATATTCCATCCAATGTATGGCCAGCCAAGTGCGTAGCTTCTTTGACCCTTTGCGTTAGACCTGCCGCATTCATGATATCTAACAGTGAGGCGGCATTATTGTCTACTACCGCTTCCAAATGAAAATTTAAATCGCCAAAGATGTGAAAATTATTTTCAAAAGCGCAGGATTCCAACAAGTGGCTGAAACTGGTAAGAAACGTATTTTTGGCACCTGGCGGGCGGTAGAGTAGCATCCCTTTAAAGGAGAAGTGGTTAGCTGTTTTTAAGTTAAAAAGGACGGCTTTGTAATGCTGAGAAGATATAGATTCATAGGTAGCCTTGTAGGTATCGCGATAAATCAGTGCAAGTCCCCCTCCCATTTTGTGCTGTCCTGTCTAAACAGTAAGAAACCAGGAGGGACAGCAATGCAGAAATCGGGACCAGCTGCCGGGTCCGCCCAAGTTTCCGTAATTAGGAGCAGGTCTAGTCTCGGAGAATCTATCAGCTCAGCGATTTAGTGTCTGTGCTTAGGGAGGGTGCGAGCGTTAATAAGCGCCCCACGCATCATTAAAGGAGAATTAATATTAAGCCCCAGTGTTGTTAAATAAGGAGTGGTTGGAGCACGGGGTGGTGAGGACATGGAGATTGAAGCCGCAGTTTGGACAAATGGTGGGCTTCTTTGACTGAAATAGACATAAGTTAAAACATAATAATCATTTGTTTAACCTAGATGGAGATGTGAAGTTAAAATTGCTTAGTTCCTTACCGGTATATGACAAGAGCGTTGGCATTGCTTCCTAATCTCTAGATTTGTATGGAAAAAGGTTCTAAATTGCAGAAAAACTCCAAAACTTGCACTTTAATGTTTAAGGTGCCTTGCCCTGTTGTTGTCTCTTAACTATTGATTTGCTAATGCTAGTTTGTTAAGGTTTAAGACTGAACACTTCTTATTGATGTCCGTGCTAATGAATGCAAAAAAAATGTAATTTATACAAAGACAAATATTACAGCAAGATATTTATTTCTGGTTTGTTTGGTTTTGTTAAGCTTGCCAGGATGTGACTGACCCATCGGTCTTGGGTTTGAAAAACCTGCTTCTTGGTTCCATACACAAGTGCTTAGGAAACTCAGAAGATGCCATACAGGTAAATTGTTGAATTTTCAATCCCATTAACAAAAAACATATTATGTTATTGTTGAATGTATATCATGCCAAATGATTTACTGAGGGACAGAGAATACTAGAACACACCGTCTACCATCAAAAATTGAACATCTTTCAATTTACTTTATTCTATTTGTTAAGCTGGATACAGTTATCCCAATAATTCCAACAATGAAAGGGTAGATATCCTGCACCCAAACATGTCCAATTAGTATCTTTGTTATTCTGGGTAACCCACTAAAATCAAAAGTCAAATCATCCAGGTAATCTTTGTTTGATTTATTTATTAGTAATTAAATTTAAGTAGAAGTAGAAAAAAGTGATATCTTGTTGAAAAGCACTTAAGCAGCAGCAAAGGTGTAAGAAATTGTGTTATTGGTTGAAGGGGATGTAAACCCTACTCAAACAACAACCACAGGCCTTTTCAAGATGAACCACACAAGTCACTGAATGAACCTATGCTTAACCCTCTGGTATCTTGGCACAAAAGCAGTCAGGCTTAACTTAGAGGAACTGTGTTAAGTATTTATGCAACACATACATAGCAATAAAGTGAAAACATAACACAAGAAAAATCCCAAACCAATTTAGAAAAATAGAGCACATTTTAATAAATAAAATGAGACCAAAACAACAAAAATTCAATCAGTAGGTTTGAAGATATGCAATTTTACAGTTTTAGATAGGTATAGCGCCTAAAAGCACAAAGCGCCACTCGCAGTCATCTGGTCGTGCTGGACCGGGGGAAAGTCACAAGTTCAAGACAACCGCAATGGAGTGCATGCTGGATAGAGGGACTAGGGTTAGTCCTGCTGAAAAACGTACCTTCTCAAAGTCTGGCTCGTAGAGTCCAGAACTTCAGAATTTCTCTTTTACTTGTAAAGGAGTGCACTCTGATGCCAGTCAAGGGTCCAGGACCTGGAGGGCAACTCTTGGGTACTCTAGCAGAGGCCAACAGGGCTCAGGCAGGTCCAGGCAGGTCAAGTTGCAGCAGATAAACTGGACAGTTGCAGAGAGTCCTCTGGAGCTTATTGTGTCCCTGTAGCTCAGAACAGGAGGTCAGCATTCGATCCTTGGAGCCACTCCGGTAGCCTGGGATGAAGACAGCAGGTCCAGTCTTCCTTCGCAGAGAGCAGGGCAGGCATCAAGCAGCAGGGCAGTCCTCTGGGGAACAATGCAAGCCTCAAGCAGCAAAGCAGTCCTCTTAAAAACAAGGCAGGCCCCCAAGCAGCAGGGCAGCTCTCAGGAAGATAAGGCATGCTTCAAGCAGGAGGGTAGTCCTCTGGGGAACAAGGCAAGCCTCAAGCAGAAGGGCAGTCCTCTGAAGAACATGGCAGTACTTGCTCTGTAATGTCCACAGGTACAGGAGTGTATTTAACCCCTTCGGTGCTCATGACGGAATGGTTCCGTCATGAGCACCGGTGCTCCTGTGCTCATGACGGAACCATTCCGTCATGAGGACATGGGCACGAAATCCCTCTGCTGCAAACAGCAGAGGGATTTCCATTTTTGTTTTGGGCCTCAGGAGGTGGGGAAGAGCTTCCCCAACCTCCAGAGGCCCCTCACTGGTTTTCAATCTAATGACGATCGCGCGCATGGCGCGCTGTCGTCATTAGATTGAAAACGAAACTGAAACTTAGTTTCAGTTTGTGTTTCAGTGCTTGTGGGGCTATCGCAGCCCCCCGAGCACCGAAACACTTGGGAGAGGTATCGTGGGAAAGGGGAGAATCTCCCCTTTCCAATGGTACCCCTCCCTAGTGGACCCCAGGGGGGCGATCCCCAAGCAGGGATCCACCCACTAGGCACCAGGGAGGGGGGAGCGGCCCCTTGGGCAAGGGCCTTTGCTCCCCCCATATTTTTGGGGCTAAATTCAGTCTTTCTGCCCCCCCTGGGGGGCAGATGGGGGCTACAGCCCCCAATCTCCCCCCCCGGGGGGGGCAGAAAGCCCACTAGACGGCAGGGTTTTTTTTTTTACGATTAATTTAGAGGTGGGGGCTGCCAAAGATGGGCATTCCAATGCCCCCACCCCTCTCCCCCACAAAATTCCAGTCTTTCTGCCCCCCCTCCCTAGTGGATCCCTGCTTGGGGATCACCCCAGGGGGGCGATCCCCAAGCAGGGATCCACCCACTAGGCACCAGGGAGGGGGGAGCGGCCCCTTGGGCAAGGGCCTTTACTCCCCCCATATTTTTGGGGCTAAATTCAGTCTTTCTCCCCCCCCCCCGGGGGGGCAGAAAGCCCACTAGGCCCAGGTATTTTTTTAATATATATATATACGTAGGGGTGGGGGCTGCCCAGAATGGGCATGCAAATACCCCCACCCAAAATAAAAAAATTCTACAGCCTTTCTCCCCCCCTGGGGGGCAGATGAGGGCAGTAGCCCCCAGAAAGCACCCTAGATGCCAGGGAATTTTTTTTTATGCGCCAGGGGTGGGGGCTGCCCAGAATGGGCATGCCAAAGCCCCCACCCTACCCCCCAAAGTAAGAATAGGACTTTCTGCCTTCCCCAGGAGGCAGATGGGGGCAATAGCCCCTGATCTGCCCCCCGGGGGGGCGGTGGGAAGAAAGCCCACTAGGCCCCAGGGATTTTTTTTTATATATATATGTAGGGGTGGGGGCTGCCCAGAATGGGCATTCAAATACCCCCACCCAAAAGAAAAAATGCTACAGTATTTCTGCCCCTCCTGGAAGGCAGATGGGGCAATAGCCCCTTATCTGCTCCCCCGGGGGGGCAGAAAGCCCACTAGGCACCAGGGATTTTTATTTTTCCAAAGTTCAGGGCGGGGGCTGCCCAGAATGGGCATGCCAATGCCCCGACCCCCACAAAAAGTGCCACGGTCTTTCTGCTCCCCCCCAGAGAGCCCACGAGGCGACAGCGATTACGCTGGCTTTTTTTATATGTAGGGGTGGGGGCTGCCCAGAATGGGCATCCCAATGTCCCCACCCACCCAAACAAAATAGCCAGTCTTTCTGCCCCTTTTGGGGGAATATCGGGGCAATAGCCCCCGATTTCCCCCCTCCCCAGGGCGGCAGAAAGCCCACTAGGCACAGACTTTTTTGTGGAATGTGCCTACTTCTGGATTTTGGGTCCTAGCGCAGCTAGCACCCAAGGAAACCTACCAAACCCACACATTTCTGAAAACTAGACACCCGGGGGATTCCAGGGAGGTATGGCTTGCGTGGATCCCCCAACGTTGTCTTACCCAGGATCCCCTGCAAACCTCAAATTTAGCTGAAAAAAATCACTTTTTCCACACATTTTTGTGTGGGAAAGTTGTGGCATCACCGGGCTGACACAAATTTCCTACCACCCAGCGTTCCTCCAGGTCTCCTGATAAAAATGGTGCCTCACTCGTGTGGGAGGCCCAAGTACCCGTGACAGGCAAGGGCCCAAAACGTATTGAGGCGACATCAAAGTTGCCTATCACAAAACGACCTGGTTTTGCAAGGGGGGTCACCTGGGTTTTTGGCCCGTGCTTGGTGGCCAGCTAGGGAAACCTATCAAACCCACACATTTCTGAAAACTAGACACCCGGGGTATTATAGGGAGGTATGGCTTGCGTGGATCCCCCAACTTTTTCTTACCCAGAATCCCCTGCAAACCTCAAATTTAGCTGAAAAAATCACTTTTTCCACACATTTTTGTGTGGGAAAGTTGTGGCATCACCGGGCTGACACAAATTTCCTACCACCCAGCGTTCCCCCAGGTCTCCCAATAAAAATGGTGCCTCACTCGTGTGGGAGGCCCAAGTACCCGTTTCCCTAGGTGCCGGCAGAGCTAGGGTTCAAAATCTACTGCTAGGCACTTTGCAAAAAAAGGATCCGTTTCACTGTGAAAATGTGGTGTGTCCATGTTGCGTTTTGGGCCGTTTCCTGTCGCGGGCACTAGGCCTACCCACACAAGTGAGGTACCATTTTTCTAGGAAGACTATAGGGAACGCGGGGTGGGTGGAATTTCGTGGATCCACGCAGATTCCAGAACTTTCCACCACAGAAATGTGAGGAAAATGTGTTTTGTTGGACAAATTTTTAGGTTTGCAAGGTATTCTGGGTAACAGAACCTGGTGAGAGCCAGTCAAGTCACCCCAATCTGGATTCCCCTGGGTGTCTAGTTTTCAAAAATGTATAGGTTTGCTACGTTTCCCTAGGTGCCGGCAGAGCTAGGGTTCAAAATCTACTGCTAGGCACTTTGCAAAAAAAGGATCCGTTTTCACTGTGAAAATGTGGTGTGTCCATGTTGCGTTTTGGGCCGTTTCCTGTCGCGGGCACTAGGCCTACCCACACAAGTGAGGTACCATTTTTCTCGGAAGACTTTGGGGAACGCAGGGTGGGGGGGGATTTTGTGGATCCACGCAGATTCCAGAACTTTCCACCACAGAAATGTGAGGAAAATGTGTTTTTTTTTACAAATGTTTAGGTTTGCAAGGGATTCTGGGTAATAGAACCTGGTGAGAGCCAGTCAAGTCACCCCATCCTGGATTCCCCTGGGTGTCTAGTTTTCAAAAATGTATAGGTTTCCCTAGGTGCCGGCAGAGCTAGGGTTCAAAATCTACAGCTAGGCACTCTACAAAAAAAGGGTCAGTTTTCACTGTAAAAATAAAGTGTGTCCACGTTGCGTTTTGAGCCGTTTCCTGTCGCGGGCACTAGGCCTACCCACACAAGTGAGGTACCATTTTTATCGGGAGACTTAGGGTAACAGAATTGTAGAGCAACTGTTATTACCTATTGACTTTCGATGCATTTCTGCCTTCCAAATGAAAGACAATGTGTAAAAAAGAAGTCATTTTGAAAAATGACCTATAATTCTCATGCTAGTATGGGTACTTACAATTTCGGAAATGTGCAAATATCTACTGTTGCTAAACTCTATATTTTGTTCCAATTTCAGAAATACATAGGTGTCTTTCATACCGATTTTTCCATGTATATATTTTCCCAAATGAATTGCTATATACCCGGTACATAATAAAAAACCATTGCAAGACGCTGCTCAGTTATTGGCTCTGGGTTCGTCGGGTTCTTGGTGAACCTACAAGTCCTATATATCCCCACAACCAGAAAGGTCCAGCGGATGTAACGGTATATTGCTTTCAAACAGCTGTCATAATTAGAAGAAGTTACAGGTGAAAACGTTAACACAAATGGCTGTTTTTTTCAACTAATTTTCAATTTTTCCAATATTCAACGGTTAGTTTCTATAAAGAAACCTTGAAGGATCTACACAAATGACCCCTTGCTGAATTCAGAATTTTGTCTACTTTTCTAAAATGTATAGCTTTCCAGGATCCATTATTGCTTTTATACCCATTTCTACCATTAACTGGAAAGAGGTTGAAAGCACAAAAAATAGGCTATGTCCCAGAAAAATGCCAAAACTGTGTAAACATTTTTGGATTTCTGACAAAAATCTGCTTGTCCCTGAAAGCTGGGAAGATGGTGATTTCAGCACCACAACCCCTTTTTTGATACCATTTGCAGGGAAAAAAACAGACACTTTCATCTGTAGCCCTTTTTTTCCCATTTGTCCCAAAAAACCCAAAACTTAGCTGTATTTTGGCTAATTTCTGGGTCCCTTCCACGGGAATCCACAAACCCTGGGTACCTTTAGAATCCCCATGATGTTGGAAAAAAAGGACGCAAATTTGGCGTGGATAGCTTATGTGGTCAAGAGGTTACAGGGGCCTAAGCGCGAACTACCCCAAATAGCCAAAAAAAGGCTTAGCACAGGGGGGGAAAAGGCCTAGCAGCGAAGGGGTTAAGAGTGCCCCAAGAGGTCCTATATGTTCGAGGCATGTGAGCTGTAGATCACATGCTTATGCATAGATCGCCATCTAGTGTTGGGCCTGGATGTTTGCACTTTGTTTTTCTTCGAAGAAGTCTTCCTAGTCACGAGGTAGGTGACTCCTCCTTTCGGTGATAGTGTGCATGGTCATCGACTCTATCTTCAGATTGTTTTTTCCGCCATCGGGTTCGGATGTTACTCGCTGCGCTCCGGTTCGACGCTGATCCTTCGGTCTCCCTCGGTGCGTAGAACACTCACCCTCGACGGTATTGTTTCCGATCGGTGTTCCATTCTTCGCGTATCGTGTTTATTGAAAAAAAACCTATTTCGATCGGAGAACTCGTGGTAGGCCGTCGGGCCTAGCCCCCGGTTCGACTCGCAGTCGATGGAACGAACTCCCTTTAAATTCTGTCCTCGGTGCCACGCGAAATACCCGCGCACCGACTCACACAAAGGGGCCGATTCCGATTCGGGCCGGAAATCTCCCCGACCGAGCCGGACCCGGAGAGATGTCCGACCGAATCGGACCCGTGCAGTCCGACCGAACGAGTACGATGCGCACGTATGCCATCGGACTCGAGTCGGTCGGACTCCCATTGAAGTCAATGGGAGCCTGTCGTACAACGCGTACGCGGGCTCCCATTGACTCAATGGGTGCGATGCGGACAAGTGCGCCCCCTACAGCGTGTACGCGGCGAGCGATTCGCGCCGTACACGCACAGGTAGGGGGACCCATGGGTCCCCCCTGTGTGCGACTCGCGCGGCTACGCGTACAGGGGGGTCCGACATGGACCCCCAAAGTTCGGCTCCGACAGCTCTTTCGAGCCGGAGTGCGCGGCTCGGTCGGACTGCTCACGGCGCGCATCGTACTTACCCGGCCGGGGAACGTCTCCATTGCGCGGTGCGAGTCGTGTCCGTGCGAGTCGGTCGGTGCGGTTCGACCCGGGATCGAGTCGGTCGGAGCGGTCGGGACGCCCGGACGAGTCGGTCGGCGAATACGCATCGTACTCGCTCGCCCGGACGCGCGTACGGATCGGTCGGGAAATAGGGCTCCGAATCGGATCCGGTTAAGCCAAATCCGATTCGGAGCCCTACCGGCCGAGATCGGAATCGGCCCCAAAGTGTGCAACCTGTGTTTGTCACCGGAACACAGTGAACAGGACTGCGACGCGTGCTGAGCTTTCCGCTCCAAAAAGACTCTTCGCGACCGTCGGGCTCGACGACGCGACATGCAGAGCCAACACACAGGCTCCATTCCGGACCTCTTCGGACCAGAATCGGATGAAGAAGCCGGCGACGCTATCGGAGCCGAGGAGGATTAGGAACAGATCTCCCTTTCCGACGACAGCTCCGAACAGGATGAAGACATCCCGCATGGACAACGTACTGTAAGTACAGTCCCTACTTCACCCCGAATCCCAAGCCAACCGAAAAAGAAGGCTCCGGACCAACCCGCGCCCTCGGGCCCTGGTCGGCACGAGACCACGCTTCCGACGCCCCACCTTCTGGCTTGGCACCGAAGCCTACCAAAAAGCCTTCCGGCACCGAGAAACCCCACGCCAAGTCGGATACTGAGCCAAAGCCCTCGGGGTCGAAGCCAAAGTCTGGCTCCGAACCTCACCACTCGGCACCGAAAACCACCTCGGATCCGAACATACCAACCCCAAAGCTGTCGGCACCGAAACCTCCGGCGCCGAAACAGACTGATGCGCCAAAGTCACTTAAAAAGCACAGTTTCGGTGATCCGCTCCAAAAACCGGACCCAAAACAGAAAATATTGGTCATACATCCGAAAACTGGACACATAACCACTAAAGTGACTTTAAAAAGAGGGGCTAATACAGAAGAGGAATCTCATATTCCATTGAAGAAGAGAAATATTGGAACAAACCCTTCCCCTCCTCCTCTTCCATTACCACCTTCGCCTCAATCTCTACATGTGCATGTGCTAACTTCACCTGAGAACTCACCACCACATACACCTGACAATCAGGGTGACGGGGATGGGGATGATGATAATAATGATGATGTTCAGCCACGACCTATAGATGAGTGGGATGACTACAACATTGACTCACCCACACACAATGATCCTGACCTATATCCTACCAGGCCCTCTCCACCAGACGACAGTGTAGGCTACATTGAATTGCTAGGCAGGGCTGCCAATTACCATGGGGTCCAGCTCCATAAAGAGTCCCTTGAAGAGGATTTCCTTTTTGAAACTTTAAACAGCACACAAAAGTCAACACATATGTTACCCATGCTGAAAGGAATGACCAGACATGTAGACAACATATTTAAGGATCCTGTCAGGGCACGTTTCCTTACCCCTAGGGTGGATAAAAAATACAAGCCTGCACCATCTGATCCAGTCTACATAAAAGGATAATTACCCTTAGACTCATTGGTAGTTTCCAATGCAAGGAAAAGGGCAAACTCCCAAACCACTGGAGACGCCCCACCCCACCCCCAGATAAAGAGTCAAAGCTTCTCGATGCCTCAGGGAAAAGGGTAGCCTCCCAAGCAGCTAACTTCTGGCGCATATTTAATACACAAGCGTTACTAGCCAGATATGACCGTGCGCATTGGGATTCATCCAATTTCTACCCCAAGAACATAAATCTAAAGCGCAAGACCTGGTATGTGAGGGACAGTTAATTTCCAGCAACCAAATTCGTTGCTCCCTAGATGGTGCTGACACATCGGCCAGAGCGGTAAACACTAGTGTCCGGTTAAGAAGACCGCATGGCTACGCATATCAGGGTTCAAACCTGAGATTCAGGCCTCCATATTGAACACACCTTTTGATAAAGAACACCTTTTTGGGCCAGTGGTAGATTCTTCACTTGAGAAGATGAAGAAAAATACTGAAGTGGCTAAATCTATGGGAGCCCTTCAGTCTACACAAGGCCGTGGCTCCTTTCGACACTCTTTCTGTCGGGCAGGGTCCAAAAATACTTCCTCGGAAACTGCATCCACCTATAAGGGCAATAACCAACACTCAGGCTTAAAAAATTACTTCAGAGGGGGTTACAGAGGGAACAACGGCAAAGGCAGAGGTAGAGGTTCTAACTCCCGTACCTCCCTCTCTAATACAAAGCAGTGACTTGCCCATTATTCCCCCGACCACTTAACACCTGTCGGGGGAATACTGTCAGAATTCCTACCAAAGTGGCAGTCAATAACAACAGACAAGTGGGTTCTACAAATTATTCGTTCTGGTTACTGCCTGGAGTTCATCAACACTCCTCCAAACATTCCCCCAAGGTCACACAAACTTTCACCGGATCACCTACATCTCCTCAAACAAGAGGTACAATCACTACTACTAAAAGGAGCTATAGAGCCCGTACCACCACAACATCAAGGATCGGGCGTGTACTCCTTTTACTTCCTAATTCCCAAAAAGGACGGCTCTCTCAGACCGATATTAGATCTCAGAGAACTAAATTTTTACATACAGTCAGACCACTTCCACATGGTAACATTTCAACAAATACTACCTCTTTTGCAAAAAGGAGACTTTCTGTCTACTCTAGACTTAAAGGACGCCTACTTTCATATTCCAATCCACCCAGCTCACCACAAATTTGTCAGGTTTGTGGTAGCAGGTCAACACTACCAATTCAAGGTACTCCCATTCGAAGTCACCACGGCCCCCAGAGTCTTCACAAACTGCCTGGCGGTAGTAGCTGCTCATCTAAGAAGACAAACCATCCATGTCTTCCAATACTTGGACGACTGGCTCATCAAAGCCAACACGTACCAACAACGCCGCAAGCATACCTCAGTAACCATTCACTTACTTCACCAACTGGGGTTTACAGTCAATGTGTTAAAATCACATCTTCAGCCAGCCAAAACTCAGAACTACCTAGGAGCCACTTTAGATACTCAAAGGGCTCTGGCGTTTCCCAACACAGCCAGAATTCGAAATATTCAGGCATTAATTCTCCAGTTTCAAGCCAATCAGTCACTTCCAGCTCGAGTTTTCATGCAGCTGTTGGGAATGATGGCGTCTTGCATCATAATCGTCCCCAATGCCAGGCTGCACATGTGTCCACTTCAAGAATGCTTAGCCAGTCAGTGGAACCAGTCTCAAGGTCTATTAACTGATCTCGTGCAGGTAAGCGGCCGTACTCCTCGCTCTCTGCAGTGGTGGAACACACAAAATTTGTCAAAAGGACGGCCGTTCATAGACCCAGTTTCACAGACAGTATTAACAGCGGACGCGTCCCTCACTGGCTGGGGAGCTCATCTTCAACAACACACAGTGCAAGGTCTGTGGAGCCACCAGCAAAGGTTGCTCCACATCAATCATTTAGAGCTGATGGCAATCTTTCTAGCTCTCAAAGCCTTTCAAGATCACCTGTCTGGCAAAGCTGTCTTGGTCCGAACCGACAACATGACAGCTATGTATTACATACAGAAACAAGGGGGGACACACTCTCTCCAGCTGTCCCACTTAGCCCAAGACATCTGGAGGTGGGCTATTCACCACAATATCTATCTCCTAGCGGAACACCTCCCAGGAGTCAACAACCAGATTGCAGACCTCCTCAGCAGACAGAGGTATCAAATACACGAATGGGAACTTCACCCTCAAGTTCTCCACCCATACTTCCAAGCTTGGGGAGTCCCTCACGTAGATCTGTTTGCAACACCCCAAAATGCAAAATGCCAAAGCTTCGCCTCCAGGTATCCACACCCGTTATCCAAAGGCAATGCTCCATGGATGAACTGGTCAGGGATATTTGCTTACGCTTTTCCGCCTCTCCCACTCATTCCATCAGTGGTTCGGAAACTCAGGCAAACATCTCTCACACTAATCCTGGTAGCTCCAACATGGGCACGTCAACCATGGTTCCCAACCCTGTTGGAACTTTCTCTGATACCGCATCAAAAATTACATTTAACTCCCAGTCTCCTCACACAGAGCCATGGAGAAATCAAACACCCAGATCCCAAACAAATTGAACCTCGCGATCTGGCTCCTGAAGTCATAGAGTTTGGTTATCTGAACCTTCCTCCAGATTGTATGAACATTATTAAGGAGGCCAGAAGGCCTACCACAAGAGCCTGCTACGCAGCCAAATGGAAGCGATTTGTTATCTATTGCTATAACAACAACATCAACCCTCTTGATGCCTCCATACAAAACATTATCTGCTACCTGTTACAATTGCAGCAGTCATCATTGGCCTATACATCCATCAGACTGCATCTCGCTGCGATTGCTGCCTATCTTCAAAATAGGCAACATTTATCACTCTTTAGAGTGCCTGTAATCAAAGCATTTATTGAAGGACTGAAAAGAGTTATACCACCAAGACTTCCACCTGCCCCAGTGTGGAATCTTAAAATAGTCCTCACAAGGTTAATGGGCCCACCATTTGAACCCATGCACAAGTGTGAACTACAATTCCTCACTTGGAAAACAGCTTTCCTCATTGCAATCACTTCATTGAGGAGAGTGGGTGAACTTCAGGCACTAACCATAGAAGAACCTTTTTTCCAGCTACACAAAGATAAAGTGGTTCTTCGTACCAATCCCAAATTCCTACCTAAGGTAGTATCTGCATTTCACATAAATCAGTCGGTTGAATTACCAGTTTTTTTCCCTCAACCTGACTCTGTTGCAGAAAGAACTCTACACACCTTAGATGTTAGAAGAGCACTGTTGTATTATACTGAAAGAACAAAATCTTTTCGTAAGATCAAGCAACTCTTTGTCGCTTTTGCACCACCTCACAAGGGCAATCCTATATCCAAATCGGGTATTGCTACGTGGATCGTTAAATGTATTCAGATTTGCTATGCAAAAGCCAAAAGAACTCTAACAGCACCCCCTAGAGCACATTCCACTCGTAAGCTAGGGGCTACTATGGCCTTCTTAGGGAACATCCCTATTACTGACATCTGCAAAGCAGCAACATGGTCCACACCACACACATTCACTAAGCATTATTGTGTAGATGTGTTAGCCAGACAACAAGCTAATGTGGGCCAAGCAGTACTTAAAACACTGTTTCAGACAACTCCATCAGTTACAGGATAGCCACCGCTTAGGGGAGACTGCTGTATAGTCTATGCATAAGCATGTGATCTACAGCTCACATGCCTCGAACAGAAAATGCTACTTACCCAGTATGCATCTGTTCTTGGCATGTAGAGCCTCATGCGCCCACCCACCTCCCTGGGTACCTGTGCCTGCTGTAGTTCTCTTGTTACTATTCATACATACACATGGACATCTATATTCTTTACTACTACTCCATTCTCTCACCCTCTGCGGGAAAACAATCTGAAGATGGAGTTGATGACCATGCACACTATCACCGAAAGGAGGAGTCACCTACCTCGTGACTATGAAGACTTCTTCGAAGAAAAACAAAGTGCAAACATTCGGGCCCAACACTAGATGGCGATCTATGCATAAGCATGAGATTCTGCAGCTCTACATGCCAAGAACAGATGCATACTGGGTAAGTAGCATTTTCCTTAAAGCTGGTGCCATGCTTTGAAGTAGGGGAATTATCTATGCTATCCCACATCTGGTTCTAGAAAGTTCTTCCCTTCTCCTGCCAAGCCTCATAGAAGTCTAGGGTCACATAATACTAATGTTATTTTTTTTGGGTGTTCTGGAGGCAAGCAGTTTGAAATGTAAGTGGGGCAGGGAACAGGTCCACCCCCAGCCATCCCACAAGATGGCCCAACCTGCTCACACACCTAGTCCCCTAGTGTACATTGTCTGTACCCAATACTTATTCTTAATGGAAAAGCCATTAACAGGCCCAGGCAGCTGGGAACTCCTAGAAGGCCTTAAAGGCTTTTGGGTAGGAAAACACCAACAGTCTAAAAGTAGCATTTTCAAAATTAAAATCTAAAATCAGACTTTACCATTAAAGAAGATTTTAAATAAAAATGTATCTGAGTCCAAACATGACATTTCTACCTTCTCCCAATCAAAATTAGCCCTTATTAATTGTAAGAAGCTAACCCAATGTTATCCAATGGGAGAGATAGGCCTTATAGTAGTAAAAACAAATTTAGGTGTTTTTTACTTCCTAGACATGTAAATTTTAAAATCATGTCCTACTTTTAACAATACTATGCACCCTGTCCTATGAGCTGTCAAGAGCCTACCTTAAGGGTGGCTTGTAAGGATTAAAAAAGGAAGATTTAGGTCTGTAAAAATGTTATTTGCCAGGTCAAAATGGCAGTTTAAAACTGCACTACAGGCTGCAATGGCAGGCCTGGGACACAGTTTAAAGGGCCACTTTCATTGGTGGCACAATGAGCGCTGCAGGCCCAGTAGTAGAATTTTAATTTATAGGCCCTAGGTACATGTAGTACCATATACTAGGGACTTATAAGTAAATTAAATGTGCCAATTGGGTGTAGGCCAATTTGACCTTTTAAGGAGAGAGCACAAGTACTTTAGCACTGGTTAGCAGTGGTAATGTGCACAGAGTTGTAATGCCAGCAAAAATGACTTTCAGAAAACAGGAGGGGTGAAGGCAACATTTTTGGGGGTGACCCAGCAGAATAGCCAAGTCCAACAAAATGTCACACATTTTGTCAGCCCATCAGTAGTAATTAATTTTAAAAAAATCATATGTTGTAAATGATATCAATAATACTCATATGACACAATAATACATTCTGAGTATTAATATGGTAATATTGCCCTTGTCTTTTGTTGTCTCCAACATGTTTCTCAAGAGGTGATCAGATATAAAAATATTTTGTAGTCTCACTTTGTATATTTGCGCCAGACTGGATCTCAAGAATTCTTCATCAATGCTCTTGCACACCGGTAGGTGGTGCCATGTGGCTCCGTGGTCTCTCCCTACCACCCCTGACGCGTCAGGCAAAGCCTCACATGAGCATCATTAGTAAACGCTGATGTGAGTTCCTTTCTTTCTGTGCCCTTTGAAGAGGATCCATTGCTCCTCTCCTAATTAATGATCTTCCAAAGCCTCCTAAAGCTTTACGAAATGTGCTAGAATACAGTGTGCCAGCCAAAACTACAGGATTCAAGCTAAAGTATGTCTGTGGTGCGGTCTCCGATTACAACTCGGGTTGTGCGACAAGTGGCCACCAATTTTTTTCTTTTTTTTTGGGAGTTTTATATTGCGCGAACTTGACCCGAAGGTATCGGGTATCAGAGCGCTTTACATAGCACCAGTTGCGTTACTTGAGGACATATTCATTTTTGTTAGGCACGGGGAGATTAAGTGATTTGCCCAGAATCACAGGATGTTCAGCGTCGTTGCCGAGACTCGAACCCAGTTCCCCAGATTCGAGGTCGACCGCCCTCGCCGTTAGGCCAACTCCTCTCCCCAATGGAAGAAAGTGCTCCATTTGCAGTGGTGGTTTGGAGGACAGCTGAAGCACTAGATTTGCAGTTGTCCAGTACAGAGATGAAAACAACTGTATCAACTGAAATTCTCCAACCAGGCCAGCTTCATCTGAGTTGTTATTGCATTTAGTGATGCCCTTACTGGTGCCCTTCTGGCTACATGGTCATGCCTTCCAGCCTGTCAACTAGTGGCTAGGGGATGTAAACCGGTCCCCAGTGACCCGGGCTGTTAGAAATTGGGGGCCTGATTCACAGAACTAACTTACGTCAAAAACGTAAAGTTAGTACTTTTTGGTATTCACAGAATACACTTACTCATTTTGGTATTCACAGAATGAACTTACTCATTTTGGTATTCACAGAAGTTAGTAGTCCTAACTTTAGGACTCCTAAATGCCTTCTGTGAATACCGAAAGTCTTAAAGTTAGGATTTTTCTCAGTTTAGGAGTAGTAAAGTTAGGAGTCCTAACTTTACTACTCCTAAACTGAGAAAAATCCTAACTTTAAGACTTTCGGTATTCACAGAAGGCATTTAGGAGTCCTAAAGTTAGGAGTCCTAACTTTACTACTCCTAAACTGAGAAAAATCCTAACTTTAAGACTTTCGGTATTCACAGAAGGCATTTAGGAGTCCTAAAGTTAGGACTACTAACTTCTGTGAATACCGAAATGAGTAAGTTCATTCTGTGAATACCAAAATGAGTAAGTGTATTCTGTGAATACCAAAAAGTACTAACTTTACGTTTTTGACGTAAGTTAGTTCTGTGAATCAGGCCCTGGGTCTCTAGTTGGCAGAGATTTGCACTCTGTCCAACTATTGACCACAATTCTAGTCAGGGTAAGTATGATACACATCCTAAATTAACCTTTGCTCACCCTCTGGTAGCTTGGCACAGAGCAGTCAGGCTTAACTTAAGAGGCAACGTGTAAAGTATTTGTGCAACACTTAAATTAAAGTAACTCAATGAAAATACCACAAAAAGACTCCACACAGGTTTAGAAACAGAGAAACTTTTTCTAAGTAAAACAAGACCAAAACAACAAAAATCCAATAAGTAGAAGTTGAGATATGAATTTTAAAAGATTAAATGTGAAAACAGTGCTCAGAAGTCACTAGCGGTCAAAAGGTTACTTGAGGTCGCGAGGGACTGGTGCAAATTCAAAGTTCAGGCCAACCTCAATGTAGGGCAGGCCGGCTAGAGGACCCAGACAGGTCCAGCTGACCTTGAATGGAGCTTTTGTCGATGTCAGACTTGAGAGCCTATTGCGTCATCGTCGAGCAGCACAGGCTATAGATCCGTCGACGTCATGCAGCCTCTGCGTCGACGTCGAAGGGAGATGCGGCGGAAAATCTCACGCAGTTTAGGCAAAGCGTTGGTTTTTGAAGAAATCGGCTGCAGAACCTACTTCTGACGTCCACGAGTAGAGGGGGTGGGGCACTGTGAGAAAGTGCCCTCTTTCTGCATGGTAGCCCCCACTTTTTGCTGAACTGCTGATGTGCTTTGACTGAGTGTGCCCTGGGCTCCTGCTAATCGGGTACCCAGGGCCTATGTTCTTTCCCTAAAACTCCATTGAAAACAAAACCCAATTGGTATCTCTGGCCACAGGTCAGCCCCTGGTAAATGGTACCACAGGTACCCAGGGCCCTGTGACCAGGGAAGACCTCTAAGGGCTGCAGCACCTATTGTGCCACCCTTAGAGGCCCTGTACCATTACACTCACACACTGCCTTTGCAGGCTGCGTGTTTTGGTGCAGAACAAAGTGAAGAGTCAACATGGCACACATCCCTGTGTGCCATGCCTACAACCCACTGCCCTGGCATAGATCAGTCACCCCTCTAGCTGGGTGCCCTATACCAGTGGTGAGGGTACAGGTGCATGAGCCCTGTACTGCTACAGTGTCTAAGTCCATTCTTAGACATTGTAAGTGCTGTGCTGCCATTAAGAGTGTATGGTGCTGGGAGTTTGTCATTACGAACTCCACAGCACCATAATGGCTACACTGAAAACTGAGAAGTTTGGTATCAAACTTCTCAGCACATTAAACCCACACTGATGCCAGTGAGGGATTTAATAAAAAATGCACACAGAGGGCATCTTATAGATGCCCCCTGAAAAACGACCTACCACTAGTGTCCAGGCTGAGTGGCTGCTTTCAGCTGCCACCACCAGACATGTTTCTGGACCCCTGGGTCGAGAGCCTGCTGCTCTCGGGGCCTGAAACAATGCACATCCTGGGACGAGGTGCCAAGCCTCCTCCCCCAGGATGGGCAGGGTCCACGAAGGGAAGCTTCAAAGGCTTGCCGCCTTTGTGAGCTTCCCCAGGCCACTTGCTGCTTTCAGCAACTGGTCCCCACTGGTTCTGACCCCCACTTTGGGTGGGAGAACCGGCGGGAAAAACAAGTGAGGAAGAGAGGTGTGCCCACCTCTGCCAACTCCACCCCTCAGGTGGGGGAGGCGAGGTGAAGCACAACTCTCAGTCTCACCATCTTGCAGATGGGGGGACCCAGCCAACCAGGGGCAGGCTTATGCCCCCCTCCCACTGGAGGGTGGCATAATAGGGGGTGTACCCACCCCAGGGAAGGGATCCATTGGTCCCAACCATTTACCTACCTGTAACGCCCCTAAATCTAGTATTTAGGGGCACCCCTGAACCTTGCTTCCTCAGACAAGAAACTACAAGAAGAAAAGGAGAAGAAGGACCGAACAGCCGTGCCCAAGCTAACAAGAGGAGGACGCCCACTGACTTGGCCCCAGCCCTACCGCCCTGTCCCCATCTCGAACCTGCTCCAGGCGAAATCCTGGTGTGTCTTGCAGCCAGCAACCTTGAGAAACCCGGAGGACCTGCCTGCCTTCCATCCCAAAGACTCTGTCTCCCGTGAACACCAGATTTGTTCAACCACAGACTCCAGCTCTGCAAGGATCAGCGAGTTTGCACCACTGTGCATCCGACGCCCACGGCCCGAGTTCGAGTGGCCCAACACCAGAGAAGGTCTCCCCGGCAATCCTGATCCGCGATCCGGTGACCACTGACCTGCCTCAAGCCGACACCTGCAGCCTCAAACCGGAAGGTCCCCCCAACCGCGACCAGGAGCTGGTAAGAAGATCCGACCCTAAAAGGCACCCCTGCATCCGATGCCCCACAGCCTTGGGTGGCTCAACTGACAGTGCCTAACCAACCCCCAGCATCCAACTTACCTCTCCAAGTGGTGGTCGCACCCAGAAGACCTTCGTCCCCGAGCCTGCAGTGCTTTTGCAAACCGGAGAATCCCCATTGAAAGCTACAGGGCTTCCGACGCCAAAACAGCACGCTGCACCCGGCCGCCCCAGTGCCGCTAAGGGTCCATCTTTTGTGCTGGCCTAAACCCCCACTTGCCCTGAGCTTAAGTCCAAGAGCTTTGCTCCCACAACCCAGTGGCCTGCTCATCAGCAGCCACCAACCGGAGGCCCCTATCCCCCTTTGGATAACATTGGGCCTCAGCACTCTGCACCCGGCCGCCTAGTGCCGCTTAGGGTGTAACAAGAGTGCATCCTTGACCCTGGGGGACCCCTGAGTCTAACCCCAGAATACCAACTCCTACAACAAGGTACTTACCTTTGAACCGATAACACTATTTTCCTCCATAGGATAACATTCACTGTTTTTCTATGAAAAGTTTCTAAGTGTGGAGTTGGAAAATCTATGAAAATCCTTTTACAACTGTACTAAATAACAAAAACGCTTTTACTTACCTGTTTACAGGAGATGTCCTAGTGTAGTATCCAGGTATACTACACTGTGTAAAAAAACGAATCTGAAAGTAATGTACTGGTCATTTAACTAAAAAGCCCATTCAAAGTATATGTACTGTATTTTCAAAGCATTGCATTTCTCAGTACTGTAAATCAAAACAAAGTGCATATACAATTACAATCCAAACTGTGTTACAAATGTATATTTACTGCAAAGTATTTATCACTTACCTGGGCCAGGCTTGCTTGGTTCTAGGAAATAAAATAACTAAAAGAATATTTTTATACAAAAACAATTGGTCTGAAGTTCAGTCTTTGAGTGTGTGAATTCATTTGCTGACTGAGTGTGTACAACAAATGCTTAACACTGTCCTCTGATAAAGCCTTACTGCTCGACCACACGCCCACAAATGGAGAGTGAGGTGCTATCTACTTTACCTCTGCCTACCTTTTGGGTTCCACTGGACTCTGTGCACACTATACCTCACTTTGGTATAGTATATACAGAGCCAGCCTCCTACAGGCACCTCAGGCAAGGGTAGGACTCACAGATTGCAGAGTCCAGCAGCACCAGCAGGATTGCAGGTAGTATTTTGTGTCCCTGCGACTTCCATAAACAGAAGGCAAGCCAGCACTCCCTTGGAGTCACTTGGGTTCAAGTGAGATGGGTCCAGTCCTTGTCCTCAGCAGGGCAGAGATCAGCAAGCAGCAGGGCAGCTCAGCAAAGCAGGGAAGCAGTTCCTCAGAATAGTCAGTCACATAAAAATGGCAATCCTTACAGCACAGCAGTCTGAAGGAAGTGACCCGATTAGGGCTACCCGGGTCACTCGCCCCCACCTCTCAGCCTTCTATACAAATGAAGAGTCGGTCAGACAGTAGAGAATACAAACCAAGTATATTTATTCAGGTACGCTCGAACGGAGCCCAGTCTGCCCAGTCTCCTAGGATTGCTGCAGATGGACTGACATCAGCAAACATGGTGATACATTATGTACGATTCAGAACCAATGAAGGCACGCCCAGACTGGAAATGTCCAGTTGGAGGCAGCTAGACAAAGAAAGTACAGAAGGATGAGTTTCGACCCTGAGACCGGGCACACACTATCTCTATGCCAAGGTCGTTCTGCCTGTGCCCACCGCTGGACTAGTGGGAGCAGGCCTCTATCTACAGGGAAAGGTATGCCCTAATAAGAACAGTGTATTCATTAGTACAGCAATGCCCAACCTTGGAGAAACGAAAACTACCACAGCTACTTTCAGCAGAGACAGAGAGAAATTTGTTTTGATCATGACTCAAAATGGCGGCCAAACATAAAATGGTGCTGCGAATGCTAACTTAAGACGTACAATACATAAGCAGCACAGCTAAGACATTTTTATTCTAACCAGTCTTTACTCTAACAGAGTTCTTCCCAGGTCCAGTGTACTCATTTGGTAGGGTCAGAGCCCTGGTACTTATATCCAAAAGTGTCTTTGATGTAGGGGGTGACTTCAAAGGAACTCTCTGAAGTGCACAAGGATCCCTTTCAATCCAGTCCTGTCTGCCAGGCTACCTGTGGGCGGTTAACCAGTCCTTTGTGTGAGTACAGGTCACAGCCTATTCAGATGTAAGTGTGACCCACCTCTCCCCCTTCCTGCCCAGGAAGGCTGTCAGACTGCAGATGAATGCAGATGAGTCCTCTGTCACACTCAGCCCTTCCGGTGTTTGTAGCTGTCACTCAGCCCAGACGTGTATTCGAGCCAGGCTGCAGGTACTCAGAGCAAAGTTAAGAGCAGAGAAATGTCCACTTTCTAAAAGTGTAAACAAAGAAAGAGAAATGACCTGGACCTCGATGATTCATAAACATAAATGAATTTAGTGTCAAGACCAAACTCTCAATTGTTTGATCAGGTATTTTTATTTTACCGTATTATTCAAACTGTTTTTGTCAATTTTCAAAAAAAAAAATGTAGTGAAAAAAAGCGCTGTACAATCGTAGCGAGTTTACATACATAACGACATTGAATATTGTGTATTTACAGTGAAACATAAAACATTTCTCAAATTCAGCAATACATCACAAATACATTTATATAACATTACAAAAGTGGAAAAGACAACATTACTTTAAACCCCAAATTACAAGGGTATGATACTATTTCTTGAGCCTAAACACTATTAGAGGAGTGTAAATGCGATCTCGTACTAAACACGGGGAATACTTTACTGTCTACATCAGGGGTTAATGTAGTAACCCTCTGTGTAGAGTGAAATTAAATTCACCGTCCCTCAGTGTTTACAAATATTGCCAACGCGTTTCGAGTCCCGGGCAAACAAGTACAGGGGCTCTCATCAGGGCTTCTGAATTTTGTAGATACCGATGTTGTCTGAAAAAAGTGCGAAAGGAGTTTGTTAATACTGCACTGTCCACTCTCACCCATTCTTTTTAAGAAAATGAGACTCACATTCCTCACGGAACATGTTGATCTGTTTGTGTGCAAACATGTACCTGGCTGAAGATGTTTCTTTAACAGCTTCTAACTTCGTCGAGACAAATCACGAGTAAATTCTGTTGGTAATAGAAAAACCGTGAGGCTTTAAATTCCCTACTTAGGGATTTTGTCTACTTTTTTAAAATAAACTCGATACAGAACTGACCTTTATTTTTAGGACGTTTCCTTTATGACGCTTCAGCTTTGAGTGAGCGCTTCGCCGCGCACGACCTCCTCATGCGCAGAACCTCTGCAAGAGACGTGACAGTTCTTAGCTTCTAAACTCACTACCTCTTCGTGTCAATTACCTCACTGGCTATTTAAAACAGACAAACGAGGCATACCTGAACACTGGTTGCTGGTGTCTCAGGGTAAGTGCTTCTATTATCGACTTCTAAGTTATTCTCCGTTTCTGTAAAAAGAAACGGAAATGAATATGGGATACTCATTTACTTCGTGAGCTATAGATTTCGGGAGAACGCATAGGGGCTTACCTCCATTGCTGTTAGTCTTCACCAAAATCGCGCGACTCACACTTCCTGTCAGCTGACTCAGTTCAAATACTGATTATGCGGCATTTCCTGCTATGATGCTTCTCATATGGCTGCATTTTGGTATGCTTGGGTAATGTAGTTTAAACTACTCATGATGTGGCCACGATGACCAAACAGGGGCATTATGGGAATTATAGTTTTTTAGAATTTAGACAACTCCGACATACTGTTTAACCCAGTTGTAACACTATTAAACTTCAGAATTAAATATGCTTCTTTGCGAAGCAAAGTGCTATCAACATCCACCAAATTTTTGGATGTATTTAAAGACACCAAGACTGTCCATTTGAACTGGTTTCCATTATGTGCCTTTTCAATGAAGTGTTCCACCATTGGTGCAGTTATAATTTTCTTTTTGATTCTGGACCGATGTTTCGTGATCCTGGTATTTATTTGCTGGTTCGTTTTGCCTATGTATACTTTCGGACACGGACAAACAATCGCATAAACGACTTTTTTTGACTTACAATTGGTAAAGTCTGTGTGTTTCCATTTAACCATATTGTGAACAAATTCCGTTCCTTCCATCGTTGAATTACAAGCTACACAGGTTCCGCACTTCCGATGTCCCTCAATCAGTTTTAACTGCCACTGTGTCAGCAAGTTGTTTTTTGTTTTGCTGGGGAAGATGTCAGCCCGCACGATCTGTTGGCCGATGCTTTGGTTTTTCTTCATCGCGAATAGGGGTTTTGGAAAAGGGCATTCCAGATTTTCAAGTAGATGCCAATTTTTCAATATAATTTGTCTAAATTTATTGGTAGCGGGGCCAAATGTAGATACACATACCAATTTCTCTAATGATGGTTTATCTTTTATTTGAAGCAGATCCTCTCGCGGTGTAAACCTTGCTCTTGTGGTAGAATGTTTAAGGAGTTTTTTGGGGTATCCTCTTTTCGCCATTTCCTTACAGAAAATATCCGCATGCTCCTCAAAATCGGACTTCCTGGAACAGTTCCTCCTGATTCTTAATAACTGACCATAGGGGAGATTTTCTTTGAGGCTCCTCGGATGTGCACTCCTATGGTGCAAGATGGTATTTTTATCCGTCTGCTTTCGATGAAGAGACGCAATCAATTGGTTCTCAAAAGGTGCAACTTCCACGTCCAAAAAGGTTAACCTGTTCTTACTTGAATTAACCGAGAATTTTATATCTAAATGGCGTGTATTCAACCAGTTGTAGAATGCCATTAGCTCATCCTGGTTTCCCTGCCACAGACACCAGATGTCATCAATGAACCGTAGCCACTGTCGAATTCTTTCATTGAATGGATTATGGTTGTTGATGAATCTCTCCTCGTATTGGGCCATGAAGAGGACCGCCATCTCTGGAGCAAAGGGACATCCCATGGCGGTCCCCTTCACCTGCATGTAGAATTGATCCTCGAATTTGAGGTGTCTGTGGCAGGGAAACCAGGATGAGCTAATGGCATTCTACAACTGGTTGAATACACGCCATTTAGATATAAAATTCTCGGTTAATTCAAGTAAGAACAGGTTAACCTTTTTGGACGTGGAAGATGCACCTTTTGAGAACCAATTGATTGTGTCTCTTCACCGAAAGCAGACGGATAAAAATACCATCTTGCACCATAGGAGTGCACATCCGAGGAGCCTCAAAGAAAATCTCCCCTATGGTCAGTTATTAAGAATCAGGAGGATCTGTTCCAGGAAGTCCGATTTTGAGGAGCATGCGGATATTTCTGTAAGGAAATGGTGAAAAGAGGATACCCCAAAAAACTCCTTAAACATTCTACCACAAGAGCAAGGTTTACACCGCGAGAGGATCTGCTTCAAATAAAAGATAAACCATCATTAGAGAAATTGGTATGTGTATCTACATTTGGCCCCGCTACCAATAAATTTAAACAAATTATATTGAAAAATTGGCATCTACTTGAAAATCTGGAATGCCCTTTTCCAAAACCCCTATTCGCGATGAAGAAAAACTAAAGCATCGGCCAACAGATCGTGCGGGCTGACATCTTCCCCAGCAAAACAAAAAACAACTTGCTGACACAGTGGCAGTTAAAACCGATTGAGGGACATCGGAAGTGCGGAACCTGTGTAGCTTGTAATTCAACGATGGAAGGAACGGAATTTGTCCACAATATGGTTAAATGGAAACACACAGACTTTACCAATTGTAAGTCAAAAAACGTCGTTTATGCGATTGTTTGTCCGTGTCCGAAAGTATACATAGGCAAAACGAACCAGCAAATAAATACCAGGATCACGCAACATCGGTCCAGAATCAAAAGAAAATTATAACTGCACCAATGGTGGAACACTTCATTGAAAAGGCACATAATGAAAACCAGTTCAAATGGACAGTCTTGGTGTCTTTAAATACATTCAAGAATTTGGTGGATGTTGATAGCACTTTGCTTCGCAAAGAAGCATATTTAATTCTGAAGTTTAATAGTGTTACAACTGGGTTAAACAGTATGTCTGAGTTGTCTAAATTCTAAAAACTATAATTCCCATAATGCCACTGTTTGGTCATCGTGGCTACATCATGAGTAGTTTAAACTACATTACCCAAGCATACCAAAATGCAGCCATATGAGAAGCATCATAGCAGGAAATGCCGCATAATCAGTATTTGAACTGAGTCAGCTGACAGGAAGTGTGAGTTGCACGATTTTGGTGAAGACTAACAGCAATGGAGGTAAGCCTCATGCGTTCTCCCGAAATCTATAGCTCATGAAGTAAATGAGTATCCCATATTCATTTCCGTTTCTTTTTACAGAAACGGAGAATAACTTAGAAGTCGATAATAGAAGCACTTACCCTGAGACACCAGCAACCAGTATTCAGGTATGCCTCGTTTGTCTGTTTTAAATAGCCAGTGAGGTAACTGACACGAAGAGGTAGTGAGTTTAGAAGCCAAGAACTGTCACGTCTCTTGCAGAGGTTCTGCGCATGAGGAGGACGTGCGCGGCGAAGCGCTCACTCAAAGCTGAAGCGTCATAAAGGAAACGTCCTAAAAATAAAGGTCAGTTCTGTATCGAGTTTATTTTTTAAAAAGTAGACAAAATCCATAAGTAGGGAATTTAAAGCCTCACGGGTTTTTTCTATTACCAACAGAATTTACTCGTGATTTGTCTCGACGAAGTTAGAAGCTGTTAAAGAAACATCTTCAGCCAGGTACATGTTTGCACACAAACAGATCAACATGTTCCGTGAGGAATGTGAGTCTCATTTTCTTAAAAAGAATGGGTGAGAGTGGACAGTGCAGTATTAACAAACTCCTTTCGCACTTTTTCAGACAACATCGGTATCTACAAAATTCAGAAGCCCTGATGAGAGCCCCTGTACTTGTTTGCCCGGGACTCGAAACGCGTTGGCAATATTTGTAAACACTGAGGGACGGTGAATTTAATTTCACTCTACACAGAGGGTTACTACATTAACCCCTGATGTAGACAGTAAAGTATTCCCGTGTTTAGTACGAGATCGCATTTACACTCCTCAAGAGTGTTTAGGCTCAAGAAATAGTATCATACCCTTGTAATTTGGGGTTTAAAGTAATGTTGTCTTTTCCACTTTTGTAATGTTATATAAATGTATTTGTGATGTATTGCTGAATTTGAGAAATGTTTTATGTTTCACTGTAAATACACAATATTCAATGTCGTTATGTATGTAAACTCGCTACGATTGTACAGTGCTTTTTTTCACTAAAACATTTTTGGGGAAAATTGACAAAAACAGTTTGAATAATAAGGTAAAATAAAAATACCTGATCAAACAATTGAGTGTTTGGTCTTGACACTAAATTCATTTATGTTTATGAATCATCGAGGTCCAGGTCATTTCTCTTTCTTTGTTTACAATTGTATGGCCCTACCTGGCCTTTGTTCCCTTTGGGCCAAATTCCCATGTCAAACACTTTCTAAAAGTGGCATTTCTAAAATGATGATATCAAATCCAGCTTTACCACTAAAGAGGATTTATCACCAACATTCCAAAGATATGAAACATGATGTAGCTACTCCTTTCTGTTCAGGAATTATAGCTTAAAAAGTGTTATAAGGAATTCCCAATGCTAGCATATGAGAGGAGTAGGCCTCACAGCAGTGAGCTGTTTGTCACTGCCAGGACATGTCCTGCCTTTTAGTTACTCAACACCCTGCCCAAGGGGCTACCTAAGGCCTACCTTAGGGGTGGCCTATGTGCAATAAACGGGGAGTTTAAGGCTTGGTAAGTTATTTTAAATGCCAAGTCGAAGTGGCAGTGAACTTCACACACAGGCCTTGCAATGGCAGCCCTGAGACAGGTTTGAAAGGCTACTTGTGGGGGTGGCACAATTAGTGCTGAAGGCCCACTAGTAGCATTTAGATTACAGGCCCTGGGTATATGGCATACCACTTTACAAGGGACTTACAGGTAAACTAAATATGTCCATCAAGTATATACCAATGTCACCATGTTTTAGGGGAGAAGCACAACACTTGAGCACTGGTCAGCAGTGGTAAAGTTCTCAGAGTCCTAAGGCCAACAAAAAGATACAGCAAAAAGTGGAGATAAGCAGGCAGAAAGTTGGGGAAAGACCACCCTAAGGATTAGAGATCTAACACAGACTTTCTAAGACCCCAACACCAAAGAGCCTATTGTTCAAGCCTCAGCAAATAAAGTTAATCCAAGTTCCTTTCCGACCAGCCCTCCGAATAGGGAATCAAAAAGACTTGATGCTTTTGAAAAAAGAGTGTTTTTCAAGCAGTCTAGTACTCACATCTATTAATGCAGGTTGACTTCTGGGAGGTAATACCATGCACTATGAGACATGGCCAGCAACATCTTGAGACCCCAGGAACTCAAACTATACAGCATGATCAGGATGTAGCTAGATATGTGCTTTGAGCTGGCCTGGACACTACAATCTGCATCAGCAGAGCTATTGGTACCAGTGTTGTGTTCAGGATGCACACCTGGATACGGTAACCCGGGTTTTCTGGGAATGTGCAAGCATTCTTAATGGACATGCCCTTCGATGGCTCCAGGTTTTTGGAGAAAGGCTGTTTAAGGGCTGTAACAGTTTAAGGATAGTGGCTCTGCAGTGTCACCCTTGGGGCTATTGATGATGGGTAAGCAATTTTCCCATCAGTACAGGAATTTCAGAGGCTGATCAAGGGGCTAGTTTACAGAAAAGCCAACCCTCCCTACCTGTACCACAACAACCAAACAAGTCCTTTCGAGGCTACACTTGTGGCACTAGTAGACATTGTTTAACCCAGCAGGGACAGCAATCCTCCAATTCTTCTTCTCCTACTGTAGCCACTACCAAGCAGCTTTAGTTTGCCCTATAAGGCTCATACCTGGACGGTAGGAGGCAGAATATGGCATTTCCTCCCTAGCTGGAGATCCATCACATTGGGCTCGTGGGGCTTGCAAATTGTTCAGAGAGACTATGCCCTGCCTTTCATTTCCTCCCATCCCCACCTTCCTCCCTCACTGAAGTGACTTTCGGAACAGCTCTTTGCAATTATGATGCAGGTAGTTAACCTGGAGTGCCATGGAATGGGTGCAACACTCTGAGGAGGAAGTAGGGAGGAGGATGCTACTCTTATTGCTTCAGATATCTTTAGGGTTTCCATCCACAAGCTGAAGTCCCTCCTGTACTCCATGCAGATAATTATCTTCATTGGGGCAGTCCTGGACACACTGGAGTTCAAGGCCTGTCTTCCACTGCAGCGAGGCTGGGACATTCAGGATATGATCTGGAGGTTTTGTGGTCAAATTCAGGTCTTAGTAAAGACAGCTCTGAGGCTTCTTGGACTCCCTTGTGATCCTTCTTGTACTAAATGCCAGAGGAAATATGTGGGTCTGCAGTAGAACCTCAGGTTTCAGTGGGTGCAGTATCGGGGCTGCTTCTCTGACTCCATCCAGATCCCTGAGGAGACAGCTCAAGAGCTGTTGTAGTAGTCAACCTGCCCTGTGTCAGTCCACTCTCCCTTCACTGCCCAGACTTCAATGTCTTGAAGGTGAAAGGTTATTTATTAGACCCTTCAGGATTCTTGTATTTACCTGACCAACTGTGTTTGTTAAGTCACTTGGTCCCAGGCCCAGCTCTCCCGTGCTGCTGCACTCCTCTGATTCTTCCCTGTTTTTCTGTGTGCTTTCTCCTGCTTTCCCTTGTTTTTTTTTTTTACTGCTTTCTTCTTCCTTTCCACCTGGTTTTCTGAGTGCTTTCTCCAGCTTTTTTCCTCATATTTGACTGCTTTCTCCTTCCTTTCTCCCCGTTTTTCGGAGTGCTTTCTCCTACTTTTGCCTCGTTTTTTATTGCTTTCTCCTCCCTCTACCCTGTTTTTCTGAGTGTTTTCTTCTGCTTTTCCCTAGTTTTTCTCCTAATTTGCTGCTCCTGCCCGTTTTCCCACCTAGCCCAGTCCACTGCCTCCCAGCACCCCTCCTTCTGCCTCCCAGCACCCCTCTCTCCTCCCAGGAGCTACTTAATGGAGGCCGTAGCGCGACTCCATTTAACAGGCCCAAGGCCCAGCTCTCCCATGTTGCTGCACCGCTCTGCTTCCTCCCTGTTTTTCTGAATGCTTTCTCCTGCTTTTGCCTAATTTTTTTCTGCTTTCTCCACCCTTTCTTTCTGTTTTTCTGAGTGCTTTCTCCTGCTTTTGCCTAATTTTTTACTGCTTTCTCCTTTCTTTCCACCCATTTTTCTGAGTGCTTTCTCCTGATTTTGCCTCGTTTTCACTGCTTTCTCTGCGCCTTGCGACCCTCACGGGTTATTTGCTGCATTTTATAAATCCTGATTGATTGTGATGCTTTTTTATAAAAGGTTTGACTCACATTCCCCCCAACCTGCACCAATTCATTTTTTGTACTTCAATGGACTCTGATCTTGGTCTAGACGTTTCTCATGTGCTTTCCCTTCAAGCTTATGCACAGCTGTTCCTTGAGGTTTTTGACACGTCAAACTGTCTTCCTTATAGAAATTTCATCAGTATGCCTCATGAGTGAGCGGCAGGTGCTTTTGGTGCAACCACCCTACACCACTTTCTTGGTTGGTACTGAGGACCCAGGGGCCCTAATTACCACATTTGTCAATTGAGCACGCTGCCAATGTTTTATGCCCTCACTCACCCCTCAAAATAGAAAAGTATCCCTATTGCCTCGATCGTAAGAGGGCACTGATTTTTTACATCGATTGCGCAAAGAACCATTGTGTGAACAACTAGCTGTTTGTGGGATTTTCTGGTGCCAAGGATAAAGTGGTGTGAAAGAGGACACTGTCTAGGTAGATAGTCCTTTGCAACAAAATCTGCTACGCACAGGCCAATCAGCAGACCCCTGAAGGCCTGCAGGCTCATTTCACCAGGGCTAAGTCCACTACAACAGCTTTGGCAAGAGGGGTACCTATTCTTTATATATGCTTCTTGACGTGGGCGTTGGTGCAGATGTTCACAGAACATTACTGCCTTGACGGTCCGGTCCAGCCGGAAGGGGACTTCGCCCATGCGGTTCTACAGGACTTTTTTGTCTGAGTCCACATCTCAAACCCCCCAACTTTGGGAGGTACTGCTACGGTATCTATTCTAAAGATGAGGAATCTGCTGTTAGAAGTATCCATCAGAAGAACAAGTTAGTTACCTTTGGTAACATTCCTTAGAGTCGATACCCTGTCTAACTGTAGATTCCTCACTGCCCTCTCACCTCCCTGTTCTGTGGAGCGGCCTCCTTAACATCAGCACACTGTCTCAGGCAGTTTTTTCTATGCTCCACATCTGACACAGAAGGTGAAATATACAAAAAACTGATGTCAGCGCACAGGGATGGAGCTTATATGTGGCTCCACTTCATCACTTCTGGGGCGGTAAGGAGTTCCGCCGAGCTGCAGATTGTCACCTACCAGCACACTGGATAATTACTGAAGAATCCTCTGCATCGAGCCTGGTACTTGGGGATATATAATGTATGGTAAGTTAGAATTTTCACCAGGAAGAGGTTTGCCACATCTTTTCTCTGTTACATCTTTGGCAGTATCTAGAAATATGCCCCTAAAAGACTGTCTGCTGCCAGATAATGTGTAATGAGTTTGCTTCTGAGTGTATGTTTCTTAATCACCCATGTCCCCTAGTAAAATAAGTATAGGATATTTGATAGAAGATCGTTTGGTTGAAATCTAAAATTATGCACTGGCCTCAAGAAACTCTTAAACAAAATCTAGGTAGATGTAGTTTTGATTGTTTCAAATTCCATGTGACAGATCTAGGAGTGCTTTCAGGAAAAACATGTACAATCTTTAACTCTCTCTCTCCCCAACGTTCCCAACTTTCAGTGTTTCACTCTTTGATAACACACTCATATATCTTACAATTTAGGCCCCTCCTCCTCAACCCCTTTCAGATGCTGACACTCCCATTGACTACAGACCAGTTCAAATGCCTTTCCGGCATTCCTCCATGAAGTTCCTAGTGATATCATACCTTTTCCCAACTTACTGTCCTTAAAATGACTTTAATTGCACCCTATGTTTCACACTGGAGACATACATCACCATTGCGCCTTCACCCCTTCTGTTCAACCCAGGATCTGCTTTCTCATTAGATTCATAATGGTGTATCTGAAAGAGACACGTTAGTGACAGATTCCTTACCTTAGAATATCCCCAGGCGTCAGGCTGGATCCGGAAAGTTTTTGCGTAGCAGTACCCTTGCGCGTCGGTAGGCGGCGTCGTGCGGCTCCGCGTCCGTCGTCGGCGTCGTGATCGCCGGGATGACGTCGCGGGCAGTACTTAGACGCCGCCCCTGCGCGCTGACGTCAGTTCTTCTTTTTCCGCGCCAGCAAGCGCAGATCCGGGAAGAGCAGTGCCCTGGTCATTTTTTGACCATACTTTTTGGTGAATTTTTTCACTGTTTTTTCATATATCAAGGTGTCGTAGGGATGCCCGGTTTCAAACGTTGCGGCGCCTGTGCGCGGATGATGTCCGTCACCGACCCGCATTGGGAGTGTCTCTACTGCCTCGGCCGAGGCCACGACACGGAGTCTTGTACCGACTGCCAGGCCCTCAACCCGAAAGCTTTGCGAGAGCGGTCTCGAAAGCTCCTCGAGGCCCGGCATTCGGCTCCGCGGAAGCCCCGGTCGCGTGAGAGGTCCAGGGGTCGATCGCGGAGTCCACACCGGTCGTCGGCGTCGAAGTCTTCTTCGTCCGGTAAGTCGAAACACAAGAAGTCCAAAAGCATCATCGCTCTAGGACTTCGCCTCGCCGGTCTCGCGGCTCGGCTGAGGCCCCTCCCGGCACCGTCCCCGCGGCCCCGGACATGCCTGTGGAGTCGCCCCCGCCATACCCGCCCTTCCCGGGTTCGGGGGCGGATCCGGCCAAAGTGCAGGAATTCCTGTCGGCCATGGCCCGCCTCTTCGGGCCTCCAGGCCCCTCCGGTGCGCCTTCGGGCCCCGCGGGCCCTGATGGGGTTGCTCCGGCGTCGCCGACGGCTCCGGCCCCGGCGTCGCCCGTGCCTCCAGCCTCGATCCCGGCTCCGGCTTCGGCCCCGGCCTCGATCCCGGCTCGACAACCCCCATCGACGCCGGTCGACCTAACGACACCTCCGCCGGCGCCGATGTCTCCGGTGCCGTTCTCGACGCCGCCCTGGGCTCCGGGCGGCGTCGTCCCCCAGTTCCTTCCGGCTCCGGACATGGATCCGGACCGACGTCGCTCGACGCCGGTTCCGGCGCCGATGGGACCTTGGATCCCAACTGTCCCTCCTCCTCCTTATTTTGAACCAGAGGAGGACCAGGTGGACTGGGAGGGTCTGATGACCCTCTGACACGACGGTGTCAGTACGATGAGGACTGGACAGAGAGTCTAGGGGAGGCCAGTGGTCTGGATACTTCCCCTGACACTGGCATGCTGTCTCCTCCCGTGGCTACGGAGGAGGGAGCCAATTTTGGTACGGTGTTGCGTAGGGCAGCTGGGGCCTTACGTCTCCAACTCCCTACTTTGACGGTCAAGCCTAACATCTTGACAGAGGTGCTTCAGCCGGCAGCCTCCTCTGCGGAGACTGTGCTGCCGTTTAACGACGCCCTCACTGACGTTCTTTTGGGCGCCTGGTCCAAGCCCAACACAGGGGCTCCTGTGGATCGGAACGTGTCACGACGCCATCGCCCAGCTCCGGGCGACCCCTGTTTCTCTCTGTCCACCCCACTCCTGAGAGCTTGGTTGTCCAAGCCTCCGCTTCCCAAACCGCCTTCCCTACCGCTCCTCCGGATAGGGAATCCAAACGCCTGGATCAGTTTGGGAAGAAGGGTTTTTCTTCCTCCAGTGCTGGCTTGCGGTCCGTTAACACCGCTTGTCTTTTGGGCCGATATACCCACTCCCTGTGGGATTCGGTGGCGGATGTTTTGCCCCAGTGTCCTGAGGAGGTCCAGACACTGCTTTCCCGCGCCATTGCGGAAGGAAGGGATGCGGCTAAATACACAATACGTTGTGGCCTTGACACCGCCGACTCGCTGGGCAGGTCTATTGCAACGACGGTGGCGCTCAGACGCCACGCCTGGCTGAGAACCACTGGTTTTTCAGGGGATGTCCAGAATACTCTCATGGACATGCCCTTTGATGGAGTCGGTCTTTTTGGGTCCAAAGCAGACCATGCGTTGGAGCGCTTTGAGGACTCACGGGCTACTGCCAAGTCCCTGGGCCTTTCTGCTACACGCCCTCCGCTGACTTCTGCTTTTCGCCCCTATCGTGGCCACGGTAGGGCGCCCCTTCACGTCAGCAGCCCAGCCACCGGCCCGCGCAGCAGGCGTCTTCGCGTGGCCGAGGACGTGGATTCCGCCGTGGCGGATCGGGCAACCAGCGTGCGGGTCAGGCCACCACCTCCAGCCCGTCCGCGGCCTCCAAGCCCTCCTAGTCCCTCCTTTCAGGTGCACAGCACGCCAGTAGGGGCAGGGTCCGCCATCACCTTCCCCACTGGCGTACCATCACCTCGGACAGGTGGGTCTTGGACATTGTCCGAAGGGGCTACTCCCTCCCCTTCGAGACCACCCCCAGCCATGCCACCTCAATTCCACCGCATGTCAGGGGATCACTTGGTGCTTCTACAGAAGGAAGTCGCGGCCCTCTTGACCAAGAGGGCCATCGAGCGTGTTCCGACCCCAGAAGTAGGGCGTGGTTGCTACTCCCACTACTTTCTGGTGCCCAAAAAGGACAAGGAGGACATGCGTCCTATCTTGGACCTCCGGAACGTCAATCGCTTCCTCCCGGAAGGAGAAGTTCAAGATGCTCACCCTAGCTCAGGTCTTGACTGCCCTCGACCCTGGAGACTGGTTGGTAGCGTTGGACTTGCAGGACGCATATTTCCACATCCCCGTCCTGCCGGCCCACCGGCGTTACCTTCGGTTCACGGTAGGCCCCGAGCATTTTCAGTTCACCGTGCTCCCCTTTGGCCTTACCAGTGCCCCTCGGGTGTTCACGAAAGTGATGGCGGTGGTCGCAGCTCATCTGCGCCGGGCAGGGGTTTCAGTCTTCCCCTACCTCGACGACTGGCTGCTGAAGGCGGGCTCGTCCCAGGCAGTCGTCTCCCACCTCCAGACTACGGCCGAACTCCTGCACTCGCTGGGGTTCTCCATCAATGTGCCGAAGTCGCATCTGATTCCTTCTCCACAGCTCCTTTTCATCGGAGCGGTTCTGGACACGACGCAGTTTCGGGCCTATCCTCCCGAACGGCGAGTCCGGGATATTCAGGCTATGATTCCGATCTTTCAGCCTTTATCCTGGGTTTCGGTACGGATGACCCTGAGGCTGCTGGGCCTCATGGCCTCCTGCATCCTGCTGGTCAATCATGCCAGATGGCATATGCGGGCTCTGCAGTGGGACCTGAAGTTCCAGTGGGCGCAGCACCAGGGCAACCTGTCCGATCACGTCCAGATCTCGGAGGGGACTGCAAGACAGTTGCAGTGGTGGCTCTCGAACCGGCAATGGGTCATGGGCAGATCCCTCTCCCTTCCCCAGCCAGAGCACACAGTTGTGACGGACGCGTCCCTTCTGGGATGGGGCGGTCACATGGGAGAGGCGGAGATCAGAGGCCTCTGGTCTCCGGCGGAGTCCCGGCTCCATATCAACCTTCTGGAGCTCCGGGCGATCCGACTTGCACTCAAGGCATTCCTTCCCTCTGTCAAAGGGAAGGTAGTGCAGGTGTTCACAGACAACACCACCGCCATGTGGTACTGCAACAAACAGGGCGGGGTGGGGTCTTGGACCCTTTGTCAGGAGGCTCTGCGCCTCTGGACATGGCTGGAACATCAGGGCATGTTCCTGATGGTTCAACACCTGGCAGGTTCCCTGAACGCCAGGGCGGACGAACTCAGCCGCAGGTGCATGATGGATCACGAATGGCGTCTTCACTCGGAAGTGGCGCAAGGACTCTTTCTACAATGGGGAGAGCCTTGGTTAGATCTATTCGCCACCGAAGAGAACGCGCAATGTCATCAGTTCTGCGCGTTGGAATTTCCAAGGCGGCACTCGCTCGGAGACGCTTTTCGTCACGAGTGGAGTTGCGGTCTGTTGTACGCCTTTCCGCCTATACCACTTCTACCCAGAGTGTTGAAGAAGATTCGGCACGACCGGGCCCAAGTCATTCTTGTGGCTCCGGACTGGGCTCGAAGAGTTTGGTATCCCGAGCTACTCAATATGAGCGTAGATCCCCCGATCCGTCTGCCTCTTCGGGAGGATCTTCTGTCGCAGCAGCAGGGGACGGTCCTCCACCCGAACCTGTCCAGTCTACACCTGCTTGCGTGGAGATTGAGCGGTTGCAGTTGATTCCTTTCGACTTGCCTCCCGAAGTTTGTGATGTGATTCTGGCAGCCAGGCGTCCCTCCACTAAGGTGGTATACGCCTGCAGGTGGAACAAATTTGTGGCATGGTGCACAGCAAAGGCTGTGAATCCCCTCTCTGCCCCTCTTTCTGAGGTCCTTCTGTTCCTTCTTTCTCTGGCCCAACAGGGTTCTGCCCTGGGTACCATCAAGGGTTATCTTTGTGCTATCTCGGCCTTCCTCAGGCTTCCTGATCAGCCCTCCCTTTTCAAGTCCCCTGTTGTTAACAGGTTCTTAAAAGGCATTACTCACCTCTTCCCTCCTGTTCCATTTGTGATGCCTCAGTGGGACTTGAACTTGGTTCTTACCTTTTAATGTGCGCTCCCTTTGAGCCTCTACATAACTGTCCTCTTCGTCTTCTTACTTTGAAGACAGCCTTTCTGGTGGCCATCACCTCCGCTCGGCGGGTGAGTGAGCTCCAGGCTCTATCTTGCAAACCTCCCTTTCTGTCTGTTCATCCGGACAAGGTTGTTCTTCGGACGCGCCCGTCCTTCTTGCCAAAGGTGGTTACTGCTTTCCATATTGGGCAGACCATCACTTTGCCCACCTTCTTTCCGCCTCCGCATCCTTCCAGAGAGGAAGAGAGGCTCCACCGTCTGGACCCAAAACGTGCGCTCTCCTTCTATATTGACCGCACAAAACACTTCCGGGTGGATGACCAGCTCTTTGTTGGCTACGTGGGCGCCAAAAAGGTCGGGCGGTGCACAAGAGGACCATCTCCCGCTGGGTTACCTTGTGCATCAAGACCTGCTATTCTTTGGCTAAGAAGGAGCCTCCTGTTGGGCTGCGGGCCCATTCCACCAGGGCAACGGCTACTACCACGGCTTTGGGCCGCGGTGTTCCGCTGCCGGTTATTTGTCAGGCAGCTACGTGGGCCTCGCTGCACACGTTTACAAAGCATTACTGCCTTGACAGTCAGGTCCGGAGGGACGGCTTCTTTGGCCGTTCTGTCCTCCAGGACTTCCTTGTCTGATCTTTGTTCGCAGACCCACCACCGGGGTTGGTATTGCTGGGGTATCTATTCTAAGGTAAGGAATCTGTCACTAACTTGTCTCTTTCAGATGCACAAGTTACTAACTTGTGTAACGATATATCTGTAAGAGACAGTAGTTAGTGACAGATTCCTACCGCCCACCCATCCTCCCCGTTCTGCGAACTGATTTCTAGGGTTAAGGACATCCCTTTCAGGGCCCTAGTATTTTTCAGACACCTATGTCGGCTTCTTGCATGGCTCTGCGTTCCTGGCGCGGAAAGTCGTGTACAGAACTGACGTCAGCGCGCAGAGGCGGCGTCTAATTACTGCCCGCGACGTCATCCCGGCGATCACGACGCCGACGACGGACGCGGAGTTGCACGACGCCGCCTACCGACGCGCAAGGGTACTGCTACGCAAAAACTTTCCGGATCCAGCCTGACGCCTGGGGATATTCTAAGGTAAGGAATCTGTCACTAACTACTGTCTCTTACAGATATATCGTTACACAAGTTAGTAACTTGTGCGACACTAAGATAACTTCACGATTGGCAGAAATCATGCTCACCCAAGCATATGGAGTAATAGAAAAATTCCCCAAGTACAGCTGTTGAAAAGGCCAAATTAACACGCTGCCCCAAAGTCATCAGGGGCTCTCTGACCGCACTGCAATTAGCTATCTTGGACTATCCAGGTATTTCTATCGCTCGCTCTCTTTCCATCATACTACCTTACATCCTCTAACCTTTTGGATGTTAACTTCGGTAATTACTTTCAATTAAAAATTCTTAACATAAACATCACCATCTCAAAGACTGATTCTTCTTCCTGTCCCAACTACTGGCACATCTATATACTACCTTTTTTCTTAGGTTTGTGAATGGGTTGTGTTTGATAGGCTTACTAGCTACCTCTCCAGAAATAACCTACCTAAATCCTTCCAGTCTGACTTTGGCACTTTCCATTCAGAGAGTGTCCTGTTATATGTATTTAACCTCATCATGTCTGCTCAAAATGGTCATCGGTTCTTATTAATTCTGCTCTATGTGTCAGCTAAATTTGATGCAGTTGGCCATTTGATTCTGATGAATACTGTGCCGTCTCTTGGTTTTGCTGGTATAGTCCATGAATGGATCTCCACCGTTCTTGACAAAGCACTAATTCTCTGCCTGTCGGTGCTCATGTCTGGTAGAGACTTCTAGCTGCAGATTCCTTACCTTTGAATTTCCCAGGGGTCAGACTGGATCTGGAAACTTTTGCGTGAGCAGTACCCCTGTGCGCTGTCAGGTGACTCTGTCCGGCTCCGCGTGACATCACCGACGTCTTTGGCGTCGGTTGTGACGTCGCAGTCACCGATTAATATAGGTGCCACCCAGGCGCATGGTGTCTGCTCTTTTCTTTACGCGTCCGTTAGCGCTGATCCGTAGAAAAGCTACCCCTCTGTCTCTTTTTGACAGACCTTTTTTTTAAACATTTTGTTGAGAGATTTTATTCTTGTGTGTCAAGGGATGACATCTAGACAGGTAGGATTCAAGCCGTGTGGCGCCTGTCACCATGCCATGTCGGTAACTGACCCCCATCTTGTTTGCTTGTGGTGTCTCGAGAGTGACCACGACTCGAAGTTGTGCTCAGACTGCCGGGTCATGGCCCCGAAGGACTTGCAGGAGCGGTCTAAGAAGCTCCTTGCGGTTTGGCAGTCTTCGTCGTCGAGCGTGACTCCTTGGATGTCTCAGTCCTGATCGAGCAAGAGAAAGTCGCTGAATCGATGTAGGAGCCCGAAGTCCTCGTCTTCACACTTGAGGTCCTCGGGACACTCGGGGAAGAGGCATAAGGAAAAGAAGTCATCTAAACGGACTTCAGCTTCACCTCGTCTGTCGTCCGTCGACGAGACGGGTGGGGAGCATCGACGCTCCAGGCACCGTTCCGTGAAATTGTTGCCGGGTTGGACTCCGCACCTCCTTCTATTTCCGGGAGCCATAGCGACCCCGCTCAGATTAAGAGTTTTACAAGGCCATGCGCCTTGTATTTGAGCGAGCCCACCCCTCTGGTGTGCCTTTGGGCCACGCGGGGTCGGAGGAGGCCCCACCGGGCTCCATGCCGACAGCTCCGGCCTAGGCACCGGTGGGGTCTCATGGATCTGATTCCGGGTCGGCACTAGTCGTGCCAACACAACCTTCCCCGGCACCGGCCTCAAAATCGATGCTCCCGGCGCCGCCAGAGCCCACCGTCGACACCAGCCCCATTCCGACGACTCGGAGTCGGATCGACGTCGGTCAACTTTGACTCCAGCGCTGAAGGAGCCCAGAGGTTTAACTTCATTGCCTGTTCATTTTGAAGAGGTTTCATGCATGGGGGAAGAGTGGGAGAGGTCTCTGGACCCTTTGGAACACCAGTTGTACGCTCCTTGTGAGCAAGTGGACTGTTATGAGGAGCTTGGAGAGGCCAGTGGACTGGACACATCAACATATACTGGTATGCTCTCGCCGCCTAGTGTGGCTATGGAGGAGGGATATTCTTATGTTATGGTGGTGATGAGGGCAGCAGAGGTCCTGGACCTGACCTCGGTGCAGGTCAAGACTAATCTCTTGACTGAAGTGCTTCAGCCTCAGGCTTCCTCATCTAAAACCCTTTTGCCCCTTAATGAAGCACTTACAGATGTCCTTCTAAGCACGTGATCCAAGCCTACCACAGGGGCTCCTGTGAACAGGACAATAGCCCGCCGCCATCGCCTGGCTCCAGGTGATCCAAGTTTTATCAGCCAACACCCCACTTCTGAGAGCTTGAGAGTTCAGGCTTCCACGTCAAATGGCGCTTTCCCTTCCACTCCCCTGGATAGGGAATCCAAGAGGCTGGATGCACTTGGGAAGAAAATGTTTTCTTCCACCAGCCTTGCGTTGCTGTTGGTGAACACCGCATGCTTTTTTTGCCATTTCCCGATCAACTTTTGGGAAACAGTTGCGCAAGTGCCACCACAGGTCCCGGAGGGGGCCCTGGCCATGCTCTCCCAGGCAGTGAAAGATGGGAGAGATGCAGCAAAGTTCACCATTAGGTGTGGGTTAGATACGGCTGACTCACTGGGTACAGCGGGTTCATCAGCGGTGGCTTTACGGCGCCACACCTGGCTGAGAACATCTGGCTTCTCGGGTGATGTCCAGGCCAATCTCATGGACATGCCCTTTGATGGGACTCGTCTCTTCGGAGAGAAGGCAGACTCGGCATTGGAGTGCTTCGAGGAATCTCGAGCTACTGCCAGATACTTGGGCGCCTCTGTAACTCCTTGTGCCCAGTCTGCCTATCACCCCTTTCATGGTAGTGGGAGGGGTTTCAGCCACGTCAGCCATACCTCGGCTACCGTCCTGAACAGGCTCCCCAAGTTGTGCAAGGACGTGGCCGTCTGCCACCCAGCCCCTGGCAGCTGCAGTCTTTAAGCATTCCTAGTTTGGTTCTGCAAGACCATGCCAGTCCAGTTGGAGGGAGAATTCAACATCATCTCCACCGCTGGTGGTCCATTACGTCGACAAATGGGTCTTGCAGATCATTCGGGATGGCTATTCTTTCCCTTTTCTGTCTTTTCCTCCCCCTTTACTGCCCACTCAAGATCGGCTGGCGGAGGATCATCTGTTATTACTCCGAGAGGACGTTACAGCTCTCCTGGCCAAGGGAGCTATAGAGAAAGTTGTGGTTTCAGAAGTAGGCAGTGGTTATTACTCCCGCTACTGTCTGATATCAAAGAAGAACAAAGGTCTACGTCCTATTCTGAATCTCCGGACCGTCAATCTCTTGCTCAAAAAGGAGAAATTCAAGATGCTTACGTTGGCTCAGTCTTGTCTGCCCTAGACCAAGGAGACTGACTGGTAGCATTGGACTTGCAGGATGCGTATTTTCACATCCCCATCCTGCCGGCCCACAGGTGTTACCTGCGGTTCTAGGTAGGCCTTGAGTACTTTCAGTTCACTGTGCTACCCTTTGGCCTTACCAGCGCCCCTCAGGTGTTCACCAAGGTGATGGCGGTGGTTGCAGCTCATCTGCTCAGAGTCGGGGTATCAGTCTTCCCCTACCTCAACGACTAGCTGTTGAAGGCGTCCTCACCCCAGGATGTTGTTTCCCACTTCCAGACTACGGCGGGCCTCCTGCATTCGCTGGAGTTCCCTATAAACGTGCCAAATTCACACCTGACTACTCAGACGCTCCCTTTCATCTGAGCTGTTCTGGGCACAGTGCAGTTTCAGCTTATCCTCACGAACAGCGAGTCCAGGATATTCAGGTTATGATTAACCCTGGGCGTAGTTTGCAGAGTTTTGCTACGCGGAACTCCGCGAAGTGACAAAAAAACTCGGCGGAGTTCTGCAAGTGCTGGAGTGCAATGAAAACTGCAGTTCGCGCTGGTTTTCCTACCGCTCGGGTACAAATTCTACCCGAGCTGCAGCTTGTGCTCGCGAACTTACCGTGCGCGAGCGGGGGAAAAACTCTGCTGCACTACACGAAGCGGAGTTTTCTGCAATCTGCGGAGCACGGAGTGCAGAAAACTCCGCGAACGGAGCGGAGTTCACAGCCCAGGCCTAGTTATGATACCAATGTTTCAGCCTCTATCCTGGATTTAGGTGTGAATGACTCTGAGGCTGCTGTGACTCATGGCCTCCTTCATCCTGTTGGTAAATCATGCCAGATGGCGTATGCGGGCTCTGTAGTGGGACCTGAAGTTTCAGTGGGCGCAGCATCAGGGGAATCTCTCAGACATGGTTCAGATCTTGGAGGGAACTGCAAAGGACCTGCAGAGGTGGTTAATGAATGGGAATTGGGTCAGAGGCAAACCCTTCTCCCTTCCCCAACCAGATCTCACAGTAGTGACAGTTGCATCACTCCTGCGATGGGGCACCCATCTGGGAGAGGTGGGGATCAGGGGACACTGGTTTCCGTTGGAGTCGGGGCTCTGCATCAACTTGTTGGAGCTTTGGGCAATCCAACTAGCATTGAAAGCATTTGCTCCCTCTGTCAAGGGTAAGTTGGTGCAAGTGTTCACAGACAACACCACCGCCATGTGGTACTGCAAAAGTAAGGACGGAGTGGGGACGTGGACCCTTTGTCAAGACGCCCTGCGCCTCTGGACATGGCTGCAACAGCAGGGCATGACCCTGGTGGTTCAGCACCTGGCAGATCCTTTGAACGACAGAGCGGACAAACTCATCCGCCAATGCCTAGCGGATCACAAATGGTGTCTCCAGTTGGAGGTGGCGCAAGGTCTCTTTCAACAGTGGGGAGAGCCTTGGTTAGATCTGTTCGCCTCCGAAAAGAACTCACAATGTCAGCAGTATTGCGCGCTGGAGTTTTCAAGGCGGCTATCGCTCGGCAATGCTTTTAGTCGTGAGTGGAGCTCTGGCTTCCTGTACGCCTTTCCGCCCATTCCACTTCTGCCCAGAGTTCTCAAAAAGATCAAAAACGACCGGGCCCAAGTCACCCTTTTGGCTCCGGATTGGGCAAGGAGAGTCTGGTATCCACAGCTTCTTCGAATGAACATCGGCCCTCCAATCAGTCTGCCCCTTCGGGAGGATCTTCTGTCGCAGCAGCGGGGAGGGTCCTCCACCGGAATCTGTCAACTCCCGGCATCCTTGCGTGGAGATTGAGCGGCGACAGTTGACATGTTTCAACCTTCCTCCTGAAGTATGCAATGCTATCTTGGAGGCCAGGCGGCCCTTCACTAAGATGGTTTTACACCTGCCGTTGCTAAAAATGTGTAAAATATTGTACAGAAATGTCTATTGACCCTCTTTCTGCTTCTCTATTTAATATTCCTCTTTTTATTCCTACCCTTGCCCAGCAGGGCTCTGCTTTGGGTACTCTCAAGCGTTATTTTTCTGCTCTGTCTGAGGGACTAGCCCCCTATATTCAAGTCCCCTATTGTAAATAGGTTCTTGAAACAGCTTGTGCATATGTTTCCCCTTACGCCCTTTATCATGCCGCAGTGGGATCTCAATCTGGTTCTCACGTATCTTATGTGTGCTCCCTTTGAGCCATTACACAATTGTCCCCTCCGGCTGCTTACCATCAAGACAGCCTTTCTAGTGGCAATAACATCTGCCCGGAGGGTGAGCAAGCTGCAGGCTGTGTCATCCAAGCCTCCCTACCTTATGCGTTCCTGGATAAGGTGGTGCTCCTCACCCGTGCCTCATTCCTACCTAAAGTAGTGACCCCATTTTATCTGGGTCAATCTTTCACACTGCCCACCTTTTTTGCTCCTCCGCTTCCCTCTAAGGAAGAGGAGTGTCTCCACCGTCTGTACCCAAAAAAAAGTGCTATAGTTCTACCTTGACCGCACAAAAGAGTTCCGGGTGGACGACCAACTCTTTGTGGGTTACATGGGAGCTAAGAAAAGGTCAGGCAGTGCAGAAACGAACCAGTTCACGCTGGGTCGTTATCTACATTAAAATCTGCTAAGCCCTGGCTAAGAAACAGCCTCCTGAGGGCTTACGAGCCCATTCTACCAGGGGAAAGGTTGCGACAACAGCGTTGGCTCGTGGAGTGCCAGTCCTGGACAGCTGCCAGGCTGCAACATGGGCTTCACTGCACACGTTTGCAAAACACTGCTTCCTGGACAGTCAGGTCCGTAGGGACAGGCATTTCGCCCGTTCGGTCATGCAGGGCTTTTTAGTCTGGCCCACCGCCAGGAAGTATGGCATGGGTATTTATTCAAAGGTAAGGAATCTGCAGCTAGAAGTCAGATGAACAAGTTACTTACCTTCGGCAACGCATTATCTGGTAGAGACAATATCTAGCTGCAGATCCTTACAGACCCACCCATGCCTCCCTGCTCTGCGGACTCATTTATAGGGCTATGGTTGTTCCCCTTTAGAGGGCCCTAGTTTTGACACATAATAGTGTGTTCACTTCATGGCTCTGCGCTTCTGGCGTGGAAAAAGTGAAAAGGAACTGATGCCTCGCACCTGGGTGGTGCCTATATAGGACGGAGCCACCCAACTGCGCACAGGGGTACTGCTCACACAAAAGTTTCCGGATCCAGTCTGACGCCTGGGACATTCCAAGGTAAGAAAACTGCAGCTAGATATTGGGCCACATGCATCAAGCTAAATACCGGTCGCAAACGGCCCGATTCGCAGAATCGGCCCCTGTGCGAGCGGAATTTAGCCATTTGGGATGCATCAAGCCCAAACCCAATCGCAAAATAGGTAATTACAAATTTTGCGATTACCTATTTTGCTAATGCATTTAGGGAATCGCAATTTGCGATTCCTTAAATGCAATGCAAGAAGCAATCTGAGATTGCTACTTAGCATTAAGGAATCGCAAATTACCACCAACTTCAAGTTGGTGGTAATTTGCAAATCCTCAGAAAAATGCAAAAAATTGCATTTTTTAAAGTGGCATGTTGCGCACACACATAGGGCATGTGTGTGCGCCACATGTGCACACATGCCAGTTTTGGGGGTGAATCAGGGTGGCCTTTTGGCACCCTATCACCTTTGAAATTGCATTCGCAATTTGTGAGTACCTATTTGCTAGTCGCAAATTGCGAATTGCTCCCCATTCATTCCTATGGGCCTCTAGGCCCATAGGAATGAATGGGAAGGCATTCCTTAATAGCGAATCGCAATTTGCAATTCGCTATTAAGGAATATGTAGGAATCGCAATTTTCTTTGCGAAACCTACATGCATAGGTAATTGTGAGTCCTTAATAGTGATTCTTTAATAATCGCTATTAAGGACTCGCAATTCCTAACTTTGATGCATGTGGCCCATTATCTCTACCAGATAATGCGTTACCGAAGATGCTGCCACACTACCTGCATTTGGTTGCCCATATCGTTCATTATATTTATTTATTCGAGTTTTTTTTTTTTAATAGTATAAACCTGGATTGAAGGCACCTGAGCACTTTACAATAGTACTAGTTCAAACAACCACTGAGATCTATTACGTTTGAATTAAAACATAAAAACAGACATGCCCATCCCCAAGTGCCTTTCAAGAATGTGAGGGAGAGTACTGACTTAGCCAAGGTGTCTTTTGAGAAGAAGGAACATAGTTGTGTTTTAAAGGTAGCTAGGAGGTTACACAGATGTTTGGAGGAAAGGAGTTCCAGATTCTTGTTGTTTTTTCAGAGAATGATTTGTTCATGTAACATTCTTACTTGAACCTAGTAGTCTCCAGGAACAGGGATTCTGCTTTTCCAATCCCGTTGTGGGCCTGAGGTTTTCAACTTTCCAGTCATGAAGATGGGAGAAGAGGCATGTAGGGTTTTATGTATGATGCATGGGGAACCACGTTCAACTGCACCAGAGGGACTGCCTCTCCCAGCGTGCTCCAGGGCAGAGGAGACGCCCTGCAACAAGCCCCACCTGCTTCTGGCCTGCCAAGCACTTCATAAGTATGCTGTGAGTCCCGCAGCGCGGGAGCCATGTTAAACTGCACCAGATAATTACCTGTCCCAACGTTTTTCAGGGTGGAGGAGGAGCCCTGCAACGAGCCCCACCTGTTTCTGGCCTGCCAAGCACTTCATAAGAGTCCCGCGGTGTGGGACATGCACGGGCCACACCCGGGCCAAGGGCGGGCCCGTCTTGCTCCTGTCAGCGACAGGAAGAGGCAAGGCAGGGCAATCCCCCTTGGCTCCTTATCATGGCAATCCTGCCTACTAGGTGAAGATCCTCTGACCCTTGCCTAGGTTTTTCTATCACTTGTATTCCCCACTGTTCTGTGTGCGCTGTTTGCAGACTGGACATCCTGGGACTTTTTTTCGCTGAGTGATTGGTGACTGGTATGTGCATTAAGTACCCCGAGAGCATGCCCTCTTTTCTCCATATTATGCCCTCAAATCCCACCTGCTTAGCTTCCGAGAGCCTTCTGAAGCTCACTGATTACTGTGAATTCCCTTCCCACCTTCCTCTGAATCTTCAGTGCCTAGCTAAGTCCACTGGCTGTTGTGCATGATGGGGAAACACAAAGCCACTGACAGTCTCCTGGGAAAGAGGGTAAAGAATCCCAAGTCCACCTCGTCCCTTCCTCTTGATGAATCACAAGTGAATCCAACTGAAGTGGAAACCCTCCTGGGAGGTGGCAACGCCAGCAGCCCGCAACCAATTACAGCTTTGAAGAAAGTTGCTTCTATTTTTTCGAAGAGCCGGAAGACCAAGTCATTGTCGCCATCACAAGCCCAGCCCAATATTGATATTAACCCGATTACGGGTGATCTGAGGAGGTGAATAAAATGCTTTTCTGTCTAATACTGTTATTGATGCCCACAAATCTGGCCCACTGTCCCCTTTGATTACTTGCGTGAACGGACACTTCCCCTTTGCCTCCCCTACGCCTAATTTGAGCGGAAAGAAGGGCTCTCCGATGGCCAATGAGGTTATGGCTGATGTTAGCCAGGATATCGTCCCCCGGGAGACTGCTACCATTGCTACTAACCTAGCTGTGGTGTTGGGTACCACCAGTGTCCTTCAGCAGGTCCATTCCCTCCAGACTGAGGTACTTGATCTGAGATCTAAATTAGCCATGCTAACTATGGAAATTGGCAAACTTAGGTCCCTTGTCAAGTTGCCAGATCACAGACACCCCCCCCACCCCTCTGAATTTCCACACCCTACATATAGGTTGTTAATCAACAGCAAAAATAGCTTGAAAAACCAGTGTCATCCAACATGCTGTCTCTGGTTCCACTTCTCGGCCCTCCCTTGACCCTCTTATTACTAGACCCATGCATCTGATTCCCTCATCTAGCAAGCTGTGACTGGCCGCCCCCTTGTTCATCCCTAGGGGTGGTTTAGCTGCTAATGTTTCTGTTCCAAAAGCTGTGTTTGATGGGGGCAAGCCTAACTTGGGGGACACAACACCAAAGGGAAACTTAGGTCATTTATACATGGTAAAGGTCCCCAAGTTGTCCAAGAAAGCTTTTGAAGATGAGTCTTTGATAAACAAATGCATATTCCATATACGGACGGTCTGTGATTGCTATTCTGTCATTCGTTCTGACATTTTGCATGCTAAACGCCTCTATGACCCCTCAATGCCTTTTGATTTCATCAGGCTAGTCCTGAAGTGCAAATCCTAGGTGGAGGCCTGATAGGCATTGAGTTGCGTAGGGAATCCCAGCCCCATACATTGAATAAGTTCAAACTTAACCCTCCCTCTACAGGTATCTCACAAGTTCATCAGAAAGAGACATCTGATCAGTCTGAGGCTTTGGGTGCATCCATGATAGATTGACTTGGTGATTCTGTCCCCTCATTTAGGAGCGAGGAGAGGGCCCCTCCACCTGATTGCGAGCCACCATGCCCAAATGCTGACCATCTGCACTTGGCCACAATGGATGATGTTCACCCCGCAACCTGTAATTGTGTTAACTTTTTGACATAGAACACGGCTAGGGTGAAGTCCAAGCTTGGTGACCCGGCTGGGGGACTTTAATCGATCAATTTGATATATGTCTCCTTCAGGAAACTACTTGTCTTGACCCGGTGCACTTATGTGTCTTATAAGTTGCTGGCCCGTCAAACTGGAAGGGTCTGCTCTCAGGTTGGCCTCCTCATTTGAAGTGTCCCTCAGTGTAAAAATACGCATTCTCCCCATCATCTCTCAACATTTTAGGCTTAGCCATTACTAAGGAGGACTCACAGGCCTACTATTTGTACAGGGTGGCCAGAGGTAGGGGATAGAGTTAGGTCCTGTGCAATTTTATTTCACACAGGAACCAACATGACTCCCACATTTTGTCATTGTTGCTGGTGACTTTAACACCACATATGAGCCATTTGATATTGATAGTACCTCCCCTGATGACGAGGAGGATGGGGAATGGGGTATCCCTACACTTAACACTTCCCCAGTGAAACGTTGGACAGGTGCTGCTTATCAGCTCCTGTCCCTTACACTTCTGTATGGCCTGAGGGCATGCAACAGCCGCTCAGTATTGGACCCACAAGCCGCTCACACTTTTAACTGACCTGGATTCACAAGCAGAATTGATTATCTCTCTTTACCTTTGGAGTAATTTAGCTGATATGAAGGTACTTATTAGGGTAGACAGTGACCACAACGCTGTTCATTGCTCTCTAAAAGACCTTTTCAACTACACGGCCAATGTCCCTGTATCGCTAAGCACTATTTTGATCACCATGATTGATAGAAGTAAGGTCACGTGGGGGATGTAGCCATGAACTCGCATATTAGAGCCACTATGAATCAGGCCCCAAGGAACTTTAACTGGGTTGGATAGGTGTATGCTTTCCAAGGATAGAGACCAAGCATGGAATGCCATAATTGCTAGGACTAATGAAAACCTGTTTAAAACTCTTGGGGAATGTCTAACGCGACGCCATAAGTCCACCCGGACACATGTGAAGCCTGGCCGCACTTGGTTCAATAAGATCTGTAGCGACAGGAAGAACAAGCTTTGTCAAGCTCTCGTTAGTGAGCATGCCTGCCTTCTATAAGCAAGTAGGAAAGAGTACAAATTGACCCAACTTAATGTACACAAGGGGGGTGGACACGTAAGTCTGGAAAAACATCTATGAGGCAACCAATCAGCAAGACAGCACGAAATTCTGGAGGCTAGTGACTAATGGAGGGCGGCGAGTGCCGAAGCTCCCCGCAGATTCCCATTACTCCCGGACGTATGGCACTCCCACTTCTCGGATTTGTTGGGGCAATCTGTCAACGTAGAGGCTCAGGCAGTGATGACAAATCTTTTCCCTTCTGGGCCACTCAAGATTGAGATGAGTGAGACTGTGAGTGCCATAAAAGCCATAGCAGCAGGTGAAGCCGCTGTACCAGGTACCTTTTTTTATTAGCTTATATTGAGGGCTGGGCTTTGTATTTTAATAAGTTGTCAAACTACATTTGGGTGGGGGGGGCAAGAGTTCATTGCAGCTGAAATCGTCCCTAACGATAACAAGCATTTGCAATGCAATAGGTCTCGCATTTGGGAGTGTAAGAGGTATTGGCGTTGTAAATGATAATGTCTTTTACCTATGTGTTTTGGAGTGGAGTGGATGTATGTGGTGTGGAGTGGAATTATGTGGGTTGTATTGGAATTGTAAGTTGTGGAATTGTGTGAGGTGGAATTGTGTGGTCTGGAATATATTTGTGTAGTGAGATTGTGTGGCATAGTGAATAGATAGGGGCAAGAGCTGCACAGAATAGATAGAAAGGAAGATAGAGAGAGATAGGTAGTTTGTGCAAAAAGTGGTGAATGAACTCGAGGCAGAGGAGCAGAAAGATTGTGAGAAAGAAGGGGAGAGCAGGCCACAGAGGCATAAAGAGGGAGGACCAGTGTACGCAGAAGACACCCTAAGAAGAGGAGCAAAGCATGGGGTTGAGAGACGGAAACCTTGAAAAGGTACAAGAAAGAAACTGAGCTTAGTATGTGTGAGCAGGCAGTATAGAGAGGAGATAGGGGTGTGAGGGAGGGATGAGAGGGGGTAGTGGCAGTGTGAGGGAGAAATGAGAGGGGCAGTGGGTGTGTAGGGGAGAGTTGATAGGGTTGGTGGAAGTGTGAGGGAGAGATGTGTTGGTTTGGAATTGTGTTTTGTGAAATTGTGTAGTGTGGTGTGAAGTTCTGTAGTGGTAATATGTGGTATGTCAGTGACACCTTTGAATGTTGCTTCCTAGATTGGCTACTTAACCGTGCTCAAAATGAGGAGAGAGAACTGAAGGCTGAGTGCATAGTAAAAGGGTAGGCAGAGAGCTAGGGAGAAAGGATGTCAGAATGCATGGGAGAAAGAAAAGCAGAGGGAAACATGGGGCAAAGTGTTTTAACACTGTGGCTTTAGAATGAGGTTGGGCATGTCCAGAGAAGAGTGAGTCTTACAGCTAGAGGAGTGTGCAAGAAAGGCAGGGGAAAATCAAAAGCGAACAGAAGCTTTCAGACTCGCACAATAGGAGAAAGTGCCCGGGCCCCCTGAGCTCCCTCCCTGTGGTGCCACGAGGTGCCATTGGGGTGACTCCAGGCGCAGTTTGCATCATCACAGGCGAGCTTGTTCAAAAAGCGATATTACACAGAATATGCATAGCGTCAGAGAGAAGAGCTTCACGGGGGTGGAGGAGTAACAGGGGGGGAGGGTGCAGGGATGACCTCCTAAAGGGCTGCTGGCATGGGGTGCTTTGGGTCGGATATCAGATTTCCACACACATATTTCAGGCATTATACATTTCTACAATCTCTGCAATCTTCATAGAACCGCTGTATAATCTTTGATTTATGCCCCCAGCTGGGCATTAAGTCCGTGTAACCGCCCGGCCCTCTTTGCAATAATAACCTTGTTAAATTTTGCTCAAATGTGTCTGGATACGAAGATCAGGACTAATGACCTTTAAAAGCGCTCTTCTAACAGAAGCCCCCTACCTGACAGACAGATCCATAGACCTAGGAAGCAAGAATGGTTCATAAACGGACCAGGCAATAGGACAGGCAGGCACCCGAGGGGGGGAGGGAGAGGGAGGTGGGAGTTGGGGGTTCTTTTTGTGTTCATTTTCCCCTTTTTGTTATACGATAAAAAGTTGCATCAAAACTGATGAGGCTGAATGTTGACGTCGAGTCAGAAAATAAAAACTTGCTATATCTTTATTGCAACAATAAAATAATTTAAACATAAAAGCGCTCTTCTCATCTAAGCGCTATAAGGAGCTTGTGTTTGGGGAAGAGAAGGTGCCGTACTTGAGCTCCTGGTGCTCGTGAAATCAAAGCAGACTGATGGGGAGGCAGGGTTGGCGCGATGGGTAGGAGGTGATTAGATCTGAGTAGAAGGAGTGAGGGGGGCTGCTGGGTGGGTTTTTGGTGTTATGTGGGCCATTAATTCTCTGGGCTTGAAGCTGCAGCGAGATTCCCGTTGGCTCCATTAAGCAGATTATTGTCCCCAAATAGAGAAAGCAGCTCCCCAGAGACAGTCGCCCCCACCTTTCCCACACCAGAGTTTGCCTGGGCTCAGCTGAATCCGCCATAAAGCGCTATAAAACCCCTTCAGAGGCCACAGCCTGCACCTCCCCATGCAGACTTACCGCTTCATATTCGTTAATGTAGTTTGCAAAGTGTGTGATAGAACTGTGCGCACACAGAAACAGGCACACACCCGCAGTGTCACACACACCTACAGTATACACGTATGTCAGCTGGTCATTAAGTCTGTGTAACCGCCCGTCCCTCTCTGCCATAATAGCCATGTTAAACTTCTCTCATGTGTGTCTGGACACGAGGATCTGGCATAATGCACTTTAAAAGCGATATGCTCATCTAAGCGCTATAAGGAGCTTGTGTTTGGGGAAGAGAAAGTGCCGTAGTCGAGCTCCTGGTGCTCGTGAAATCAAAGCAGACTGATGGGGGTAGGGGGTTGGGCAATGGGTAGGGTGTGATTATATCTGAGTAGAAGGGGTGAGGGGGGGGGGGACTACTGGGTGGGTTTTTGGTGTCTATCTGGCCCGTGAATTCTCTGGGCTTGAAGCTGGAGTGAGTTTCCCGGTGACTCAATTAAGCAGATTATTGTCCCCCAGATAGAGAAAGCAACCCCCCAGAGAAAGTCGCCCCCACCTTTCCCACACCAGAGTTTGCCTGGGCTCAGCTGAATCCGACATAAAGCGCTATAAAATCCCTTCGGAGGTCACAGTCTGTGGCTACCCGCAGAGTTACCGCTTTATGTTTAGGAATGTGGTTTGCAAAGAGTGTGTGATAGAACTGTACAGAGACACTACACACACAGTGTCACACACACCAACAGTATACAAGAATGTCGGAGGCGATCGAGCCATCTGGGAAAAGGCGGAGAGGAAGGGTGAGAAGCGGGCTGAGCTAGGACCCAGACAGCAGTGTGGCGGAAAGCAAGGGGCGCGAGACTGGGGATGAGAGAATACCACAGGAAAGAAAGTGAAAGCGCGCCATGCGCACATTGTGCCTCACACATAGTACTACATACCCGTGCACATGTCCTTTCCAGGCGCGTGCACATCTCCTGTCCGAGATGATCTGGAGCACACGGGGGGAAGGAGGGAGGGAAAGTGAAAGCGCGCCATGCACGCGTTGTGCTTACGCCGCGAGCTGTATGTGTGCACATCTCCTGTCTTCCACACGCGTGCACATGTCCTGTCCCCTTCGGCCAAGAAACCGACAACAATAGATCTCGCCAAGGCGAGCAGCGCATGCGCTGCGTCGCTAGGCGAGACCTAAAAAGGGCCCATGGGACTCCCCTTTAAATTACAGGCAGATAAGCCTTATGATGTAGCCCAAAAGCTTTTTGCTAGGCAAGTTCGGGGGAAATTGGAATCTTGTATTAAGGACCATCTCTCTCTCTCTCTCTCTCTCTCTCTCTCTCTCTCTCTCTCTCTCTCTCTCTCTCTCTCTCTCTCTCTCTCTCTCTCTCTCTCTCTCTCTCCTCTCTCTCTCTCTCTCTCTCTCTCTCTCTCTCTCTCTCTCTCTCTCTCTCTCTCTCTCTCTCTCTCTCTCTCTCTCTCGCCACCGTGGTTCAGAAGAATAAATACTATTCAACTTTAGGTTCCTATCCATCTATTGGAACACAGTAGTCCTCCTGAAGGGACACTTGTACCTGGTCTTTGACGACTTATTCAACCTAGCTCCCTGTGCCAAGCTGTGGGAGGTCCTCAAGAAAATTAGGATCCCGCCGTCGTCCTGCATATCCAGGTGCGTCTGCAACATGATATATTCGCCCAAGTCCGATCAGGTGTAGGAGGGGAAATGACAGATCGGATAGGTGTCCATAACCGGGTTCAACAGGGGTGCGTCCTCGCATCATCATCCCTATTCTTATATTTAAATAATGTGGTTTCCTATCCTGAGGAGGGTTGTAATGATGGCCCATATTGGTCGGCCGCAAGATCCCCCTCTCACTTTTTGCAGATGACACCTTATTGATGTCAATGACCCCTACTGGCCTGCAACATCTGGTGGATAGATTTGTGGCTTTTTACACCGGTTGAGGGCCGGTGAATAACCATTCTAAAACAAAGATCTGATAGAGACATCTAGCTGCAGATTCCTTACCTTAGAATTCTCCCCTGGCTCCAGATTGGATCTGGAACTTTTTCACAGCAGTACCTCTGTGCGTCTGTAGAGGGCATCGAGCAACTCCGAATGTGACATGGACGTCATTCTCCATCGATATCCCATGGTAAGTCTGAGCAGCTGTCGAAGTCGCAGCCTCTCCGACTTCACCGCCTGAGGCCTCTTCTCCCGCTCTGGTTGCAAAATCGTCATGCAAGTCTACCCCGCGCCTCCTTACCTTGCCTGTGGCCGGGGCGACTGACACAGATGCGAGAATATTATCATTCTCTTCATCTTATCCTTGGGTCTTCACCTTCCCCTGGAGCGCCTATGGGCCCCAAGGAAGTGAGGAGCGCCTTGACTGTATCCACCTCGGCGGGTTCACCCTTGGCTTCAGTTAGGTCTTCTGATTTGATGATCTATTCCATTCCAGCGTCGGTGCACAGCCCTTCGGGGTTCACACCTACGGCACCTGTGCCCAATCAGCCGACGCCACACCACTTTCTTCTCCCAATGCTGCTTCAGCGCCACTTCGGCACCTCTCGGAGCATCAATAATGCTGTCTAACTTTGACACCCTACCTCAGCTCTCTGCGGTGCCCCCTCTGGTTTTTCCTTCAGAGGAAAGTGGTATGGGAGATTATGGCACACAGTTGGGATTCCCGCACCCCATGACTGACACAAAGCAGCCTTCCCTGCAAGACAACTGGCTATCTGTATCGGGTGAAGCCAGTGGCAAAGAGTCTTTCTAGGCCTCGTACCCCTACCCCGCCAGCCTTGCCTCGGAGGCGAGCTCCTCAGCAGACATGCTCATGCGTGTTTCTGTGGTGTTGGATTTATCTCTTCCTTCTGTGGAGTTGTCTACTGATCCCATCGTGGAGGTCCTCCATTTGGGCCAAACAGATTGGAGCAGGCGCACCCTTATAGGGATGCTCTATATGATTTCTTGTTGGGGGGGTTGGGTTAAACCTGATACAGCGGCCCCTGTGGATCGGTCTATTTCGCATAGATACCGTCCTGCCCCCGGTGATCCGGATTGTCTCCTCGGCACCCCAATCCTCTCAGTTTCGTGGTACAGGCCGTTTCAGCCTCCCAAGATCCTGAATCTCTTCCACCTGTCCCTCCGGACAGAGATTCCAGGAGATGAGACACTTTTGGCAGACATATTTTTTCCTCCACCAGTTCTGCCCTGCATTCTGTCAATACATCTTGCATTCTCAGACACTTTACCCATACATTGTGGGACTCCTTAGCACCTCTGCTACCCTCATTCCCGATGACATCCTGGGACGACCATGTCCAGTTTATTCGAGATGGGCAGCAAGCAGCTCAATGACTTATTCGTTGTGGTATGGATACCACTGATTCAGTGGGTCGAGCCATGGCCTCCTCTGTGGCGTTACGTCACCACGCCTGGCTCCGTGTCTCTGGTTTTTCAGAGGCTGTTCAAGCCACTTTGATTGATATGCCTTTTGATGGCGCCTGTCTTTTCGGTGCACAGGCTGACTCTACTTTGCGACGACATCGAATAAGTCAGGGTGGATCAGTATCTTAACTCTACTTTTTTCTTCCATGGTCTACAAACTAGGGTTCTGCGGGGATCTGTCCCATATTTTCATTACATCTGTGCCATTCCGAGGCGGGTGCCCATTGGCTTTCTTGTCAAGTCACCTTTAAATCGATGGGTCACACCTGGTGCGGTGTTCCTGCCCTCTGCAGGTACTTTTCTTCATATTATACTGTCAATGACAGGATGTGGATCACACAATCTGGGACGTATATTGTTTTCTGGACCTAACACGCCTGTTCTTACAGGCTTCTTTCTGCAGGCTAGTCTTCTACCCCAGATCTTGTTCTCTAGTGTGCATTTTGCTTACATTGTGCGGATGCACTGCGCCCTTGCTCCTAGTTCTGCAGGGACCATCTTCTGTATGCCTTGTAGGCCTTTTTGAGATTTGTTCTTGTACTTAGTATCCTTTATAGGGACTTCGGTTGTGTGCCTCTGAAATTTAATGGTTGTGAATTTGCCTTGCACCAGCTCCCAATACAACCATCAGAGGGGGTGGTCTCTCATCCCCTTAGCACCTGTCTTTTCTACTGGGTGTCTTTTCTTCCTTAGTGGGAGCCGTGCACCGAGTGGCTTACTACTTGCTCTGGGTTGCTTTTCCACTGTGACCTGCGACGACTTTTCCACTTCAGTCTTTTATTGGTGCATTTGCACTTATTACTTCTCCTCTCGTTATGCATTGCCATTATGACTTCCTACCACTGATCCTTCTGGTTCCTTATTGGAATATAACGAGGCTGTACGTTTAGCCTCGCCATTTTTTCTCTTCTTCACCCCTGGAGAGGGTGTTATTGCTTTCACTTTCTGAAATACCTTGTAGCCTTGTATTCCATGGGCTTCATTAATTGTCAAATTTCCTTCTGCAGTGTGGTCCCTTCAGCATTATGGTTCCACCTCTCGGAGGACTGGTTTCCTCTCACTTAGTACAATCGCTTAGTGTCGTAGAGCATGGCTGCATCACCTGCGAGGGTCTTGAGGAGCTGGCTGAGGGTCTTAAGGCAAAAAGACTTTTGTCTCCTTTCGCACCCTTTTTTCTGAAGGTTCTCTTCTTTTTCATGGGATGTTACCGATTCTCATCTCTAAGTTCGGTATGCCACTTCCTCTTTATTTTTGAGAACTTCTTCTACTTGAGGGACTTTTTCCTCTCTTCTCCAGCTCTTCCTTGGCAGCTCTGGGTTTTTTCCCCTTTTTGCTACGCCGTATACTGAAGCCTTGGCTCAGTATGCCTTCTGTCTCCTATTGAGACATTCTTTGCTGGCCTGATATCTCTGTCTATTGGTCAAAACTCGTTGTGTCGAGGCCTTCCATGTGTTGGCCTTTATTTCGACTACCTTTTTATACTCCTCGGTGTGCTCTTCATTCACTTCATAGCAGAGTTTCACACCTGTTGTCTTCTGGTAATTTTCTGTCGATCGCCTTATGGTCTCCTCATTGGTCAGTTGCTATGTTTTTTGTTTTATTCAACTCTGTATTTGTCTCTCATTTGGTCTGTTGCCAATGTATGTCATTCTATTTGCTCTTTCATAGATACTCCTATTGTATAGGTTTTCTTCGTTCCTACTCTAGTCGCTATCCTCGCTTGCTGCGGGAGGCCGTGATTCTTTTCCCCTAGTGGAAGGATAGGCTTCTAGTGTATTCTGATATAATGTACCTATCTATGTGTATATGTTTATATGTATTATATATGTCTCTCTTTCTCTATATATATATATATATATATATCTATCTATATATATATATATATATATATCCATGGTCCTCCCAACTCCGTTAAAAAATGAGCGCACGCAAAGCCTTTAGAATCACAGATTCTTTAATGTGTTGACCTTCTCTCAACCCAGCTTTTCAGATCTGTATCCCCAGTCTTTAGCTATATATTTTGTGTGTGTCTGAATATGTATATATGTATATATATATATGAAGAAACCTCGCTCTTCAACACGATCCCATCCGCAGGAGACAAGCGAGAGTGGACCCAAAGTAAGTGCTATTTTGTTTTTATTGCTTAGAAAATAGCTCCGCCATGACGCGTTTCGGCAGTTCGCCTGCCTTGATCTATATATATATATATTATCTACTGGCGGTCGCCAGTAGATAGTTATAGTTAGGACCTAGTTTCCATAGGAAAAACGTTTTTTCTTTTCCCAATAACTTTGGCGCCGGTTGACGAATCTTCGCGAAATTTTCAAAACTTGTGGCCCGCTCCGGTCAGCTCCTATCCTGAAAGTTTCGGGGTGATTCGCCAAGCGGGGGCCGAGAAAAAGGGGGTCCCAAAGCGTGTTTTCTCCATGTTATTTTCCATAGGAAACTTTAGACACGGCTACAGCCCGAACTGCTGAACGGAATTACACCAAATTTGGCAAAAAGGTAGCCCATGGTTCAGAAAGAGCCCTTTTTGTTAAATGGTGTAAATCCGTTCATAGTTCCTGAGAAATTGAAAAAAAAGAGGTCGGAAAATGAATTTCCCATAGGAAACTTTAGACACGGCTACAGCTCGAACTGCTGAACGGAATTGCACCAAATTTGGCAAAAAGGTGATGCTTGGTCCAGAAAGCGCCCTTTTTTTAAATGGTGTAAATCCGTTCAGTAGTTGCTGAGAAAATCAAAAAATAAAAGTTTCGATATTTAGAGGCACGGAGGATCCGCCGACCCTCCCGACCACGAGCTTTATTCTAATTGGCTGTCAACACTCCAAACCAGGAAGTGTTGGCAGCCATCTTGTGACTCGGTAGAACCGAGTCACAAGAAAAGAGAAAACAAACGCGAAAAACAAGAAAGGGGGCAGGGTAGAAACACCCTGACCCCCTAGGCCTGCTCAGGGGGTCCCACAAGGACCCCCAGGGCCCAAAAAAACCCTTTAAAATAAAATAAAAAAACGCCGAATTCGCGCTGGGTGCGCGAATCCGGGCGAGAATTTTTTTTAAAAAAACGAAGCGCGGGCTCCCGCACTTCGTTCTATTGAAGCCCCCGGGGGCACTGAAAAAATGTGTGGGGGGGGCCCCAATTCCCCCCACACTGCCCTGGGGACCGCCACCTCCCCGGGGCTTGATTTATGAGTTGCGGGGGGCACGCAGCTCCCCCGCAGCCCCGGGGACCGCCACCCCCCGGGGCTTTTATTAATTATTTGCGGGGGCACACAGCCCCCCGCAGCCCCGGAGACCGCCACCCCTCGGGGCACTAAAATGAAAATTTGGGAGTCCGTTACGGACCCCCGGGGGCCACCACCTCCCCGGGGCTTTGTAATTGAAGGGAGGGGGGCCGCGCGGCCCCCCTCCTGGAGCCCGTGATGGCCCTGGGGACCGCCACCCCCCAGGGCCGGCTCCTGCAGTGTCCCGGGGTGCCCACCCCCGGGACACTGCTGTTTGCTATGGCAGGACGGGAGCCTCGCGGCTCCCGTCCTGTCATAGCAAACTTGCTTTGGATTTTGGAAGCGAGAGCAGGAAACCTGCTCTCGCTTCCAAAATGCAAAGCAGATTGCTTTTCCACACGGGGAGCTGCATGTCAGCAGCTCCCCATGTGGAAAGCAATGCCGGCTCCTGCAGGACGCGGGAGCCGGCGGGACCGTGGGGGCATTGGGGCTCCCCCCACGGTCCCCAACGGATAGGGCCTGCCCCGGGGGATGGGGTCCCCGGGGCTAGAAGTGGCCCGGGTGGGGGGCCACGCGGCCCCCCTTCCCCCACAAAAAAACGAGCAAAGGCCGGCCCCGGGGAATGGGGTCCCCGGGGCCATAAATGGCCTGAGGAGGGGGCCACGCAGCCCCCTCCAAATATATATATTTTTAAATAAACACTGGCCATGCCCCGGGGATGGGGTCCCCGGGGCCGAATATGGCCTCGGGAGGGGGCCACGCGGCCCCTTCCATTTTGAAAAAATAGGGGTCAGGCCCTGGGGGATGGGGTCCCCAGGGCCCAAAAAGGAAAAGAAGGGGGGCCACACAGCCCCCCTTCTAAAACAAAAACAGAATAAAAAAAAGACGCGATCGTGCCGGAGGCCCCGCCCCCTCCCAGCAACACTCTGCAAACGCGCCCTGTGGCGCGTTTTAAATTGGGGAATTAATTCCCCTTCAATACTGGGGGTCCCTGGGGGCCAACTAGCCCACCAGGTACCTCCTGTAAGCGCCACAGGGCTGCGTTGCAGAGAGGTGGTCCAGGCCACGCCCCTTTTTACACCTCTCTGCAACGCAGCTCTGTGGCGCTTACTGGAGGTACCTGGTGGGCTAGTTGGACCCCAGGGACCCTCAGGATTCAAGGGGACTTAATCCCTCAACTTACAACGCGCCACGGGCGCGTTTGCACAGTGGTGGAGGGAGGGGGCGGGGCCTGAGGTGACTGTGTGCAAACACGCCCTGTGGTGCGTTTAAAGTTGGGGAATTAATTCCTCTTCAATCCTGAGGGTCCCTGGGGGCAAACTAGCCCACCAGGTACCTCCAGTAAGCACCACAGGGCTGCGTTGCAGAGAGGTGGTCCAGGTCACGTCCCTTTTTATACCTCTCTGCAACGCAGCTCTGTGGCGCTTACTGGAGGTACCTCGTGGGCTAGTTGGACCCCAGGAACCCTCAGGATTCAAGGGGACTTAATCCCTCAACTTACAACGCGCCACGGGGCGCGTTTGCACAGTGGTGGAGAGAGGGGGCGGGGCCTGAGGTGACATGTGTGCAAACACGCCCTGTGGTTAGTTTAAAGTTGGGGAATTAATTCCTCTTCAATCCTGAGGGTCCCTGGGGGCAAACTAGCCCACCAGGTACCTCCAGTAAGCGCCACAGGGCTGCGTTGCAGAGAGGTGGTCCAGGTCACGTCCCTTTTTATACCTCTCTGCAACGCAGCTCTGTGGCGCTTACTGGAGGTACCTGGTGGGCTAGTTGGACCCCAGGGACCCTCAGGATTCAAGGGGACTTTATCCCCCAACTTACAACGCGCCAGGGGGCGTGTTTGCAGAGTGGTGGCGAATGGGGGCATGGCCTTTGTCTACCTCTCACCAATCCCACTGCGTGGGGCTTACTGGAGGTAAAAGGTAGGCTAGTTGGCCCCTAAAGGACCCCCAGCAGTGAAGGGGACTTCAATCCCCATCCAAGAGCATGCCAGGGAGCGCGTTTGTAGAGTGGTGGGCAAAGTGGGCATGGCCTGGTACGAGTACTTACCAGTGCTGCTGTGTGGGACTGACTGGAGGTAATAGTTTGGGAAGTTGGCCCCCAAGGATGTCCTTGGGGGCCAACTACCCTCTTGTTACCTCCAGTAAGTCCCACACAGTGGGATTCCTAAGACGTCTTCGGAGGCCATGGCCCCCTTTCTCTACCACTCTGCAAACGTGCTTCGTGGCAAACTACGGGATGGGGGATGAAGTCCAATTTAGTCCTGAGGGAGTTTGGGAGCCAAGAATCCCTCCTGGTACCTCCTGTAAGTCCTACGCAGCGGAATTCCTGAGCGTTGGTTGGACGCCCAGCACCTTTTCTCCACCACTCTGCAAACGTGACTACTAGTTAAAGTAGCATATTTCTGCACCTCTGACTTAGAGGTAGTTTTAATCCCCCTGCCCTATTATGTACTAGGGCCTTACAGAGGAGGTCATGCTAATCACAGGGGTACCCCAACGCATAGTGTTCCCTAGTGTATGTAGGTGTTTTCACTGTATTCTAAGTGTCTTTTAGCATAGCTCTGGCTCTAGGCCCGGTTAGTCAGAGTCAGTTACCACCAGTACCTGTCTGAAAAAGTTGTGGGCACAGGATGATTTTGCAACAAGGCCTCTTTCTGCTCCTCTGTTGGTTCTTTCTGCACATGTCTTGCTTCTTCCTGCACTTTTGTTCATCTTTGTGGACTTCTGTTGCTTCTTTCTGCATTTCTTTTGCTTCTTTCTGTGCGTTTTTTCTTCTTTCTTCACATGTCCTACCTCTGTAGGCATAGTTAGAAACTAGCATTTAAAAAACCTTTGAAATTCACTTAAAAAACCATAGGTTTCAGGCACGTTATAGTTAGAAACTAGCATTTAAAAAACCTTTGAAATTCACTTAAAAAACCATAGGTTTCAGGCACGTTATAGTTAGAAATTAGCATTTAAAAAACCTTTGAAATTCACTGAAAAAACCATAGGTTTCAGACACGTTATAGTTAGAAATTAGCATTTAAAAAACCTTTGAAATTCACTGAAAAAACCATAGGTTTCAGGCACGTTATAGTTAGAAATTAGCATTTAAAAAACCTTAGAAATTCACAGAAAAAACCATAGGTTTTAGGGAAAGTTATAGTTAGTTGGACATTTCTCTCGTACAAAACCAGAGAAATTCCCCCGTTATAGTTAGTTCAGCTAACTATAACTCGCGCCCCCGCAATGCACTGCTGATGACGTCACATATTACATCACTAATGACATGGTCAGTGACATCACTGATGACATCTCAAATGACATCACTGATTACATCACTGATGACATCATCCATGTGATAATTTGATGCATCTTCTCACACCCTAATATAACCTTTGATACACCCACTCTAAATTACAGACTGCCATTCTCAAAACCATAGACACTCCAACACCAATAACTACATACCCACTCACTGATTCTTAGGTCTACACACACATCCACTCACTCACTCGTACAGTCACTCATACTTACGGTCACTCAGTACAGGACTATCATATGCACTCATACACCTATATAGACACTAACACACCGCCACTCATCCATAGAGGTACTCACACACCTAGTCAGTCATGCAAATAATTAATCACACTGCCATTTACTCACCTATAGTTATACACACACCAGCTCACTTACTCATACAAATACTAGCACATTCTTATGCTCTTATACAATCACTGATACAAGCACACACTCATCCATACAGCCACTCTCACAATCACACACTCTCACTTATAGCCATTTATATAGTCCAACACACATATATACTGCCTTTCACATATGTAGTTACTCACACATGTACCAGTGAGATATACATTCACTCACTAACACACCCATACACACACTCACCCACCCAAGCAGTCCATCACAGATGCACTCTTGAAACCATGCACCCAGTGAATCACCCACTCACACATCTATGCACAGAGTCACACACACCCCCCCACACAAACACTCAGGCACCCATACAGATACTCAGACAACCAATCAATAACCCATATAGACACTCATGTAGCTATTCACAAACCCATGCAGCCGCTTACACACCAACAGACAGACGGATACAGACATTCACACAGTTTAGTCACTAACCCATGCATTCAGTAAGATACGTTTAATCTCTCACTTATAGAGTCAGTCATGCACCTACTAAATCTTCCATTCAGACACTTATACACCCACTCATTCTTCAATACGCCTTTCCCTATATATATTAAACATATTTAAACTTTACTGAAACACACAGTCACTGGATGATGTCATCAGTGATGTCTTCAGTGATGTCATTTGAGATGTCATCAGGGATGTCATCAGTGATGTCACTGACCATGTCATGAGTGATGTATTATGTGACGTCATCAGCAGTGCATTGCGGGGGCGCGAGTTATAGTTAGCTGAACTAACTATAACGGGGGAATTTCTCTGGTTTTGTACGAGAGAAATGTCCAACTAACTATAACTTTCCCTAAAACCTATGGTTTTTCTGTGAATATATATATATATATATATATATATATATATATATATATATATATATATATATATCTATCTGGCGGTCGCCAGTAGATAGTTATAGTTAGGACCTATTTTCCATAGGAAATCCGCGACATTCTATTTGAAATAACTCTTGCGTCGGTTGACGAATCTTCGCGAAATTTTCAAACTTTATGGCCCGCTCCGGTCCGCTCCTACCCTGAAAGTCTCAGGGTGATTCGTCAAGCGGGGGCCGAGAAAAAGGGGGTCCCAAAACGTGTTTTCCCCATTCATTTTCCCATAGGAAACTTTAGACACGGCTACAGCCCGAACTGCTGAACGGAATTACACCAAATTTGGCAAAGAGGTAGTTCTTGGTTCAAAAGAACCCTTTTGTTAAATGGTGTAAATCCGTTCAGTAGTTGCTGAGAAAATCAAAAGTAAAAACACATATATATCTGGGCGGAGCCTAACCACACATGTCATCGTGAGATCTGATTGGCTGTCAGCACTTCATCCTGGAATTGCTGGCAGCCATCTTGGGACCAATATAAATGATAGTACCCCATTGAAATGCATTGTAGTGAATCGAAGATTTTGAGGGTTACCAAAAGGAGAACTATAAAGGGTGATAACAGACTTTAGTTACATTAGAATTCATTTGTTGATGGTACCATACTAATTTCAGGAATTGTGGTGTGTTCTATGGTGATTTTACCCTGTGAAAAACCTTCTGCTGGGATATCATGAATCATGTTTGAGAGAAAACTATTTTCACATGCTTGTCCCATACAGTTTTGGAAGGTGCCCCAGAAGCTAAAATGAGAGCATATTTTCTGTAAATTCACATTATCTTTCTCAGTCATGTGAGAATGAAGTCTGACATTCTCAGTAAAACATGTACATCCAACAAGGGCAGAGACTGTCAGTTGATTCCTTTGTGTTCTACTGCAGCTTCCCAGAGTGTTCTAAAGAACAACTAGAGTGCTAACAGCCTTACTTATGACAAAAGTATGGCACACCTGAAGCCATCTTGATTGGAATAAACTGGTAACACTTAAAACATTTAATTTAAAAAGGAACAAAATGATGGGGTTCATCTTGTCATAGAAATTATGGTTAGTGCTCTGGAAAGAAAAATTAGGACATGTTTCAAGTGTGATCTCAAATATCTTCCTGTTATATTTCAACAGGAGCAGCCTGTCAGTTGATGCCTTTGTGTTCTACTGCAGCTTCCCAGAGTGTTCTAAAGAACAACTAGAGCGCTAACAGTCTTACTTATGACAAAAGTATGGCACACCTGAAGCCATCTTGATTGGAATAAACTGGTAACACTTAAAACATTTAATTTAAAAAGGAACAAAATGATGGGGTTCATTTTGTCATAGAAATTATGGTTAGTGCTGTAGAAAGAAAAATTAGGACATGTTTCAAGTGTGATCTCAAATTTCTTCCTGTTATATTTCAACAGGAGCAGCCTGTCAGTTGATGCCTTTGTGTTCTACTGCAGCTTCCCAGAGTGTTCTAAAGAACAACTAGAGCGCTAACAGTCTTACTTATGACAAAAGTATGGCACACCTGAAGCCATCTTGATTGGAATAAACTGGTAACACTTAAAACATTTAATTTAAAAAGGAACAAAATGAGGGGGTTCATTTTGCCATAGAAATTATGGTTAGTGCTGTAGAAAGAAAAATTAGGACATGTTTTAAGTGAGATCTCAAATATCTTCCTGTTATATTTCAACAGGAGCAGCCTGTCAGTTGATGCCTTTGTGTTCTACTGCAGCTTCCCAGAGTGTTCTAAAGAACAATTAGAGTGCTAACAGCCTTACTTTTGACAAAAGTATGGCACACCTGAAGCCATCTTGATTGGAATAAACTGGTAACACTTAAAACATTTAATTTAAAAGGAACAAAATGAGGGGGTTCATTTTGCCATAGAAATTATGGTTAGTGCTGCAAAAGAAAATTTAGTGCATGTTTTAAGTGAGATCTCAAATCCTCTTCTATTTCATTAGAAAATTCTGACATGCAGACTGAAACAATCACTTTCAATACCAGCAGTAGACTTCCAGTTAACTCCTTGGTGAGCAGTAGCTTTACTACAGTGATCTAATGAACAACTAGAGTAATAACATTCTGAATTTATGGCAAATGTGTGACACATCTGAATGCCTTCTTGATGGAATCAAAGTAAAAACTGAAAGCATTTCCTACTGAGGAGACTGCAGTAAATGAGGAAATTAGGAAACTTCATAACAAAGAAGTCTTCCAAGATGGCCACCAGTGAAAAAAGAGCCCAAATGTAGCACAAATATTACCCAGATGTAGCCCACATATAGCCCAATGACAAAAGTGTGCAAAACACTTTTTATTTTTAGTTTTTTTGCAGTTTTATGTAGTGCAGACTGGTCAGGTATTGGAGCGTTGCATCTTAAAACATGACCCCCCTACACTACAAAAACACCACTGCACTACCCTAAACCCTAAAACACTACCCCAGCACAACCCCCTACACTACACAAGCACCACTGCACTATCCTAAACCACTACCCCCAGCATGACCCCCTACACTACACAAACACCACTGCACTACCCTAAACCCTAAAACACTACCCCAACACCACTGCACTAACCTAAATCCTAAAACACTACCCCCAGCACGACCCCCTACACTACCCAAACACCACTGCACTACCCTAAAACATGACCCCCTACACTACACAAACACTACTGCACTACCCTAAACCCTAAAACACTACCCACAACACGACCCCCTACACTACACAAGCACCACTGCACTACCCTAAACCCTAAAACACTGCCCCCAGCACGACCCCCTACACTACACAAACACCACTGCACTACCTTAAACCCTAAAACACTACCCCCAGCACGACCCCCTACACTGCCCGAACACCACTGCACTGCCCTAAACCCTGAAACACATACCCTAGCACGACCCCCTACACTGCCCGAACACCACTGCACTGCCCTAAACCCTGAAACACCACCCCCTTCACGACCCCCTACACTGCCCGAACACCACTGCCCTGCCCTAAACCCTGAAACACCACCCCCAGCATGACCCCTACACTGCCCGAACACCACTGCACTGCCCTAAACCCTGAAACACTACCCCCAGCAAGACCTCCTACACTGCCCAAACACCACTGCACTGCCCTAAACCCTGAAACATCACCCCCAGCAAGACCCCCTACACTGCCCGAACACCACTGCCCTAAACCCTGAAACACCACCCCCAGCACGACCCCCTACACTGCCCGAACACCACTGCACTGCCCTAAACCCTGAAACACCACCCCCAGCACGACCCCCTACACTGCCCGAACACCACTGCACTGCCCTAAACCCTGAAACACCACCCCCTGCACGACCCCCTACACTGCCCGAACACTACTGCACTGCCCTAAACCCTGAAACACCATCCCCAGCACGACCCCCTACACTGCACGAACACCACTGCACTGCCCTAAACCCTGAAACACTACCCCTAGCAAGACCCCTACACTGCCCGAACACCACTGCACTGCCCTAAACCCTGAAACACGACCCCCAGCAAGACCCCTCACACTGCCCGAACACCACTGCCCTAAACCCTGAAACACCACCCCCAGCAAGACCCCCTACACTGCCCGAACACCACTGCACTGCCCTAAACCCTGAAACACCAGCCCCAGCACGACCCCTATACTGCCCGAACACCACTGCACTGCCCTAAACCCTGAAACACCACCCCTGCACGACCCCTACACTGCCCGAACACCACTGCACTGCCCTAAACCCTGAAACACCACCCCCAGCACGACCCCCTACACTGCCCGAACACCACTGCACGGCCCTAAACCCTGAAACACCACCCCTGCACGATCCCCTACACTGCCTGAACACTACTGCACTGCCCTAAACCCTGAAACACCACCCCCAGCACAACCCCCTACACTGCACGAACACCACTGCACTGCCCTAAACCCCGAAACACTACCACCAGCAAGACCCCCTACACTGCCCGAACACCACTGCCCAAAACCCTGAAACACCACCCCCAGCAAGACCCCTACACTGCCCGTACACCACTGCACTGCCCTAAACCCTGAAACACCACCCCCAGCATGACCCCCTACACTGCCCGAACACCACTGCACTGCCCTAAACCCTGAAACACCACCCCCAGCACGACCCCCTACACTGCCCGAACACCACTGCACTGCCCTAAACCATGAAACACCAGCCCCAGCACGACCCCCTACACTGCCCGAACACCACTGCACTGCCCTAAACCCTGAAACACCACCCCAGCACGACCCCCTTCACTGCCCGAACACCACTGCACTGCCCTAAACCCTGAAACACCAACCCCAGCACAACCCCGTACACTGCCCGAACACCACTGCACTGCCCTAAACCCTGAAACACCAGCCCCAGCACGACCGCCTACACTGCCCGAAAACCACTGCACTGCCCTAAACCCTGAAACACCAGCCCCAGCAAGACCCCCTACACTGCCCGAACACCACTGCACTGCCCTAAACCCTGAAACACCACCCCCAGCAAGACCCCCTACAGTGCCCGAACACCACTGCACTAAAGCCTGAAACACCACCCCCAGCAAGACCACCTACACTGGCCGAACACCACTGCACTGCCCTAAACCCTGAAACACCACCCCTCAGTACGACACCCTACACTGCCCGAACACCACTGCACTGCCCTAAACCCTGAAACACCACCCCCAGCACGACCCCCTACACTGCCCGAACACCACTGCACTGCCCTAAACCCTGAAACACCACCCCCTGCACGACCCCCTACACTGCCCAAACACCACTGCACTGCCCTAAACCCTGAAACACCACCCCCTGCACGACCCCTACACTGCCCGAACACCACTGCACTGCCCTAAACCCTGAAACACCACCCCTCAGTACGACACCCTACACTGCCCGAACACCACTGCACTGCCCTAAACCCTGAAACACCACCCCCAGCACGACCCCCTACACTGCCCGAACACCACTGCACTGCCCTAAACCCTGAAACACCACCCCCTGCACGACCCCTACACTGCCCGAACTCCACTGCACTGCCCTAAACCCTGAAACATCAACCCCAGCAAGACCCCCTACACTGCCTGAACACCACTGCCCTAAACCCTGAAACACCACCCCCTACACTGCACCGAACACCACTGCACTGCCCTAAACCCTGAAACACCACCTCCAGCAAAACCCCTACACTGCCTGAACACCATTGCTCTGCCCTAAATCCTGAAACACTAGCCCCAGCATGACCCCCTACACTGCCCAAACACCACTGCACTGCCCTAAACCCTGAAACACCACCCCCAGCACGACCCCCTACACTGCCCGAACACCACTGCACTGCCCTAGACTCTGAAACACCAGCCCCAGCAAGACCCCCTACACTGCCCAAACACCACTGCACTGCCCTAAACCCTGAAACACCAGCCCCAGCACGACCCCTACACTGCCCGAACACCACTGCACTGCCCTAAACCCTGAAACACCACCCCCTGCACGACCCCCTACACTGCCCGAACACCACTGCACTGCCCTAAACCCTGAAACACCACCCCCAGCACGACCCCCTACACTGCCCGAACACCACTGCACGGCCCTAAACCCTGAAACACCATCCCCTGCACGATCCCCTACACTGCCCAAACACTACTGCACTGCCCTAAACCCTGAAACACCACCCCCAGCACGACCCCCTACACTGCACGAACACCACTGCACTGCCCTAAACTCCGAAACACTACCCCCAGCAAGACCCCCTACACTGCCCGAACACCACTGCCCAAAACCCTGAAACACCACCCCCAGCAAGATCCCCTACACTGCCCGTACACCACTGCACTGCCCTAAACCCTGAAACACCACCCCCAGCATGACCCCCTACACTGCCCGAACACCACTGCACTGCCCTAAACCCTGAAACACCACCCAGCACGATCCCCTACACTGCCCGAACACCACTGCACTGCCCTAAACCATGAAACACCAGCCCCAGCACGACCCCCTACACAGCCCGAACACCACTGCACTGCCCTAAACCCTGAAACACCACCCCCAGCACGACCCCCTACACTGCCCGAACACCACTGCACTGCCCTAAACCCTGAAACACCAGCCCCAGCACAACCCCGTACACTGCCCGAACACCACTGCACTGCCCTAAACCCTGAAACACCAGCCCCAGCACGGCCGCCTACACTGCCCGAAAACCACTGCACTTCCCTAAACCCTGAAACACCAGCCCCAGCAAGACCCCCTACACTGCCCGAACACCACTGCACTGCCCTAAACCCTGAAACACCACCCCCAGCAAGACCCCCTACAGTGCCCGAACACCACTGCACTAAAGCCTGAAACACCACCCCCAGCAAGACCACCTACACTGGCCGAACACCACTGCACTGCCCTAAACCCTGAAACACCACCCCCTGCACGACCCCCTACACTGCCCAAACACCACTGCACTGCCCTAAATCCTGAAACACCACCCCTCAGCATGACACCCTACACTGCCCGAACACCACTGCACTGCCGTAAACCCTGAAACACCACCCCAGCACGACCCCCTACACTGCCCGAACACCACTGCACTGCCCTAAACCCTGAAACACCACCCCCTGCACGACCCCCTACACTGCCCGAACTCCACTCCACTGCACTGCCCTAAACCCTGAAACATCAACCCCAGCAAGACCCCCTACACTGCCTGAACACCACTGCCCTAAACCCTGAAACACCACCCCCTACACTGCACGAACACCACTGCCCTAGACTCTGAAACACCAGCCCCAGCAAGACCCCCTACACTGCCCAAACACCACTGCACTGCCCTAAACACTGAAACACCAGCCCCAGCATGACCCCCTACACTGCCCGAACACCACTGCACTGCCCTAAACCCTGAAACACCAGCCCCAGCACGACCACCTACACTGCCCGAACACCACTGCACTGCCCTAAACCCTGAAACACCAGCCACAGCACAACCCCCTACACTGCCCGAACACCACTGCACTGCCCTAAACCCTGAAACACCAGCCCCAGCACGACCCCCTACACTGCCCGAACACCACTGTACTGCCCTAAACCCTGAAACACCAGCCCCAGCACGACCCCCTACACTGCCCGAACACCACTGCACTGCCCTAAACCCTGAAACACCACCCCCTGCATGACCCCCTACACTGCCCGAACACCACTGCACTGCCCTAAACCCTGCCCCCTGCAGCACCCCCTACACTGCCCGAACACCACTGCACTGCCCTAAACCCTGAAACACCACCCCCTACACTGACCGAACACCACTGCACTAAACCCTGAAACACCACCCCCAGCACGACCCCTACACTGCCCGAACACCACTGCACTGCCCTAAACCCTAAAACACCACCCCCAGCATTACCCCCTACACTGCCCAAACACCACTGTACTGCCCTAAACCCTAGAACACTATCCCCAGCACGACCCCCTACACTACCCGAACACCACTGCACTACCCTAAACCCTAAAATACTACCCCCAGCACAACCCCTACACTACCCGAACACGACTGCACTGCCCTAAACCCTCAAACACTCCCCCAGCACGACCCCTACACTACCCGAACACCACTGCACTGCCCTATACCCTAAAACACTCCCCCAGCACGACCCCCTACACTACCCAAACACCACTGCACTGCCCTAAACCCTAAAACACTCCCCCAGCACGACCCCTACACTACCCAAACACCACTGCACTGCCCTAAACCCTAAAACACTACCCCCTCACGACCCCTACACTACCCAAACACCAATGCACTACCCTAATCCCTAAAACACTAACCCCGCATGACCCTCTACACTACCCTAAACCCTAAAACACTACCCCGCATGACTCCCTACACTGCCCAAAGACCACTGCACTACCCTAAACCCTAAAACACGACCTCCTACACTACACAAACACCACTGCACTACCCTAAACCCTAAAACACTACCCCTACACTACACAAACACCACTGCACTACCCTAAACCCTAAAACACTACCCCCAGCAGTACCCCTACACTACCCAAACACCACTGCACCAACCTAAACCCTAAAACACTACCCCCAGCAGTACCCCTACACTACCCAAACACCACTGCACTACCCTAAATCACTACCCCCAGCACGACCCCCATATACTACCCAAACACCACTGCACTACCCTAAACCCTAAAACACTCCCCCAGCACGACTCCCTACACTACCCAAACACCACTGCACTACCCTAAACCCTAAATCTACCCCCAGCATGACCCCCTACACTACACAAACACCACTGCACTACCCTAAACCCTACCCCCAGCACGACCCTCTTCACTACCTAAACACAACTGCACAATTTGTTACAGGCGTTGCAACGCAGGCCTGTGGTGCTTACTGGAAGTACCTAGTGGGCGAGTTGGGCCCCAGGGACCCTCAGGATTCAAGGTGACCTAATCCCCCAACTTAAAACGCACCACGGGTCGCGTTTGCACAGTGGTGAAGGGAGGGGCGGGGCCTCAGGTGACATGTGCGCAAACACGCCCTGTGGTGCGTTTTAAGTTGGGGAATTAATTCCCTTTGAATCCTGAGGGACCCTGGGGCCAACTAGCCCACCAGGTACCTTCAGTAAGCACAACAGAGTTGCGTTGCAGAGAGGTGAAAAAGGTGCGTGGCCTCGGAACGCCTCTCTGCAATACAGCTCTGTGGTCCTAACTGTAGGTACCTGGGGGCTAGTTGGGCTCCAGGGACCCTCAGAATTCAAGGGACTTAATCTCGCAACTTAAAACGCGCCACGGGGTGCGTTTGCACACATGTCACCTCAGGCCCCCTCCCTTCACCACTGTGCAAACGCGCCCTGTAGCGCGTTTTAAGAGGTAGTTTTAATCCCCCTGCCCTATTATGTACTAGGGACTTGCAGTGGAGGTCATGCTAATCACAGGGGTACCCCAACGCATAGTGTTCCCTAGTGTATGTAGGTGTTTTCACTGTATTCTAAGTGTCTTTTAGCATAGCACTGGCTCTGGTTAGTCAGAGTCAGTTACCACCAGTACCCGTCTGAAAAAGTTGTGGGCACAGGATGATTTTGCAACAAGGCCTCTTTCTGCTCCTCTGTTGGTTCTTTCTGCACATCTTTTGCTTCTTTCTGTGCGTTTTTCTTCTTTCTTCACATGTCCTACCTCTGTAGGCATAGTTAGAAACTAGCATTTAAAAAAACCTTTGAAATTCACTTAAAAATCATAGGTTTCAGGCACATTATAGTTAGAAATTAGCATTTAAAAAACCTTTGAAATTCACTGAAAAAACCATAGGTTTCAGACACGTTATAGTTAGAAATTAGCATTTAATAAACCTTTGAAATTCACTGAAAAAACCATAGGTTTTAGGGACAGTTATAGTTAGTTGGACATTTCACTCGTACAAAACCATAGAAATTCCCCGTTATAGTTAGTTCAGCTAACTATAACTTGCGCCCCGCAATGCACTGCTGATGACGTCACATATTACATCACTCATGACATGGTCAGTGACATCACTGATGACATCACTGATGACATCTCAAATGACATCACTGATGACATCATCCATGTGATAATTTCATGCATCTTCTCACACCCTAATATAACTTTTGATACACCCACTCTAAATTACAGACTGCCATTCTCAAAACCATAGACACTCCAACACCAAAAACTACATACCCACTCACTGATTCTTAGGTCTACACACACATCCACTCACTCACCCGTACAGTCACTCATACTTAGTCACTCAGTACAGGACTATCATATGCACTCATACACCTATATAAACACTCACACACCGCCACTCATCCATAGAGGTACTCACACACCTAGTCAGTCATGCAAAAACTTAATCACACACCCATTTACTCACCTATACAGTTATACACACACCAGCTCACTTACTCATACAAATACTAGCACATTCTTACACTCTTATACAATCACTGATACAAGTACAACTCATCCATACAGCCACTCTCACAATCACACACTCTCACTTATAGCCATTTATATACTCCAACACACATATATACTGCCTTTCACATATGTAGTTACTCACACATGTACCACTGAGATATACATTCAATCACTAACACACCCATACACACACTCACCCACCCATACAGTCCATCACAGATGCACTCTTGAAACCATGCACCCAGTGAATCACCAACTCACACATCTATGCACAGAGTCACACACACCCCACCCACACAAACACTCAGGCACCCATACAGATACTCAGACAATCAATCAATAACCCATGTAGACACTCATGTAGCTATTCAGAAAGCCATGCAGCCGCTTACAAACCAACAGACAGACGGATACAGACATTCACACAGTTTAGTCACTAACCCATGCATTCAGTAAGATACATTTAATCACTCACTTGTAGAGTCAGTCACTCACGTACTAAATGATCCATTCAGACACTTATACACCCACTCATTCTTCAATACGCCTTTCCCTATATATATTAAACATATTTAAACTTTACAGAAACACACAGTCACTGGATGATGTCATCAGTGATGTCATTTGAGATGTCATCAGTGATGTCATCAGTGATGTCACTGACCATGTCATGAGTGATGTAATATGTGACGTCATCAGCAGTGCATTGCGGGGCGCGAGTTATAGTTAGCTGAACTAACTATAACGGGGAATTTCTATGGTTTTGTACGAGTGAAATGTCCAACTAACTATAACTGTCCCTAAAACCTATGGTTTTTTCAGTGAATATATATATATATATATATTTATATATATGCAACAAGATCCTTAACAAATCCTCGAGTGATGACAATAAGGAGCCGCACACCAGGAGACTGCACAAAGGGTTTATTGTGCACCAAGGCGACGCGTTTCGGCGTGTAGCCTTTTTCGAGTGATATGGGTACAGCAAATTCCCTTAGAAATAGGGGGCAATGTTCATAAACATAGTAAAATACTTTAGTGTTCAATTTTGTATTGATAACAAATTTACACATATGTCGTATTTATTAAGTCTATTGCGATGTTTTTTTTTTTTAAAGTTCTTTAAATTTGTGACTGATTGTAGCACTGATGAAATGATATGCATTGAAGTCAAGAATGAAATATTATTTTCGTTTAGGCAGTTTACTTTGTAAATTTGTTATCAATACAAAATTGAACACGAAAGTACTATGTATTATGTTTATGAACATTGCCCCCTATTTCTAAGGGAATTTGCTGTACCCATATCACTCGAAAAAGGCTACACGCCGAAACGCGTCGTCTTGGTCTTGGTGCACAATAAACCCTTTGTGCAGTCTCCTGGTGTGCCGCTCCTTATTTTCGTCACTCAAGGATTTGTTAAGGATCTTGTTGCATACAATTACGGCTGCTGTCGCCGTCAGCTGGCACCGACACCATGGGACAGGGAACTGCTAAGTACAGCGGTTTGGTGTATATATATATATATATATATATATATATATATATATACATATACATATATATATATTCACTGAAGAAGCCAAAGATTACAGGGACTTTATAGTTAGGCTAACATTTCATATGTACAAAACCAGAGAAATTCAGAGCAGTTACAGTTAGCTGAGCTAACTATAACTCGCGCCCCCACAATGCACTGCTTATGACCTCACATATTACTTCACTCATGACATGGTCAGTGACATCACTGATGACATCTCAAATGACATCACTGATGACATCATCCAGTGACTCTGAGTGTTTTTAAAAAGTTTGAGTGTTACAAATATATATACCAAGGTGTATTGGTGAATCAGTGGGTGTATAAGTGCCTGTATGGATGATTCAGTGGGTGCGTGACTGACTGTATAAGTGAGTGATTAGGTGTCTCAGTGAATGTATGGGTGACTGACTAGGTTGGGCGACTGTCTGTATCAGTCTGTCAGTTGGTCTCTGGTGGCTGTATGGGTTGGTGAGTGGGTACGTGAGTGGCTGTATGGGTGATTGATTGGTTTTCTGAGTACCTGTATGGGTGCCTGAGTGTCTGTGTATATGTGTCTGTGTATATGTGACTCTCTGCATGGATATCTGAGTGGTTGATTCACTGGGTGTATGGGTTAGTGAGTGCATATGTGAGGGGCTGTATAGGTGAGTGTTGGAGTATATGACTGACTGTATGTGTGACTGAGTGATTGCGAGAGTGGCCATATGGGTGAGTGTGTGCTTGTGTCAGTGACTATATAGGTGAGTATGTGTTAGTATCTGTATGAATAAGTGTGTGGGATATGTTTATAACTGTATAGGTGAGTAAGTTGCTGTGTAATTGACTCTATGGGTGAGTGACTAGGTGTGTGAGGCTTTATGGGTGACTGAATGTGTGCGTGGCTGTATGGGTGTATGAGTAGATATAGCAGTGCCTGTATTAGTGAGTGCATTGGTTTTGAGTGGCTGTATGGGTGAGTGTGTGTGTCAGTGAATGTTTAGGTGAGTATGTGTTAGTATCTGTATGTATAAGTGTGTGGGATATGTGTATAACTGTATAGGTGAGTAAGTGGCTGTGTAAATGACTATGGGTGAGTGAGTAGGTATGTGAGTAGCTCTATGGGTGACTGACTGTGAGTGGCTGTATGGGTGTATGAGTGGATATATCAGTGGCTGTATTAGTGAGTGAGTGGCTGTATGTGTGGCTGTATGGGTGACTGAGTGGATGTGTGTGTTGACCTATGAATCAGTGAGTGGGTGTGTAAGTATGGGTGTGTCAAGGGTTTTGAGAATAGTAGTGTGGAAGTTGGAGTTGGTGTATGAAAGGTTATATTGGGGTGTGAGTGGGTGCGTCACAGATTCTGTGGATGATGTCATCAGTGATGTCATTTGAGGCGTCATCAGTGATGTCACTGACCATGTCATGAGTGATGTAATATGTGAGGTCATAAGCAGTGCTTTGCGGGGGCTCGAGCTATAGTTAGCTCAGCAAACTATAACTGCTGAATTTCTCTGGTTTTGTACGTATGAAATGACAGACTAACTATAACATCTCTGTAACCATTGGTTTTTTTCAGTGAATTTGCACGTTTAAAAATTATATTTCCTAACTATAACGTCCCTGTAACCTTTGTTTTTTTTAAGTGGGTTTCCATAGTTTTTAAAGTAGTAGTCACATTTGCAGAGTGGTGGAGAAAAGGGCAGGGCCTCCGACCAGCTCTCAGGAATTCCGCTGTGTAGTACTTACAGGAGGTACCAGGAGGGCTTCTTGGCCTCCAAGATCCCTGAGGAGTAATGTGGACTTCATCCCCCAACCAGTAGTGTGATTGTGAAGGGATGCGTGGCCTCCAAACACCACCTAGCAATCCCGCTGTGTGGGACTTACTAGAGGTAACAGGGAGGGGGGCAGCACGGCCCCCTCCCTGGGCCAACTTCAGCCCTGGGGACTCCAACCCCCGGGGCCTGGCCTCTCCCAGTGGGGGGAGCCTCAAAGCCCCCACGGTCCCTGTCGGCTCCCCGCCTCCTGCAGGAGCCGGCATTGCTTTTAGACAGAGGGAGCTCCCTCTTTACAAAAGCAATTCTCCCCTGCTTCGTGCATGCAAGATCTTTTTTGCTCTTGCTTGCATGAAGCGGACCAGAGGTTGTTATGGCTTGGCGGGAGCACCGCTATAGCAAACTGCAATGTCCTGGGGGGTGCACCCCGGGACATTGCTGGAGCCGGCCCTGGGGGGGTGGTGGTCCCCTGGGCCATGTAGGGCTCCTGGAGGGGGGCTGCACGGCCCCCCCTTCCTTATTCAAATTTGCCCCATGGAGGTGGTGGTCCCCGGGGGTCCGCAACGTACCCCCTTAATTGTATGTGTTACCCCGGGAAGTGGCGGTACCCGGGCCTGCGTGGTGGGGCCGTAGCCACATCCACGCATTATTATTTGATAGGGATGTGCCGGTCTCCAGGGCTTTGATGAGCTCTAGGAGGGGGGCCCCGTGCTCTCCTAAATTTACCATATGCCCCCGGTACCTGGCCCACCTCGGGGTTATTTAAAAGCAAGCACGGGAGCCTGTGCTTGCTTTTTTCTTGTCGCCAATCTCGCAGCAAATGTTGTTGTTTTTTTTAAAATGCTTTTATGTGTGGCGAGGTCCCAGGGGGACCCCAAGCCCATGGCTTGGGGGTCGGGGTATTCCTACCCTGCCCCCTTTTCTTTATTTACACTTTTTTTTTTCGAGTCCCAAGTTGGCTGCCAACACTTCCTGGTTGACGTCTTGGCTGGCAATATGACGGGGAATTTCCCTGCACAAGCTCATCTTTTTTCGTGAAGGTTTCGCGACCAGAGATATCACTATAATTTTCAACTTGAATTTCTCAACAGCTACTGAACGGATTTACACCAAATAAGCACTTTCTTGAACCAAGATCTACCTCCCTGCCAAATTTGGTGTAAGTCCGTTCAGCGGTTCGGGCTGTAGCTGTGGCTAAAGGTTCCTATGGGAATTAACATTACAAATTTCTCAAACCCTACTGCACGAATCACCCCCGAATTTTCCATGACACACAGAACCTACCTTGACACTTTTTTGGGAAAATTTCATGAAGATTGGTCATTTGACGCCAAAGTTATAGCCAAGTCAAAAAATGCTTTTCCTATGGAAACTAGTATCTAACTATAACTACCTACTGATGACTGCCAGTAGGTAATTTGTGTATGTGTGTGTACATATATATATATATATATATATATATATATATATCTCAACGAGAGAGTTCGCCTTACCTGAGCCTCTTGGGTGACGGCGTTCACGCGGCGGGGCGGCGAGTCCCAACGGACCCTACCAAATGCTGCAGTCAATCCACCACCGAACAGCATGCTGCGGACCAAGTTTTGCAAAGAAATTAATTTATTTTACTGGCACAACACAACGCGTTTCGGAGCCCACGCTCCTTGCTCACAAGTGACCCTTGTTGTGATACCGCACATTATTTAAACCAACCACGTGACATTACAATGAACACTGTAAACAGACTTCCGCAATTGATACATGACTTCGTTATTCAAGCAAAAGCGGTATAAATTGAACATAAATCGCGCTTATACAAATTGTACACTAATCACGACAAGTGGGGAACAGAACTTGTTTTCACGAACGTATTCTATTTCACAAGTTAATTCTTGATGCATAATTGTCGGTTTCAATAAAGATTTTCAATAAAGTTCTTCAAACCACATTTCCTTGGTTTTCAGAAGTCGAACATTAATTGTTTCAAAAATGGCATTGTGCACACTTTCAAAGAAAAAGAGGGGAGGAGAGGGCTGTGCTAATCAATCTGTTACTAACGTAACATGACTACCGTCCTCAGTCATAAACATCAACATTTACACGATACTTGCCACAGTGGGCATATGTCCCCAAACAAAATTTATATTCTTGATCACATAATGCCCCAGTGGGCCTATTACGTATATTTGGTCTACTAAAGACCCTCTGCCACACTTCTGAAATCACTCGATACAGCCCAAGTGGGCGATTCCCTAATGTCCGAATAATATTTCTATCCAAACCATGTATACAGTTGCACATTGCACTTTCTTAATTTAAATAACGTCCATCTCTCCCAATAAAGATATTTTCGCCCTTTGGCCTTCCACTTGTCATCTTACATATTGCTTGATCTGAAAAATATAAAACAGTCTGATTAACAAATGCATAATCAATAATGAACTACAGTGCCTAACAAACCATACTTACTAAAACTTAAAGCTGAACAGTGAGGTTAAAAGCTTGTTACTGATACTATCATTTCACATTTAAAACAGATTGTGAGCAAATGCTGAACAGATAATTTTGATGTTTCTGTTTCTTAAAAAGAGTGATTGAATTACCCTAAATGACCCAACAGCTCTTCATCCCCATTATGGCCTAGAGGTGTCATAGTGTGGTACTGTATTATCAACTTTGACTCCAAACGTCTCAGTTCCTGAACGCGGTCACCGCCTCGTTCATGGACTGGAATCATGTCTAGTACACAGTATGAGAGATGGTTACTGTTTTGATTGTGACACGCCTTAAAATGTTGTGCTATCGGGTACTGCCTATCATTGTTTTTAATGGCACGGAGATGTTCCAATATCCGTTTTTGGCCTTATGAATTGTACTGCCGATATAATATTTATCGCACAGACATTTCAAGGCATAGACAGCATGGTCGGTGGTACATGACACATGCTTCGTAATCTTAAACGGATTGCACTTTGGTGATAATTTCACCTCTTTACAGTTACTGCTATATTTACAAGCTTTACAGGATCCACAGATATAAAACCCTTGGATTCTGCTTTTCTGGGACCCTGGTGTGGTGAGAGATTTACAGATTGTCTTTTAATGATCGCGCCCTTCTAAAGGTAATTTGAGGGAATTCTTCTACACAGTCAGCAAGATCTTTATCTGTTTTTAACACCTGCCAAAAACTTACTAAGACATTTTCTTACTGGCCCTGATTGTCCATGGTAGTTAGTAATGAATCTTATCTTCTGTTCAGATTCATTTGTGCTATCTATCTTCAATCTTAATAGGTCGGATCTCGTCCGATTTGCAACTTCCACACTTGTTTTTCTAATCATGGGTTTAGTGTAACCCCTTTCTAGAAAACGTTTAGTCATACAGGTTTCTTCCTTCAAATCACTTTCCTCAGAGCTACAATTCTGTTTAACACGGAGTAGTTTACCCAGTGGTATACTTCAGATGAGATTGTTGGGGTGGCAGCTGCGGGCGTGAAGTAGACTGTTACCCGCAGTTTCTTTACGGTACAACATGTTTTCTAATCTTTCCCCATTCACTTGTAACTGGAGGTCAAGAAATTCAATTCTTTTGCTGTCAATCTGGCTTGTATACTTCAAATTAAGTGTGTTACTATTTAAAAGATTGGCAAACTCTATAGCCTCTGTTTCACTTCCCTTCCAGATGCAGAATATGTCGTCAATATAACGTGACCACATAACTGCATGTATCAAAAAGTGGTCCAGCTTTTGGATGACATGCTCCTCCCACCAGCCAAGGTAAAGACCCGCAAAACTGGGGGCGAAGCAGGTCCCCATTGCAGTCCCGACCACTTTGCCTATAGATGTTACCGTTGAATGTAAAGTAGTTTTGGGTGAGACATATATTCATCATATCGATTAACATCTCCGTGTGCAATAGGTAGGAGAGAGATTGATTCCGTAAAAAATGACGGCATGCTAACAGTCCTTGTTCATGGGGGATACAAGTGTATAAACTGCTCACGTCTAAACACATCAATAAATAATCATCCTTCCATACTACATCCTGAATTTTCCTTAGGAAATCCCCCGTATCCTTCACATATGCTGGAAGGCTTTGTACAAGAGGCTGTAGAAAAAAATCCACATATCTTGACGTGTTATCTAAACAGTCCCCCTTGAGGAGACAATTGGTCTTCAGGGTGGGTTAACGCTATCCTTATGAATTTTGGGAAGTAAATAAAGGGCTGGTAATTTGGGAAATTTACAGATCAAATATTCATATTCTTCCCTTTCAATCAGACCCCTTTCTTTCCATTCTACAAGTTGTAACTGATATGTTTTGTTAGATGCCTCATACTTGGCTCTCGTGCTTGATTCATATCTGGATGCATCACTCAATTGTTTATTCCCTTCAGTCAGATGCATTTCTCTCGATAATACGACAACATTCCCTCCTTTATCAGACTTCTTTATTACAATTGATTAATCATTTTTCAATTCATCAATGGCTTCCAATTGTGTTTTCGTGATATTCTTCCTCATGAAACATTTCTTGTTTGACACATTTTCAAACTCCTCTTTAATGCCTCTCTCAAAAACATCTATCGCATCATTACACAATTGAGGCAAAAAAATAGATTTTGGTCTAAAACCACTGTTACAACTTAAATCAACCCTGATATCTGTATTAATCAAGTTGATAAATGGGTCATTGATAAAACCAGGGTTACCTTCTAACTCACTCATTTGATGCAAAAGGTCTATATCATCAATATTAATATTACTAGGCATAACTCTACCCACGATTTGTGGTTCTGATACTTTAGTGGCAAACCATTTTCTCAATCTTAATTTCCTGGTAAAGTGAAAAAGGTCAATCCTGCTTTGTGTGTAATTGAATTGAGCGGTGGGACAGAATGACAAACCCAGTGATAGTACATTTATTTCACCTTTAGTCAAAGTCCGACCTGATAAATTGATGACTGTTTGTAAATCCATTATTTTGTCTTTTTCTGGCCCCTTGTCCTGCTTCCCACCGGGCTGTCTGTAGTTTCCTTTGAGTTTGCGTTTCCTTTTGCACCTCCTCTCCCTCCTCTTCCTCGACCTCTGTAGATATATATGTATGTATCATATGTGTGTGTGAGTGTGTTTCCGTGTATACAGATATACAGCAGGTGAGCTTCACACAGGGTGTATGTAGCTGCTCTTGTAACTGCACTTTTCTCTGTGGTCTCAGTCGACCTTTGCTTAGTCGTCGTCTCTACTTTCTTTTCTTTCTTTTCTTGCTTCTCTGCGCGTCTTAGTTTCTTACCCCCAGAAGGTTACCTTCTCGCTCGAAGGATTTCTGCCTGAACAGGTCTCTCCTTTCATTGTTGTTGCGCTTCTCGCAGTGTTTTGGGGAAGAGTTGATTAGTTTTCTCTCCCCTTTTCCATAGTGATGCATTCTGAGGCCCCTCCTCACTTTTTTCCCTGTATTTATCAGTGTGGAGCTAGTTCACATGTTCATCTCTACGACAAGGTGCTCTGGCACAGTGGCATGTGCTGTTTTCATTGGTCCTTCAGACTTGTCCAGTCCTGGTTTAGTTACTATCAGGGGAGGTACATAGTTGATTTTGTGAAAGCGTTTTCTCCAACCTTTTCTTCTCTCCTCTGCTGTGGGTTTGTTTTCCGTATACTTTCACGGTCTTACAGTTTTCTGCTCACTACAGGCTTCCACAGTCCTCCTAATGGAACTTTTGCTTCTTCTTTCCTTTTCCATGTTCCAACAACAACCTGGTCCCTCTCTCCCTTTTCGGGCCGGCTTCTCCTATTCGGGGATCTTTTGTGGGTTCAGTTCGCAGACGCTCCTCATGGGGACGGTATTGCTTGGGACCTATTCTAAGGTAAGGAATCTGTGGCTAGATGTCTCTATCAGATAAACAGGTTGCTTACCTTTGGTAACACCTTATCTGGCAGAGACAGGATCTAGCTGCAGATTCCTTACTGACACACCCATCCTCCCCGCCCTGCGAACTGCTGGTCATGTTACCTATAAGCTCCCTTTCTTGGCATTCTGATGCCTTTTGTTAGAACTTCGTATTTGTTTGACACAAAGTTGTCTCTTTCTGGCACACTGTTTCTTTAGACGGTTTCCATGCGTGGCTCCGCGTTTTGCCACGGATGGTAGTCACATAAGATACTGACGTCAGCGCATCAGGGGAGGGCTTATGTGAACTCCGTCCATGTCACATCCGGTGGTCGATGTCGCTACGGAGTCGCTCCATGCCCTCTACCTATGTGCAGAGGTACTGCTGTGAAAAAATTCTCGATACAGTGTGATGCCTAGGGAGAATTTTAAGGTAAGGAATCTGCGGCTAGATCCTGTCTCTATCAGATAAGGCGTTACCAAAAGTAAGTGACGATCAGCCCACATAAAGCATATAGGGGGCCAATAATGCTTGAGGGCAAACCGTTGGACAAGGTCACCGAGTACGATTACTTGGGAATCAAGCTAACTAGATCTATGTCTTGGTCACCCCAGGTCCAAAAGAGTAGTCTGAACCTTACCCAACAATCTGCCTCCATTCGAAGACTTTATAAGTCCTTTTGAGCGAGGCACATCTCCCTGTGCTAAAGATCTAAAGGGCTTAGGCTGAGGGATTTGCATTGTATGGGGCAGAAGTATGGGGCAATGGGAGCCTGGCCCGCCAGGGGTGGCTGAGAATACATTCTTGAAAGCACTTAAGTCTTCCTAGAAACACCCCGCTAATACTACTATGCTGGGACTTGGGTATTAACCCAATGACCCACAAGGCTCAGTTAAGGCCGTTTTTATTGGCGGAGGCTAAAATACACCCGGGCCCTTGAGGACTATTATAAAGCCTTACAGAAAGTGATCACCCTGGACAAATTTGGCAACATAAAGTGGGTAAGCTATGTTAAGGGTCTTCTATCCCAGCTTAGACTCAGAGACTTCTGGTCTCCCCTCCACCTCCCCCCGGCCCACTGTCCCCTGGCCCCCTGCCCCCCACCCCCCTGCAACGAGAAATCTATCTGGGGCTACCCTTAAGGATGTCTTTTGGGAGTTCATGCATGCCAAGGAAATGAGGAATGTGACACCAGAGTCTTTCTTCTCATTTTTTAAGATTTTAAACCGGGCTTTGCATTTGAACCCTTCTTAGATTATATTGTCTCACCAGCCGCAAGGCAACTGTATCTTAAATTTCGATATGGCACCTTGCCTCTTCTGTCTTTACTAGCCAAATGGAACCCCCAAGCTAGTATGTGCACCACATGCCCGTCATGCTGGCAAGTAGACGTATCCTTGGCTCATTTTATCTTCTTATGCACCGGCTAGGCTCGTCCTTGAAAAGCTTCGATTATACCTATTTGCAAACAGCTTGGGTGTAGCCAGCTTCAGGTAGCCTTGAGGCTTCTCCACACAGAGTCCTGGCACCTATCATCTGTGAAGTCTCTAAATATCTACACTGGAGCTGGTGTATTAGAAGTAAGTCATTGGTTTGAGCCCCTTTCTCTCTTGGCCAGCCTTGAGTTTTGGTCTTTGTCCTCTAGTTAGTACAAATGATTTTACGCATCTTATGTATGTATGCCCTGGAAGCCCCAGTCTTACAATTTCACTCATTTGGCTCTAGAACGCTACTAACGCTTTTAGCCAATTCCTCATGGTATTTCAGGTATACATTCTAAACATTATTATTCTTTGGCTTTGCCCCATTTTCTGCTGTCGCTTTTGACTAGATAGCCCTCAGCATTCCCTGATACTTAGATCAACATTTTTAGAATGTTTGTAATGCGGTTTTGTGGGTGCCTGTGTTTTTTGCACATTATTGCCTGTTTAAACTTATTCATTTCTGTATTATTTACATATAGTGCAATGCGGTGTTATGTCCACAATACATTTCACGGCTTGTCAAGTACAGGACTAGACGCTCTATTGTAAAATTATGTTGCTTTTCTCCTTGTATTCTCGTCGCCATTGTCTGACATTTTGGCTATGCTTTTTATATTTGATTTTAGATTAATTTATGATCTATCTGTTTTTAAATGTTTTTAGCTTTGGAACTGATTGCTGATGAGAACCAAATCTGGATGTTCTTTCTGCTTTTTAGTTTTTGTGCACTGTATATATCTTTTGTACTTTTATGGTTGGAAAAAAATGAATAAAGTATTGTTATGGTATGATGCAAGAAGTTGTAAACTGAGCTGTAGCCTCTGTGGGGAGCAATTGGAGGGTTAGCAAAATGGGGGTTGTTTGGCCAGGTTTCATGTGGTAGGTAACAAATCAAGCCATCGCATGTAGTGCTGCTCTGAGCAGAGCTAAATAGACTTTTGGGACTAATTCAGAGAGACCCAGTGCCTGAAGAGCTGATTTTCAGTCCTGTAACAAGATTAAATGCCTGATGCCACCAGAGAAGCCTTAGTTGGAATCTAGCACTCTTGGATTTGCCTCTGAAGATAAAGTTGACTGTTGAGGATGAAATCAAGAGTCTTGGCTTTCTCTGCGATGGTGGATTTGCATTCCAGGGCAGAGAAGAATTCCATCTACTCGTGTAAGGGAAGGTTGGATTGAGACTAGCAAGCATTCTGTTTTTACAGTGTTGAGTTTAAGATGGTGAGGAGTCATCAAAATTTGTATTCTTCCAGGGTGTTAGAGAGAAGGATGGTGTCGTCCAGAGATAAACTCTTCAGATAGATCTGATTATCATCAGCATACAGGTGGAAGACTATTCTGGATTCCTAAGGATCTCACCCAGTGATTCAAGATGAGGTTAAACAGTGATGAAGACAGGATCGAGCCTTGAGGAACCCCTTTTGTAGGATGACTTGGTTGGAGACGAGCTTCCAATTCCAACGGTTCACCACATACAAGCCCCCGTGATACCCATTCAATCCCTCAGGATACTGATCAAGGCATGGTGGTTGACTGTATCAAAAGCAGCAAAGAGATCAAGGAGAGCAAGTAGAAATGAGTTTCCAGAGTCAAGGATGCGGAATGAGTCATCAGTGATCTGCTGAATTGCAGTCACTTTGCTGTAACCCTGTCTGAAGCCTGATTGGAAGGTATCTTGGAGTTTATGTGCATGAATGTGAGAAGACAAAGCCACAAAACCAGGGATTAGTGATAAAAGAAAATGAAATCCTGTCCCTAACCTCCTCTATTTCCCCATTCTCTCAAGAGGAAGTCAACAAAGCGATTCAATCTAGCAAGAACAGGAAAGCACCAGGGCCAGATTCAATCCCGGTCGACCTATATAAGGATAATATTTATTTATGGGGACCTTTGCTGACCCAAGTACTGAGGACTTGTTGTGTAGTAGGCTTCCTCCCGTCATGGGGAGAGTCAATTATAGTACCGATTTATAATTTAAAAAAAAAAGGGGTGATCGCCTGGATCCAGCATGTTACAGGCCGATCTCCCTGATCGACTCCCTAGCGAAAATAGCAGGACGTATAAACCTGGAGAGATTACAGCACTGGGCGGAAAGTAATGGAAAACTCAAAGATCTGCAATATGGATTTAGATCAGGGGTTGAGACTATTGAGCAGAGTCTTAACCTAAATATGTTCATTGGAAAATACGTAAGAATAAAGAAGGGGACTCTGTATTTAGCTTTTGTCGATCTTACATCGGCGTTCGATTGTGTAATACACGCCAGGCTGTGGGGAAAGTTGAAAGAAATGGGGGTAGAGGGATCTATCATCAGTTTCCTAAGGGATTTATATACAGGATGCAGAGCCAAGGTAAGGTACTGGGCTGGAGGAGAATGTACTATGGCCTTTGACTTGGAGAGAGGGGTGAGACAGGGGTGTGTCCTGGCCCCCTTCCTGTTTTCACTTTATATAAACAGTGTTGGGGAGGAGCTTGTGGCTACTACTAAAGATCTTCCACAAATAGGCACACTCCCTGTCCCGGCCCTCCTCTATGCCGACGACGCAGTATTAATGGCACCTACACCATTGGCCTTAGAGACGCTGCTCACTAACTTTGTCAAATACATGAGCAATTTGGGACTCCAAGTTAACCAATCGAAAACCTTCATTATGAAGTGTGGAAGGAACAACTTGAAATGTAGAAATTTACTGATAAATGGGATAAAGATTAGTTTTACCAACACCTTCTCTTATCTTGGAGTACTATTTGACAAAGATGGGTCATGGAACAACGCGATTGAGAATAGAAATACCCTGTTTAGTAGGGCATGTTGGGCAGTTAGAGGCTTTGCAAGTAGACTTGGCATGAACCCCCCAGAAATGCTGATGAAAATATATAAAGCAAAATGCACTAGTATAGCACTTTATGGGGCGGGCATATGGTGATATAAGAGATGTGCTGAGATGCAAGTAACGAAAAATATATTTTTTAGATATCTTTTAGCAACCCCTAAAAGCACCTCAGTTTATGTACTGCACGCCAAACTCGGCGCTCCATTCCTCACCGATTTAATTAAATTACAACCAATTCTGTTGTGGCACAAAATATGGACTTCAAACTACACAGATCTTAACCGAGCGATAATTACTGACTGTCTGAAGTCAAGTGCATACAAGTCTATACCATGGTTGACGTATGTTCAGAGGTTCTTTGGTGACATGGCTCATCCAGAATATTTTGACAACCCAGAGACACTAGTTACCATCAGCAGAAAGACATTGAAAGCAGAGGTGGTGGCTCATTTGGGAAAGCTTAGTTTGACAAATGAAATCGCGAAATCTTCCGTTTTACACAATCAAATGATATTAACTACTTTTGATATGCAGCCTTACCTTACAATTGTTTTAAACTCACGGCATAGGTTTGTGCTTACACGCCTAATATTGGATATATTTCACAGATTATGTACCTTTCTCACAATGAATGATTGGTCAACAGATCTGGTAAATTGTCCGTGCCATGGCAGGCTGCGCCAGAACACCATGCACGTGGTTTTACTGTACAAATTGTACTCTAAATATAGGAAGCGGTTTATTTCTCCAATTATAAGGCACTTACATTTTAAACAATGCCGTCCTGCATATTTGTATCTGCAGACATTGAAAACACTAGAGATCTGCTGTAGAATGTCATCTTTCCTCTGGGCAGTGTTTTATGCTAGAAAGAAGCTGAAAATAGGTACCACATAGACTATAATAATGGGAATATATAGCAATGAGCCATGAACACTAAGGTAACTGGGAACAATAAAATCTAGATGGGGAATACGAAGAACACTGTACTAATGCACTTTAATCACTTTAGAATCAGTATACTTGCACAATAGAACTCTGGGTAGTAGTGGTCTTTTAGCAATTTGCCCTTATGATGATAACCTTTTATATGTACCTGAATGAATTTAATTATTTGTCTTTTTTAACACTTCGTTTTTATGATGCCATTGTTATTAACCCTTTTTTTTTTTTTTAAATGTAGAGAAAGGAATCCGAAGTTTGTTGCTTTTATCTGTGTAAATGCTTTTATGGATGCTTGTCATGGCTCCGAATAAAGTTATATATGATATGAGAAGACAATTGAGAGGCTTTGCAGCTTTCTATCGCCTTCCCTAAAAAGGGAAGGGTAGAGACTGAGTGGAAGTTGTTCAGGTCATTGGATTCCAGTGATGGCTTTTCAGGAGAGATTTGAACAAATTCTAGGTAGTACCAGAAGATACCTTGCGCAAGAGAAGAATTTGCCATAGTGGGCTAGTAGGTAAGTGCAGGAAACTGGCACGTTATATAGTAGACCAAAACAAGGTACACTGTGTAAAGAGTCCAGACAAACCCCAATTGGTTTACAGAAGCAAAAATGATAACCTAAATGCTCTCTGTTGTGGTAGTGTGGGCGAGCAGGTAGGCTTATCAGAGGTTAGTGCTAAGCATTTATTGCATACTAAGGCAGTAAATGAGACACACACTCAATAAAGAAATCCGACAGCAATTTATAAATATAGCACAGATTTTTTTATGAATCTAGATACCAAGATCAAAGGATTAGGGTAAGTTATTTGGGAGATATGAATTTATACAGGTTTCGAAAGTTCACAGTGCAATTTCAGGAGCGGTAATGTCATCCCATGGGGGGAAAACATGTACTGCACTCGGGCACTTGTCAGCGTCTTACTGGACTCTTCTCCTGGACTTCATGCGCGTATGGGGCAAGGTCCAAGGCAGCACCAACAGGTCATCTCGAATGGCACTGGGGTGGCCGGGTGCAGAGGTGCGTTTCAGCGTCGGGTGCCCTGTTTAAGTCTATGGGGAGCGGTCTGGTCAGAAAGAGGCTGCAAGCTGGGACTGGGAGGCCAGTCCGGGTGAACCCACAGGGGGGCTCAGTCCTGGAGATGCTCAGGCATGTAGGGACACTGTTGGACCACTTCTCCTTGGGCTGTGGGGCTCTTGTGCAGTAGTGCTTTTAGGTGTTGGGCTGCGCTGTGGGAGACACTTGTGGTTTGAGGGGCCTACAAAAAGAGGCTGCAGGCGGCGGCTAGGGGTCCAGTCTGGGAAAACCCAGGGGTGAGCTCAACCATTGAGGGTCTCAGGAACCCATCTGTGGGTCACGGGTGAAGAGGTACTTTGAGGTCGGGTGGCGGCAGTCAGAGGCTCACTCTTTGTCTTGGTTCTGCAGAAAAGGGGCAAACAGCACAGTTGGGCCACTCTCGATGTGGGTCTCACTCTTCCTGAAGTCCCTCGACATGCACGTCGGTCATCCTCGGTGTTGGTGTCCGGGCCGGACACACCAAACCTTGGTTGCTGCAAGGGGTCCGGTTCCCCGGGTATTGGTGCTGTGCGGTTCCGGTCGGTCCTGGCATCCCCACACTTGGAGGTAGGATGGATCTGACCTGTGGGAGCACGGTGACCTCTTCCTGAGTGGCTGCAGCATCGGTAGTCTCGGTAAGCGGCAGGACGGTGAACTGGATCTTGCTTCTTTGGTACCAGCAGGTGCAGGGGAGTAGCTCCTCTACTCTCAGGCTGTACTCTGGTGATTTGTAAAGCACTGTGAGCCCTCCGGATTTCTTGGAGTCTGCACAGCAGCAGGACAAGTCGGTTTTTCCATGAGGGTCAAGAGCAGCAGGCAGGCTGGCAGGCTTGGCGGCAAGTCAGTAGTCGCTCCTCTGCTCTCGTGTCAGCAATCTTTTTTGTCCCCTCCTTCTTTGTATCCATCTAATCTGAGATCCTGGCATCAGGGGTGCCACCTAAATATTGTATTTAGGGGTGTTACAGGGAGTGAGAGGTAATAGCCAATGGGCTACCTACCTTTAGGGTGACTACATTCTCTGTTTCACCTTTCCTGTGGGAAGTGGGAATAACCCTGGCCCAGAGGACCTAATTCCACCAGAAACCAAGATGGTGGAATTTTCCTAGAGGTGTGCACTTCAGGTAGCCACCTTAAGGGTGGTACTAGCCTGAGGGTGAACACACCTCCTGGCTAGCTAATTTTCCCCGCCTGTTCTGGTGCCAAATGGGCCCTGGGCAGGGGGTGGCATTTCCCCTGTGTGGGGGAAGCCAGTCGCATATCAAAGGCGGTGGAGGCCTTTGAAGCCTCCTGCCTTGATATGCTGTTTACCAGTCATCCTGCTTGGAGGAGGTAACAACACCTCCTGCCAGAGCAGGCATTGTTTATGACTTCGGAGAGCCTGGGCTGTTTCCTCCAGTGGGTTAGACATGGATCTGTGGTGGCAGGTTGGACAGGACCAGTCAGCCAGCACACTAGAAAAATAGCAGGGCCAAGGGGGTACCTCTAAGGTGCCCTCTGGGTACATGTATTAATAAATCCATCACTGGAATCAGTGTGAGTTTATTAATATGAGGTGTTTGACCTCAAACACCATAGGTTTCAGTGAAGCCATTATGTAGCTGGAAAACTCGTTTTGACCAGTGCCCAGTACATACCTTAAGATGGATCCCAGTTCACTTGCAATATCCAGCAATGGAACTAGACATTACAGGGGCATATCTGCTCCTGCAGATAGGTTCTCAAATGTGCTTTAATGCACCCTGCCTTAGGGCTCCAAGGCCTGCTGTAGGGGTGACTTACTATGCAGTGCCTTTGGCATAGCACACAGCCACTTAGAGAGCCCATTTCTAAAGTTTGACCTGATTTATTGACTTGATGACTAAATTTGGTATAAGTAGAAGGGGGGTTGATTGACAACTTTATATATAATTCGATTTCCCGTGCTTTAGCTTGTGTTGGTTTAGATATGGGTTTTTTTTAGTTTTTTTTTATCTGATGGTTTTCTTTTGGTTAGCGTCTTGTTCTCTTGTCTTTCTTTGAGGGCAGGGGCGGAAAGTGGTCGGTTCAGGGGGGTTCTTGGGTTGGGGTGGTCGGGCGTCTCCCATATGCTGTCAGTCTAGGACAGCAAGAAGGGGGTGATTCCTTTTCTAAGACACGGGGTGGGGGGGTGGGAAGTGGAAGGGATAGGTGGAGGCAGGGTGGTTTGTGGGGGGGGGGGGATTTAATTGCCACGTAGTAGTTAAAAAAGCACAGAAAGAGTATAAAAAAGTATCGACCATTGGTTTGGTGTTAAATTTCTTTTTTTTGTGGATGGAGACTGATTCGATAATTATGAATTCTGTATAATGTCGGGTGTTAAATTTATGAGTTGGAATGTTTCTGGGCTTAACCAAGCTACTAAGAGACGACTGGTAGCCGAAGAACTTAAGGTGTTTAAGCCTCATATAGTTGGAAACGCACTTGGCCTTTAAGGATAGAACTCTCCTCAAGCAACTCGGCTATGATGTGATTGTATGTACATCGCAGTCAGCATCTATCCGAGGGGTCGCCTTATTGAAATCTAAACAATCTACATTTATGGTTTTACGTACACAGGCTGATGTAAGGGGAAGATGGGCTATTGCCCAGCTTCTAATTTTTGGTCATAAGGTGACAGTATGTATGGTTTATGGCCCTAATTTTGACTGCCCTGAGGTTATAACCTTTTTATGCTCAGAACTATTGGAATGGGCCGGCGACCTTATAGTTATGGGTGACTTTAATTGTATTTTGAACAAAAAAATAGATACTACAAATACTGCTGCAAGAGCTAGAATGGTTCAGGTGAGGGCTGCTATATTAGATTTATTACATATACATCGATTGGAGGATGTCTGGAGAAAACTTTTTCCTACAATACCAGGGTAAACCTTTTTTCCCCATCCTCATAAACAATATTCCAGAATAGACATGATTTTTACTAACTATGTTTTGCTGGATAAATCTTCTATGGTGGTATGTCCCAAGGTAACGTCGGACCACAATCCCATCTTGCTCACCGTTCATTTCTCTTTAACAGAGAAACAACAAACTAAGGGATTTTCGTTTCCTAGGCACCTGTTAAGCAATCCTGACTATGTAACATATATGCAAATAGTTTTGAAGGAATACATAGAAAATAATTTACATACTGCATCCTTTGCTATAGTCTGGGATTGCTTAAAGGCATATGTGAGAGGGGCTTCGGCTCCAATACATTATCAAGCAGAACCGGCTTAGTTTCAGTCAGGTAGAAAACGAGCATCGGCAATACATTGATTTAGAGCAGCAACATGCTCGAGCGATCGCTTTGAAGGACGCTGGCGAAGCATCAATATATTTACAGCTTGTTGATGCGAGAGCAAGAGCTTAGTAGAAAGCTAAAGGACAAAGTAGCTAGTAGCTTCTCTAAATACAAAACGAAACAATATGAGTATAGCGGCGGGTGGGACGGGTTTTGGCTTACCAGCTTGCTGATCAGAGGGCTAGGTCACACATTAAGCGAATTAAAGGAACAGATGGCTCTATTCATTCTAAATCTCAGGATATAATGGAGCAATTCAGGATATTCTATGCTAATTTGTATAAGGGGCCAGTCAGTTTTAACCAGCAATTAGTTATGGACTACATTCAAGAAAGTGAACTGCCAGTTTTGGACACATCTCAAACTACGGTGATGGATAGAAACGCGGATCTATTAGAAATTAATACTGCAATTGGTGCATTGCCCGCCGGTAAGGCGGTTGGCGAAGACACTATCCCGTTAGAGTTTTATAAAAATCTTTAGGGATGTACTGACTCCGGTTTTGCTTGAGTTGGTTAATGAGATACTACAAGGTGGGGATGCGCCCCTTTCGTGGAACATAACTAATATCATTGTTTTTCTAAAAAAGGGAAAGCCAATTGAGGATATGAGTTCGTATCGACCGATATCCCTAATTAATGCGAACGCAAAAAAAAATTCTAAGCTTCTTGCTTCTCGCCTAGCCCCCTTGATCCACCTACTGGTATCGGAACAACAGCATGGCTTTGTCCCTGGTAGGGACACTGCAGCACACATAAATACAGCTATTGCAGCATTTGATGTTGCCGACCACCTTGGTCAGCGGATTGGGATGTTAATGTTGGACGCTGAGAAGGCCTTCGACCGAGTGGCCTGGGGGTCTCTATGGTATACCATGTCGTCCCTAGGTCTCGGTCGGAGGTATATCTCGGCGATACAGAAGTTATACTTTAAGCCAACTGCTGCTATTAGGCTTAATGGTCTTGTATCTTCTTACTTTAGTATTCAGAGGGGCACACGGCCTTTATTATTTGCCCTTTACATTGAGCCTTTTATTAGGCACTTGCTCCATAATGATTTTATTTCTCCAGTGTCCTTTAATGGTGTGGCTTTAAAGGTTACAGCCTATGCAGACGACATTGCCATATACACTACGAGACCGGTGGAAGCTATTGCAGTGGTAATTGAAGAGGCACAACTTTTTGGTTCTTTTTCTGGATACAAGCTTAATATAAATAAGACAGTCAATTTTAAATTTTGTACCCGCATCAGTTCCACCTTCGCTGGGTATTACTAGAACAGCTACTTATTTAGGAGTTTGTCTCAGCTGTAGTATTGGTGATCTTATCACTTTAAACTACGAGCCGTTGCTTAAAAAGGTTGCTGCAGACCTGCGTCGGTGGCATAAGCTACCACTTACTATTATTGGTAGGTGCAATGTAATTAAAATGAATATTTTACCAAAGTTTCTTTATTTGTTTCGTACCATCCCTGTGAGAGTTCCTTTGACTTTTTTTAAGCGGTTGGATAGTGTTATTGGTAGTTATATATGGGGATATCGTAGGGCGAGGAGAGCTCTTGTGTACATTAAGTTAACCTATGAACAAGGTGGATTTAAACTCCCAGACTTTAAAGCCTACTTTTGGGCTGCTTTTGTTAATCGGATTCAGTGTCTGCGTAAGGGACCCGTGGTGGATAAACCTTGGTTTGCGTATCAGCTGGCCTGTGGTCCCAACACGGGGTTTTTATTACATGAAATGTCCGACCCGAACTACTACAAAAGAGTGCGATTTAAGATTATTAGATATATTACTCGTATCTGGCAAGATGTTTGTAAAGCTTATGCATTGCCCGATTTACACGAATTTCTCTTTTTGTGGGGTAACCCGAGATTACCTGGCATATTTTCTGACCTTGCGGGGAAAATGTGGCAACAGCGTGGCATAACACAGCTTGGGCAGCTATATGATGAGCATGGTTTTAGGTCTTTTTCATCTCTTCAAGCAGAATTTGGGATAGCTCATAAATCATTTTTTAAATATCTTCAAGTTAGGAATTTTTTTCTGCAAGGGAAAGGCTTGCTAGCCTTACCCCGTACAACAGAGGTATTATGGGCAATCTTTCAGACCTCAGGGCGGGGTTGTATAGGGAAAGTGTACCGAAGTTTTTTAGCCGCTATGGTTGACGATGGTACACAGATTACAGCTAAACTGAAGCATATTTTTGAAATCGACATTACTAATGAGGAGGTTTATGAATCACTGGCTTTAATTAATACTGCAGTTACCTCAATTAACTTAAAACTGCAACAACATCGTATTATGTTTATGTTGTACTATACCCCTAAGGCTATGTCAAAATGGGCCGTGTCCCATGCTTCTTTTAAGACACACTGCCCTAAGTGTAAAGAATATGCCGCGGATCTCCGACATATGTTTGTTTCATGTCCAAATTTAAATACATTTTGGTGCGAGGTTACCAGAGAGTTGAGTAAACTATTAGGGAAGGAAACTCAATTAACTGAGAAGGAAATTTTACTGGGGATAATTGCAGATCCGGGCAATGTATCAAAATTTTTAGTTTCAATTATTATTGTTTGTGCTCGGTTGTGTATTGCTAGGGTATGGATCGAAACACTGAGTCCTAAAATCTCGGAATTTTGGTTGTTATTGAGGGGGGTTTATGAAATGGAATTGGCTCTAGCAAAAGTTAGGGGCCCTCGTTCATTGGCTAAATTGGAGAGGGTTTGGTCTAGCCTTTGGTGGGGTTAGTGGGCATTTTACTCATTATTTGCTATCTTTATTTTTGTACTAGTATTTATTTGTAATTGTTTGAAAGTATTATTGTATATTTCTTATGTGCTGCTTTCTCCTTTTTTCTTTTTTTTTTGATGATGGTATTTATACTCTTTTTTTGTGCTTTGTATGATACTGTGGTTAATGTAATTTACTTGTGGCTAAATAAATAAAAAAATAAAAGAAAAAAGGCATAGCACACAGGAGTGTGTCACGTCATGTTTTCAAGCATGGTTTGCACCATGTCACGCAGCCTGCAATGGCAGTCTGTGTGGAATTTGTGTGTGGATGACATAAGTTATGTTGCAGCCTGTAGGGACCCTCTTTAGTACTCATGCCCTAGGTACCAGGGGTACCATTTACTAGGGACTTACAAAGGGTACTACAGTCCTTTGCCAATTGTAGAACAGTTATCACTTTGTTTTAGGGAAGGACCACTGGCACTGAGGTCTGGTTACCAGCCCCCAGTGCACTGCCAGAGTCAAAAATCAGCATCTAGTAGCTAAAGAGGGGGCACAAAGTGGGGGGACAACTGCAATAAAAACCCAGTTTCCTTCAATAAGGAGCTGTTTGGTGAGATCTTTGCTGATAGAACCAGGAATAGCATCAGAAAGGTGGTTTGACAGTTTAACTTTGGTCATTGTCTCCAGTAGTTCTGACTCTGAAACTGGTCAAATTGTGGCCAGGACCACTGTGTGTTATGGAATTAGATTGTTATTGATTATATTGTCTGGGATTTAAGGCAGAGCTGTATCAACAGCCTTCACTTTCTTGTCAGAGGGTGTGATCTTTGATGAAGAGTTGTATGACTGCTCAATCATTTCAAATAGAAGTTTCGATCAGATCTTGGATGCATGAAGGAGGGAATTGATATCAGATGTCTTGGCTCTGAACATGTAGTCTTTGTAGCTTTTTTTGCAGCTCTCCGCCTAGTCACATTTGCTGGAGAGGGATATTGTCTTCATTCTTTATCAAACATTCTGAGGTGTTTTCATTCCTCATGAAGGAATTTTGAGAACTATGGCAGAGAGGTTTGGGTCTACTCCACTTGTTCTTTAGTGGTGCAAATTCTTCTATCAGGGTTTCTATGCAGTTAAGTTTGCCCGTGATGGCATTGATGTGTTCGGGGTCTATTGAGGCAATATTCGGGTGAGCCTTGCCCACAGAAGCATTGGTAGCAATGTTTTTGTGTGCCTGAAGCAGATTTTATCCTTTATTGGTTGATCAGAGGTTTTGAGGTCACTGTGAAAGGGATCTGAGGTGATAGGGCCAACCTACTGGGATTGGATATTCCACTATCAGGAAAGTAAGTTTGGAGATGATTAGATCCAGGGTGGAGCATTTGCAGTTTCTGGGTTTCTGGCAATGATACAAGAGGTCACTGTTGCAGCAAAAGAGAGAGAAGGGGTTCACTGTTTTGCAGGCCTTGACACCCCAATGCAGGTGAAATTTTCCAAGAAAGATGATGTTCTCAGAGTTAATTGATTAGAATATAATAAACTCTATGCCTTGTTCAACAACGTTGTTTCCTCCCGGTTTGGGGGGAGTGTGAGGGTGATAAACATAGTAATTCAGAGATTGGGGGCAGTGGGGCAGGAGACTTCCAGTAACAGACACTCCAAGGAGTGATAGCGAAAAGAAGGAAGTAGTCTGCATCTTAGCCTGTTTGTATGAATGACCACTAGTCACCCGCTGGGAATGTTTTCTTGGTCACAAATAGAGGAGGCAGAATAAGTCCAATAAATTATTTGAAGAATCATTGAGCTAGGTTTCTGGGAGAAACTATATGTCCAGGTTGAAGCTCATGATTGTTTCTGAAATCTCAAGGTAGTGTAATGAAGGATTCATCTTAGGGAAGAGTTAGTAGGTTTGGAGACTGTGTGTTTAGGCAGTAAGATGGGCACTTGGCTGAGGTTTGTGTGATCTTTCTTGGTTGGGCATGTGAGTCTATGGTTCATGATGATGATGAGGAGGTTACCTTGATCCTGGTTGTGTAACTGCTTGTGGGTGGATTTGGGATTCCTGTAGCTTTTGATGCAGCTATTTAGGATATCGTCATAAAGGGAAGAATTTGTGCAATTTTGTCTAGGGGCATGGCTGTCATTCATAGCAAGGTGTTGATCCTGTTGAAAGCAGCATTTGTGGTTAGCAAACAATTTGGTGAACTGAGAAAAGATGAGATCGATCATAGGGTGAGAACACAGAGACAGAGAGAGATTTGGTGACATGTAGCCAGGACAGGAGGATGATGAGATCCCAGTAGGTGGAGCGTGCAATGTAATATTGGTGGGGGAGGGGAAGCTAAGAGATAAGCTAGAGAGCAAAGAGCAGGCATAGGTGACAAGTTTTTGTGGTAGAGGGATCATTAGTTGTAGGTCAATTGAGGTGTTATCAACAGAGTTAAGGAGTGATGTCCAGTGGGGGAGAGTTGTGAGTCTGAGGAGAACGGGCTCAGAGTAGGAAAATTACTTATGCCAGGGTCAGGTCATTGGCTTGTAACATGATGTTGCCATTACAAAAGATGGGGATTGAAAGGTTACTATTGAAGTGGAAGAGTGTACACATTAAGCTTACATCCAAAAGAAATGTTTATCAAAGAGGAGATGTTAGGCTCTTCTGTTATTTGTGAAGAGGAGGAGATCAGTTTTCAAGTCCTCTTCCGAGTGCAATGGTGTCGGTACGCAAAATAGAGTTTCTGTGAATTCTGTCAAGATTTTGCATTTAAAGTTTTCAACAAATAAGTTCGGAGGATAGGTGATCTTGAAAGTGTCAACTCAAGATTTGGAACAGTGTTTTAACAAGAGGTGATCACTGTGGGTCATCTCTGCAGTTTTAGGGTAGGAATCTTGATTTGGAAGGACGTTGCACGTTAATCAGAGAACCCTGAAGTGCAGACTATTGGGTGGGGACTCTTAGAAAAGCGGTGGGTTTGGATTCAAAGGTCAGGTAACTGCTGAACAATTGTTGGTGCAGTGGAGTGGACCGTTGGTCAAAGTTGTCTGGTGAGGTATGTAGGTACAGAGGAATGAGACCTTCTACAATGTCATAGGTCAGGCAACTGCTGTCAATTATCATGCCATGTTCACAGGCACAGAGGGGTGAGTCCTTCAACACAGATGTCAAGCATTGTATGGAGATGCAGAGGAGTGTGTCATTCTTAGATTTTAGAGGTCTGGTGAGAAGTTTAGTTATCAATTTAAGAGTTCCAATGAGCATGTGGTTATTTTCCTGCAAAGGCCCTTATTGTTCTTGTTCCTGGTATGTAGTGTAGATTCTAGATGTGGTGGCTCTCAATTGCTATGTGAAGAAAGTTCATTTACAGTTTTTGTGCACCCGAGGAGGTCTTTCATGAGACGGTAGGTCCTCTGGTATTTATGCTTTTCACCTTCTCATTGGATGCTTTTATTTCTTTTCTTTTTTCGTGCCATCTAAAAAGTAATAATATCCAAATCTTTCTTCTTCCATTCATTGTCACTTTAGTTTCTAACTGTTTCTCCAACTCTGCTCATCTTCTCCTTGGATTCTTTTTCCACTCTTCAACTGCCAGAAACTTCAGAATTTTATTTGCATACACATATGACTAGATTTATTTATTGCCAGCAGGGCTATGCTAGCCACTTATCGCCAATAAAACTTCGGAAGGAGGCCCCTGGGCCTTCCCTTTGATTCTGGTAGGTCCTCCATTCACTCTTTAGTCATGAGCAGATAGTCTAATGCAACGTCCTACTGATATTTTGCCCAAAGTGTGCTTTCCTATCTATGCAAAGGAATCAGCTTTGTCCCTTGCATCACTTTCTCTCCTATCTTGCCAATCTACATCCTTGTACTACTGATAGTCTAGCCGTTGAGCTTCAGCCGTATTGTGGCAAACTTGTAGCAGCACTTAAGCATGAGAGTGATGCAGAAAGGTGTGTTGCACATACACAGCATCTCCATTTTGGTAGAGCAATGACCGGGAAGGGTCACATGTTTGGGAACAGCCAGATTTTTACTGTTGTCTGGATTTAGAGCAGATTGTTCCATGTTCTTCTACTTGCTGATAAAAAGTTTCAGAATTTAGTGATCAGTACAGAGGATGTTCAGGAGTGGGATCACTCTAGATCCAAGAATCCTTCTTTGGCAGTAAGTTTAAAAATGCTGAGGAACTATCTAGTGCAATGGATGACCGAATTGCAGATGAAGAGAGCCTTGAAGGACATAGGTTTAGAGCAGCCAGTAGGGGGCAAGAGTGAAGTGGTCATGTGTACTTGGGCGCAAAAGTTGTTTGGCAGTTCTATTCAGGATTGGCTGGCACCTATGTACTAAACAGGGTGATGCATCAATGATAAGACCATTGGAATAAACTAGCTTCGACTGGACTAGAGCCATTGGCCGTAGTTTGAATTCCTGTGTTCATATATGATGAGATGATACTTTGATCCTGTTCCACGCATTAGAATCTCAATCTTAGATGATTTGAGCTTGATATTGTTGTAAAGTTGACTGATTAGAGGCACTGGCCAAGGGAAAAGATGTACAGATATTTTGGGATTTCAAGCTTTTAGATGATCCTTGTGTGGCACTGTAATTGCAGCACATAATGTTGAATGAATTAAGGAGATCCAAGAGAGGGCTGAGATAGGCATTAAAAAGGAGGGGGTGATGACAGATCCTTATGGAGTATTGGTGGCATTAGTGACGGAGAAAAACAATGGAATGGAGATAAGGTGAAATCAGCCTTTGAGTTAGGAAAGGTTCCAGTTCAGGACTGAACTTTGAATTTCAATGCCATGAAGTCTTTGTAGTAATATACGGTGATGCAGCATGTCAGAGCCAGAAGAGAATTTGTATTAGTAGACTATTTGAAATCATCCCAGATGGCGCTCAAGCTGGGTTCTTGTCTCTGCCAGATCGTGTTATATTTGGCTGTCAGAGGCAGTGATCTGGGTGAAGTCTCAACTTTGAGTTACCAAAGTAAAGTCCTTACGTTTTGGTGTTGTAGCTTGATCTGCCAGGTTGATTCCTTGCTTTTTTTGATTGGTTTGATGTAGATTCTTTTGGGCATGTGCAGATAATTAGGGAGGTATTGATGATGTTCCTTGCCATGATGAGCACAAAGATTGAGAGGAGAATGTTTTTTGGGCAGGGAAAGGATTTGCCTATAGTACTACCTTCTTAAAGTACCTCAACCTCTTTGTTCAAAGTATCAATTCTGCTCGTACCACTGGTTTGGCCCTCCATGCTGGGATGCACTTGCTCTGGATCTCTTGTCTCTACCCTCTATAACAGAATTTGTAACCACACTAAAAAAACATCTTCTAGAGTTGAAGTCGGCAGGGTTCGGGCAAGCTTGGCTTGATTTGAATTTAAGATCATTTGAGCAAAACCGTGTTGTTTGGTATGGGGGCGGGGGCAGGTGGAGAGACAGCCAAAGAGGTATGTGCTTTTGCTGTAGAGGCTCATGATTTCAAGTTATAAATATGCATTTGGCTGGTTGGATATTTGAAGAGACCATAATGCCCTTTTTAATACACAAAACTGGATCCTGGGTTATAAGACCATGCTCCTAAATTCCAAATTTGGTAGAAAACTACCAGACATTGGGGAATGACCAAACAATCATTTAAGAAAAAATTACTTCATGCATGTTGATATCATTGCTTGTATTCTAAGAGGATTATTGATAAACCATCTTGTAGCATCAATAGTCCACTCCTCTTTGGTTTTACACATAAACCCATTCAATACCATACGTTCACTATAAGCTGCTAAATATATTTCGAGCTATATACATTCACAATAAATCAGAATTTTAATTTGATGTGTGTGACTATTAATCCCCTCTCTGATTTTACTGAACCCCAGAGAGACGGGAATTCTAGGCATATCCTTACCATATGCAGAATGATTGGTGGACTTCTGGTTTCGCCTCCTCCCTCCAACATCTGGACTAGGATACCTGAAACTCCACCTTTTGGGGCTTTGCAATAAACACTGTGAATCCCACTCCCTTTGCTCTCCATAAGTAACACTTTCTTACATTTAAACATCTAATCATGTCAAAATCCAGGATGCTTTTCGCAGCTGGCCAAGACCATCATATTATCATAGGTTCCCAAACACAATAGCCCATCACTCTCTTTGACTTTGTTAATGGACCCATTGGTGTGTAGAATTAGTCAGAGTGTCAGCATTAAGTATAAGAATAGTTAAGAACTACTACAAGGATGTCCTGTTGGCTGACACTGCCCTTTCTCTACTTAGTGAATTCTAACATACACTACCTTGTTTACTAGTAAAAGAACATTGAAGTTTTTGCAGACTCGCAGGTTTTAAAGCCAGTTATCAGAAATCCAGAACCAGGAACATCACAGAACTTAAGGAGGAGGCTGAGCTGCACACAAAAAGTATGACTCCAGCTAGGACAATAAACAACTGAAATACTTTGCCATCTGCCTGATATTTCATTAATACAATTTCCCAAATCATTGAGATTTTTAGGAATGGGATATACTATAGATTCCTCAATTGGGCAGCATCAATTGCAAATTTGTTTCCGGATTCCATTATGTGACTTGTAGATATGAGAATATTTTGGTACTCTTGGGCAAATCTTTTGCCCCAACAATTCGGGAAATCCATACGCAATTCAACTGTGATAGGAATAGTATGGCTGCAGATGTATGAAACAGTGTTCTAATAGAGCAACTGTAATGTGTCTTTTAGTGGAATGTTCAAAGCAGGGATAAGCTGTTGTTTTAAATGGAACAGGAGCCAATATCTATCTCTTGCAAAACTTTTCAATGGCTCCTTTGTGGTCATGAGATAAGGCAATCACATTCTCAGAGCCTTACATTTTTTCTTTCTCTCACGCTGACCTTAATTCTGATTTCACTTCAGTGCTTCATAGCTGCAGGTTTGACAAGATGGGAGGATATTCCGTTTATTAATAAACGTCAACTTCCTGCTTTATTATACGCGGATGACGCGGTTTTAATGGCACGCACCCAATTAGGGTTGCAGAGAATTTTAAATAGCTTTGTAACGTTCATGCAATCCAGGGGTATGAAGGTAAATACCACAAAAACATTTATAATGAAATGTGGCAAAAATAGCTCTAAATGCCGCAACATTTTTATTAACAATATCAAAGTTGAAAGTGCCAATGAATTTGCCTATTTGGGTATTAACTTTGATCATAAGGGGACGTGGTCTGCCACAGTTGCAGCTAGGAAACTTATGTTTTCAAGAGCAACTGGTGCACTGGCTAATTTTGCCCAAAAATTAGGACGCAGACCAGTGCAAGAATTATTACTAATATATAAAACAAAGTGTCTTACCACAGCCTTATATGGTGCGGGAATCTGGGGATCAGTGGATGTGCACCCAATACAACTAGTTGAAAACGCTTTCACACATTACTTGTTGGCAGTTCCGAAATGTACTGCAAATTTTATCTGTCATTCGGAGCTTGGTATCTCATATATCTCGGATTTGATCAAAATTTAACCTATTTTGCTTTAGCATAAGGTATGGGTGACCATTGAGACTAGCTTCAATCGGGATATCATTAATGATTGTTTGAAGCTAGATAAGGCTTTTTCAATTCCCTGGTTTAGATACATCAAACAAATAATGAGTGATATTGGTCACCCTGAATACTTTGATAGGCCTGATAGCATGGCATCTATTCCGAGAAAGACTCTGAAGGCAGATTGTTTGGCACATTTACAATGGATTCGATACCTTAAAGAGAGAGCTAAACCATCTGTCATGGACAACCAGTTGATGTTAACATGTGAAGGCATCCAGCCCTATCTAGAACAGGTCCTAGGAAGCTATGATAGAATGTTATTAACTCGTTTTCGCCTGGGGTTTTTTCACATGCTTACTAGCTTCTCAATTATAAATGACTGGTCGAAGGAATTGGATACCTGTCCATGTGACGATGTATCATCCCAATCCACGTTGCACATTCTCTTATTCTGCAAATTTTATCCCCTTCCAAGAAAAAGGCTTATAAAGCCGATTTTAAAAACATTGGGTCTAAGACAATGTCGTATAGCTTATTTAGCACTACAAACTCTGGATAATGAAATGTTTACAAAGTCTATTATTCTCTTTTTAAATTTTTTTATTAATTTTAGGAAGTCAATGTGGAACTGATAGCCTGGCTATTAATTATGCAGAATTGATGTATTTTAAAGCTTATGTGATATGTATATTTATAATTTTTGGTAATCAACTTGGAATCTGGGATATTAACCATGTAATTCTTGATCTACCTATTGAAAGTTATATATAAAAGTTGTGACGTTTTGTGCTTTTATGATTTATTTTTTAAATCGAATAAAGCTATCTTTGATTGATTGATTGACAAGATGGGTATAGAAGGGCAGTTCACCTTAATATCATGCAAACAGACGTTTAGCTTGCATGAAGAGGAAATGTATCAATATGTACGGCTGAGACACTGAATTTCCTAAAAATAAATGAGTGCTAAAGTGGCTAAATAATTTACTGATATTAAAACAGTTTTCCATCATCCACCTTGCAAAAATTTGTTTCCATGCTATAAGACCCTTTATTACTTCTTGAACCATCCCAACTTACTGAAGAGTTGGGCTACTAAGCTTAATTGGGGCGTCACAGAAACGTCTGAACACAGTTACTTAATTTGGATAGTAAAGTCATCCATTGTTGTTAACGTAAAGAAGAGTGGTCAGAAACTTTACTTTTGTTGATACTTAAACCTAATGAAAATGTGGGGGGAACCTCAATTTGGTGGAAGAGTTGTGATGGGTGAGCAACACTGGTACATAATGACTGGCCTTGTGACAAAATACATTTATTTTGGAAAGAAACTCTACTGTAGGTGAAAAAGGTACAAATATTAAATATTCAATCAGCAGACCCACTGGTCGAAAATTCTAAGGGGTGTGTACATAAGTGATCTTTACATCTTCCAACTATTATAAACAAGGCTTATACATTCTTCAGGTTTTTGACACTGTTCTTTGTCTATAAATATAACCAATAATACAATATTCACCTCTAATGCCCCCATCCCCCAAATAAAAATCTTCCAAAATCATCTGCATAATTACATTTGTGGACTGGACTTGTATGGCAAGTTGAAAGATGATATATGTTTATGATAGTCGACTCCTTGTCTAGCACTTGTTTGCTCCCCTCAACAATGCTTCACTCGTTTTATAACTTATTCTTGTTTTGTATTACATGCTGTATATGTACGGTAACATTGTAATTTGTACCTGGAACTTTTAATAAACAATGCTTAATCTGGACAACATAGATCCTTTGTTTTCATGACCAGTCATTAAAACTACATTTTCTAGGAAAACAAAAAGAAGCCTGTTACAAATTAAACCCTAAAAACATGTGCTGGCATGCCAGCTGCTACGTGGGCATCAGTTCGCACGTTCACCAAGCACTTCTGCCTGGATAGCCAGGTCCAGCAGGAAGGGCACTTAGCCCTGTCTGTCCTGCAGCATTTCCTGGTCTGAATCATTCCACAGAAACACTACCAGAGGAAGGTACTGTGTTGGTATCTATTTGCAAGGTGAGGATCTGCGGTTAGAAGTATCCATCAGAAGAAAAAGTTACTTCCCTTTGTTAACACTCTTTTTGGTGAATACTCTCCTACTGGTCTCCCCAAGAAGCCCTTTCCAGTATCCTGACATATGTTCCGTTGGTTCCTAGAGGCTTTCCCGTTATAAGACTATTAACTAATGTGATTAAGATAGTCCATGAATTTGGAATAACCCTCCTCTGCTCTTGTGAACAGTCCGATGGATTATATTCTCTGGTTCCCTTCCCTTGGGTCTTTACGGATGATGTGCATTATTCTGCTGTCACTGGCCTCTTTTCGCTTGGGTCCACTTGGGCCACATAAACAAAGTGGCCAAGGACATTGCATTGAATGTGACTGCAGGTATGTATGCCTGGGTGGGCTCTAAAGCCTTTTGTTGTGCATCCTTGCATAAAATCTTGGATCTCCCTTATTCTCTTTTGATGGCATGGTCCTTTTTAGGTCGAGCCTAGAGTCAGCGCGCATGCGCTGCTCTGCGAGACTTGTTGTAGTGGAGTAGGGAATAGAAGTCCCGCCCACTCTCTCCGCCCATATATCCCATTGGCTTGTGTCATTGTCCTTGCTAAATGCTGGCTTCTGATTCGTAAATAGGCTTGTTAGTTCCTCCTTAGTACTGCCTTGTCTTCATTTGTAACCTCCCATGACGACTGGCCCTTTTACTTCAGTTGTTACACGGTACCTGTTATTTAGTCTGCAAGCTCTATTTTCTTTATCGAGTTTCTCTTACTGCAGGCACGACGTGCTTTGCTTACATTCAGTCCGTGGTGCCTTCTTTACAACCCCACCCTCCCTCCCGTTGTCCGTGCCTTCTTTACCCCCCCACCCTCCCTCCCGTTGTCCGTGCCTTCTTTACCTCCCCCTCCCTCCCTCCTGTTGTCTGTGCCTTCTTTACCCCCCCTCCCTCCTGTTGTCTGTGCCTTCTTTACCCCCCCCCCCCCGTTCTCCCTCCCTCCCGTTGTCGGTGATTCCTTCTTTGCCCCCGCCCTCCCTCCGTTGTCCGTGGTGCCTTCGTTACCCCCGCCTTCCCTCCCTCCCGTTGTCCTTGGTGCCTACCTTATCCCCGCCCTCTCTCCCATTGTCCGTGGTGCCTACCTATTGACTATGCCAATGCTTTTTTAAAATTTATATGCTAAATAAGGGCAGCAACACGTCTCGTTGCACGCGGCTCACCCAACTCGTTTTTTTATTTATTTTTATTGACATGCTAAATAATGGCGGCCGCGCTTCTCGCCGCACGCGGCCCACCTAACTCTATTTTTTTATTTACATGCAAAATAATGGCGGCCGCGCGCAACGAGATGCGCAGCTCACACAACTCGAAACAAGCATTTGCTATGCAATAGGTCTCGCATTTACGCGAGTTTGAGCTATTGGCATTGGAAATGACAATGCCTTTTATTTATGTTTTGGTTTTTAAAACATAAATAAAAGGCATTGTCATTTACAATGCCAATAGCTTAAACTTGTGTAAATTTGAGACCTACTGCATTGCAAATAATTGTTGACCCTGCTGTTAATCTCATGACCAGTTTCTACAAAACAGCTGTAAGGGCAGAAGGACTGATAAGACAAGCTTTTGGTTGTTGCACTGTTGCCAGAGGCCATGTTTGCTGGGTTCTTCCAACAAACGGTAAACTGGATTATTTCCTGTAAAGGCTAAACAGGAAACCTCTGCTGCAGGCATTCCCATCCTCAAATGCAACATTTTCTATCTGATATTGTAATCTGAAGGCAAGAGTTTAATTGCAAGAGGCAGACTGTTTTTTCTCTCGACTATGGTCCAAGGCTTTCTGTCTCATGGTTTGGACTGCGTTTCACAAAGGTTTTATTCCCGTTCACATATTCCAAAGGCCACAGTTTCTTCTGGTCTTGAATGCGGTTCCTTTGCACTTTTCAGTCTCCTGAAATGCTTTACAATATTCTCATAAGTGTGGAGGAAGGGAGACTTGACTGTGGTGACTGTTGGGTAAGTAGTCTCTAGCGATGTTCCTCAGAAGAGTTACCTACGTACCTGTCCCCCTCCCTTTTGTGTGAAGGTCCAAGGGACTTCTCTTGACTGAGCTCAGATTCTCTGGATCTGAAAGATGTCTGTCATTGTGGTGCGTCCTATATCTGCTGAGAAAAAATTATCTTCATACCGCTTGTCTACCAGTCTTGGGCATCCCATGAGTCTTGAAGAATGGACTTTGCACTAATTGTACAGTTCTCAGTATAATGAGTAAGTTCTACTGTTTTGACAAAAAATGCCAGCAATGTCACAGAATAGTAAAGAATAATTCTCTGTACAATATCCAGATTATTAAACAAAGATTTACTTTGCCTTGCAGTTCTTTCAGCTTGCTGTGAAAGATGAGCTGGACCGTCAGAAAAACCTGTACATTCAGCCGTATGCATGTTACGAACTTGGTTGCCTTCTACTAAAAAAGCCAGAGGTAAGAGTTCACATGCACTTTGCACCTCTGTGCTAATGGAGACCTTGGTTAAACCATGTGATTCTGTGGATTATGTGCATACAAGTGCCTAAACTATTTAGTTATTGTGACAAAATGTAGGCTGCAGTACTTTGTGACTCCTTAAATCAAAGACCACTTTGAAATGTAAATTTCAATTTTTTCTTAAATGAGACCCAGCTTGATCAATGAACACTTGGGTAAAAAAGAGTACACTGGTGTTAAATGAAGAAATAAGGGTTTTTAGGTTAAGCCTAGACAGCGCTTGCGCTGTCTGGAAGATCTGTTGTATGTACTTTGTGGGATCTGGAGATCAGCCCTAGGACTTGTCTGCTTCCGCCTTTGCTTAATGACTTTTTTTCTGTTCAACTGCCTCTATTTAACTGTCTTGATAGAAAACGACCAGTAGAGGTCAGTAAAATACCAGAATTCCTTTCTGCTTGTTCAGCTGCCTCTAATTAACTGTCTTGATAGAAAACGACTAGTAGAGGTTAGTAAAATACCAGAATTGCTTTCTGCTTATGGACTTTCATTGTTTTATTTTTCTGGCAACTGCCCCTATTTAACTTTCTTGATAGAAAACGACCAGCAGAGGTCAGTAAAATACCAGAATCACTTTAGCATTCACTAGATTCCAGGCCATAGAAACTTGTATTCAACGAGCCACCGTAGACAATAATATTTTTTTCAAATCTTGTATTTTCATTGAGATGACCACCGAAGGGGCTGATTTTATATTAAAAACAGAGCTTTGGACAATACAATTTCCCGCTGATAGGCAGTATTTCTCTCCATGTGTTCCCATACCTGGCGTGTTCCGCAGTTTGGTGCTTAATTTACCTCCATGTTAAAGCACAGTAGATGTGCACCCAGGGTAATGTGCTGCATAGCTTAATACACATATGGTTCCAAAGGCGAGACGTATTGCATTGCAAATGCTTGTTTGCTCTGATATTGGAGCTCTTGTGTGTTTTCCAGTTCTGTGGCTCCAAATGCTCTTCAATGCTCCAAATCTGTTGTGACTGTAAAGAACTTGCCAGCAGGTGGAGGCGGAGGCAGGCATTAACACATTCCAGCCAAGTGTGTGGTATGCCATCTACCAGTCCTACCACGGAAGGCCTCAATCAGTGCAAGGAAGACCTTGATCAGTGCAAGCGTGCTTTTTAGACTGGACTACAGCTGAACTTTTTAAGTGGGTTTACGAAATAGTAATTTTAAGAAACAGCTATTGGTCCAGAAGCCATGAACTAGGCCTTCAGGGGTCGCTTAGTAATGTATGGTTGCATGGAGTAGAAAATAACAACCAGGGATTGTGCTCAGGAATAAGGTTGTGAAGATTTTCAGAGTTGATAACCGATAGCCGTGCCTGAATTCATAGTAGAAGACTCTGTAGTAGAAGGAATTTAGTTTTGGAGTCTTTACACTTGAGAATGAAGGTTCTCAAATGTCAGATGTAGATGGCACCCTGGGATAGATGTTGGTTTCATAAGCTGTGGCTTAGTGAAAAGACGTGCTCTAATTCAAAGACCTCCACTGGTTCTAGGTATCTGCTCCTTTCATCAGTGATATGATCGACCCTCAGGAAGGCTGGGTACTTAGAGACCTGAGGATTATTAGTGTTCCCAAAGTCACTACTGATTTTTCAGTTATTGACCAGAAAGTCACTCTCATTAATTGCAGTGAGGTGGTAATCTAACTATTTACATTAGTTTGGGTCTGGCCTAGATACAGCGTTAGCTGTTATACCAGTCTCATTAAACAAAAATAATAAATAATAAAAAAATTGTTGAAAAAATAATAAAAAAAGGTAAAACATGTATAAATAGATATAGGGCCTTTAAATAAAACCTCTTTTGCGCTGTGTATGACAGTATTTACCCAGTTTACATCCCCTCAAAAGAAGTTCACTTCTTTTGAACTTGTGTGGTAATACTATATTTTGCCAATACTTTTTTTATTTCTTTTTTTTAATCATTTTTTGCTTCATCCTTGTATTTTTAAACTATATTTTCAGGTTACAGTAATTCACATTTATCATTGACCTCATGCGCATTGCCCTCACGGAGAACTTTTTCAGATTTGAGGACAAATTATATCTGCAAGTCCACGGCACCTCCATGGGCAGTACCTTTGCCCCCAGTATTGCCTGCCTATACATGGGCCACCTGGAGGAGGAGCACATCTGGTCGAACAATCCTTTCTCTGGAAGAATACGCAAATGGCTGAGATATATTGACGACATTTTCGTCATTTGGTATGGTAATCAGGACAGCACGGCCGAGTTCATTGCCTGGATTAACAACATAAACCCATTTCTGAAATTTACTATGTCCTCCAACAATATGATGATCTCCTTTTTGGACATTAATATCCTGGCCACAAATGGGAGGTTGGAAAGTACGCTCTACACAAAACCCACCGACCGTAACAGTTTACTGCACTTTGATAGTGCACATCCCCGATCACTAAGGGAAAACCTCCCTATAGGACAATATCTCAGGATACGGAGGAACTGCTCCAACATGGAAAGTTACAATAAGGAAGCTGAAAACCTCACAAAAAATTGAAGAACAAGGGCTACCCCAAGAAAGTGATCGAGCAAGTTCGTAAAAGATTGCGGAACACTCCACGTGAGGCTCTGTTGGAAAATAACACTAACATAGAAACCAAGGCACTTATATGTGTGACTACTCACAATTCGTCCTCCAACAACATCAAGAAGATCAAAAATAAAAACTGGCGTATTCTGACCTCTAACAAACTAACTTTTGAAAAACCAATGTTCTCGTTCAGACGCAATATGAGCATAAGGAACACCCTTGTCCACACAGATAGTTGGGAACCCAAACGTGACGCACAACTCACTATGGAACCATCCTCAAGTGAAGGGACACTTCCCATGTGGAAACTGGGTTGTGTGCCCTCTGACTAAACACACTACAAACATCGATTTGGGCCTGAAATACGACTGGGAACAAAGAGATCACACAAATTGTAACACTGCTAATGTGATCTACATGATTACATGCCTGTGTAGATCCAAGTACATCGGAATGACGACCCGAAAAGTAAAATTGTGCATTGGAGAACACAGGAGTACAATCAGAAGAGCAATTACAGCAACTAAATTGACAGCCCACTACGTGGAGAAAAACCACAAGGACAGTGACCTCGAATGGACTATAATCGAAAAAGTGAAAGAAGGACCCAACATCTCTAAGAGATTGTTAGAAAAGGAGCAACGATGGGTCTACAAACTTAGAACCGACAGTCAAGGGTTGAATGACACAATTCCATGGAACACTTTAAGTAGAAGCCAATGAAAGAACTCTTAGTACACCGACTATCGTTGTAACACTAGATAACATCTAAGTACATCTCGAGGGCACATATAAGTTATATATCATAAGAACGGAACATTAACGTACACCCTATTGTCTGGATACATAGTGAGCGGATGATGTGTCTAAAAATGCCCCTCATATAAAACCTGATAGAAAGATTTAAATAGGTTCTTATTTGGAGCAACACTAAACAACGTTAATGGTGGTCCTGTTTAGTACAGTCAGCAGACCAGGGTATAGGTGTGAACTCAAAGTCACACTACCCAATATGGTTAGTTGCGAAATAAGACATCACAACTAGCAAACCACCAGTCCCGTAAGACGAACCTGGCTTTGAAGCTTTAGTCCAACAGGGATCATGATTCATCCTTGTTCTTATTAATACTACGAGTCTATCTGAGTCTTATATATAACTATTTTCTGGCATATGTTAGTATATTTGATTAAGACTCATTAATTTCTATATCAGGGGGATTGATATTGTAGTATTACGGATCGATAAATCACAAACGTGATTCTAGCGTCCCAATATACTACAGTTCCCATGAGCCTAAAGGGATCTGTAGTTTTAGCGAATAATACGCACAGGAAATGATGCCATACACATCATTAGGACCATTGGAAACTACATTTCCCATGAGCATGGTGGGATCTGTAGTTCCAAAGGATCACACACACAGGAAATGATGCCGAATATGGGCGTCGATGGGGTAACCACACCCCTCGAGGACACGGATAAACCGCGTTATTTAAGCTGGCGCTCTGGGCAGGAAAAATGCCAATGCCAGGATACGCGGGAGCCGAACAGGTTGTCAGTGGGGCAGGACCTTTGGAGTAGTAAGTCCCGATCGAGTGTGCTCTTACAAAACCGAGGTAATATTATCCAGGTAGTGGCGGAGGCAGGGCATCCTAACGCTATAGCTTTTTACCTTTCTACAGCGTTTGACTACAAGGCTACCCTTTTCCCGCCATCCGTGAGAAACGTTTATTCCACTCAAATTGGGTAAGGGCATACCCTGGCATAGGATTAAGTAATTTATGTTGAAAACATGTACACAGGGTGTTTTACAGAGTGTATAAATAGTGGTGTGTATGTACTTTGACTGAAGTAACATGACAGTGGTTTTTAACTGATGGAGTGCGTGCATGGTTCACTTGAAAGAAGGTGTTCACAACTTACGAGTGAGAGTTAAGTGCGGAAAATGGACGCATACGGCCAAATTGGCAAGGTGGGGTCAAAGAGACCAGAGACCAGCTTTTCCACATGATCACAGATCCCAAAGTGATGGGAATATGAGCACACCAAGCATGTTGGGAGTGCTGTACAGAAGGACACTATTTACTGTTATGCATAAATTATTTGTTTTGTTTCCTGTCACATTTTCCTTACAGGCGGAATTTTTACGTACATCTCAGATGGAGAGATAAGTATACCCTCCATTCCTTCACGAAGGGACAGCTATCTGTTCCTTCAACATAAAATATATAGGAAAACTCCTTAACTAAATCCAGGGAGGGAATGTTTTGTTTTGCCCTGAAGAAAGCCCAGGACCGAGGAGGCCATTAAAAAGGGCTGAACCATGTTGGCAGATTCTTACGGTCATAGGACCATCACCTCCAAAAAGACCCGCTTTTTAACATATTTTTAATATCCGCTACGTCCCCGTTAATAAAGGGATACCTGGGGAACGGAGTAGGATTTTTATCTTTAGACCCCCTGGCCTACATCTCCTAAGCGCTCCCTGAAATACGGTTGAGCCCACCCTGACCTTTAGGAGTCAGGGTGAACCCGATGATGAAGCATGACACCAATAGGGTGTGTGAGGGTTAAATAACAAAAAGGAGTTGCCTCCTTTCTGCACCTAGCGGTGTACGCCACGTAAGTTTTATTTTCGAGCTTGATGGTTCTGGATACCTTATGGTAGTTACAGTAATTCAAAACCAATGGTACCTTTTCTTTATGCTAATGAGAACTGCCTTTTCCATTGATATATATTACAACGAAACAGGATTTTTATAGCTGTTTTCGTTACACCAGCCTGACAGGAAGCAGCCTTACTGTTCTATGAAAGTTATATACAATAGTTATATTTTTTAATTTAACATTTAATGCATGCAATGCTGCAGCATTTTTTGTCGCATGTGCTTGCACTTAAAAAAAAAAAAAAAACACAATCACAGCAGTTTGCCAAGGCCAGACTTGTGGCTGTGCTTGTTTTATTATTGTCTTGGTGCTAGCCATATGCTAGTTGTCCTACTCTAGATACTTGTGTTGTTGTTTCCGTTTGTCCACTGTGGGGCATTTTATCAGCATTCACTAAATGGAAAGTTAGCTCTTGAATAACACACACAAAGTTTGGTCTTCAATCGAATCCCATCTAATATTTGCTGCCACAAAGAGAAAAAATGCATTGTAAACCAAGTTTCTTGGTAGCTGTTAAGGGCAAATATTCCTTTTTAGGTCGAGCCTAGCGTTGCAGCGCATGCGCTGCTCTCTTTGCGAGGCATGCAGTATTCAGTATAGTGTGGAAGCTTCGTGGAAGCTCCGCCCACTCTCCGCCCATCTTTTTCATTGGCTTAGGTCCTAAATGCTGCCTTCCGATTGGTTTTAGGCTTGTTAGTCCCTCCCCATGACGGCCATGTCGTCATTTGTATCCTTCCATGGCTACTGGCCCCTTTACTCCGAACACTATTTTCTTCCCGTCCCTCCCCCCTCCCGCAGTCAGTGACTTCTTGGGGCCCTCCCGTGCACTCCCGTTCGTGCCTTTTCGCGTAAATGCGAGTCCTATTGCATTGCAAATGCTTGTATTGTAAACTTTTCCTCTCTAGGTATATACAATGTAGCAACACAAGCGAGCGCATTTTGCTCCCATATTACACGGATTACAGTTAAAGCCACTCCCACTAGGGAGGGGGGCGCACACTGTTGAGTACGGTAGTTCCACCAGCACTGAGGGAGGCTCAAGCATTGAGCCCCACTGCTTTGGTTGCACTTCCTGTTTAACACCGTGGGTGAGGAAATGGTGCCTAACCTGCACCTTCTATTATGGACATTTCCGTGAATCCGGCGCCAGGCTCTCCGTTCCGGCCACGGTGAGTATGAGTGGCTGGTGTGGCGCTCTCTGTTCATTTGTGGCGGGTGTACCGTACCCTTTATGCTGACCCATCAGCCCCAGAGGCTTCACCTGTTCCCAGCCGCCCTCACCTGGCTGTGCATTTTATGCTCGGGTGGCTGTTGTTGGCGGCGGGCTGCATTGGCAGCCGGCACCGAGGTCCGGCAGGGTGAGCTCCCTGCATGGACACAATATGGGACTCCCAGCCCCAGACAATGCGGGTTTTCCCGACACTTGCTCCGTGGGCTTCTAATGGGCTTTCCCCCGCCGTATGGGTGTTGCTTTTCCAGGTTTTCGAGGTCGCTCTTCCCAGGACGTTTATGTTGTCTTGGTTATTGCATTGAGTCAGGGTGATATTGTAAAACCTAAGGTAACAATGTTACTTGTTTGGTGTTTAAATTACTGTGCCTCGAATCTCTTGTCTTCGTTATGTTTTTCTACACACTCCGCTGCATTCCCCCGTTCAATGAAAGGTGTGTATCTTATTTTGAAAAACACACCTTGCGCCTTAATCTCCGGTCCTGCCTCGCTGGGTCAGGTGGGTTTCACCTGAGATACGACCCCGCCCACTACATCTTAAACGGATGTTGTTACAGTAAATTGATTTGAGTGCACGTCACACTAATAAGCAACCTGGAGTTAAGAACAATACGCATATTTTCCTTTGTTTTGTGTAATGCTAGAAATCTCTAGTTCCCAGTGTCCGGTGAAACTAGCTGTGAATACTTTGTTTTTTTCTAGTTTGTATTGTTGTAGTTTTTATTTTTCCATTGCGTGCGCAATGCTCTAAGTACTGAAAACAACAGAAATGTGTGTTATTATCTGCATATGCAGAAAAAGTGTGTTTTGGTAGTGTCTCCGCTATTGGGCAACCACAGATCCCTGTGTATGCCCGTTGTATAAGAAACCCTTCTGTGGGCAGCTGGCCTTTTCAGTGTTGTCTCCAAGCGTTCGAGCCTGTCTGGCACAAATCCACGCGTGTCTGTGTTTTGAAATCTCTCCACCTTCCACTCTTGTACATTTTCCCAACTTGACCTGACACAGACCCCAGCCTCACTTTCCTCCCTTTGTTTATTGTCAGTGTGAGTGAGGCAGGTGTGTAGGATGGCTGAAGGCACTGCTGGGCCGGGGGCATGGCGTAAGCAACCACAGCCCATTTCCCAATTAAACCCGCCCCGCCCCCGTGGGAACACGTGTGTATCTCCTGTGATGTCATTAATCCTCTGGAAAGGTCTTGAAGAGACATTCCCTACACAAAGCGCGTTATAAACAACACCGGAGAAGCCGCTGACATACTACAACAAACGGGGGCACGATGAATGTACATATTTTACACGTAGGTACTTGGCTTCCTGCTCACATAACACACTAGTCAGTTTTGCTTGTTTAGGTCTGGCTTGACAGCGCATCTATTGCGATTACCTATTGTTACCAGTTATTTAAAATATACTGACTTGGGCTTTGCTCTGCTCAGAGAGATATAGCTCGCTCACTTCATGCTATTGGCTGTTTGGTGTATCTTTCCACCTTGTAGGAGTGTTCATATTGTAAAGCATGAGGGAATATTTTGCTTGTCAGAAGTACGCAGAGTTGTCCCTCATCCAGTCCTTTTTAGGTCTGGCAGACCTAGCGCTGGAGCGCGCATGCGCTCCTCACTCTGCGAGGCTTATTGTAATCGGTACGATTTCAGAAGGGGACTTGAAGGCCCGCCCATCATTCCTATTGGCTTGTGTCATCATTCATGCTAAACGGTGGCTTTTCATTGTAAAGGAGGCTTCTTAGTCCCTCCTTGTTACCGCCCTGTCTCCTTTTGGCCCCGCCCACCCGGACTGGATCTTTTACTTGCGCGTTACACGGTCTCCCTCATAAGTCTGTAAGCACTCTTTTTTTTTCATTTTCAGCGCGGTCCGCTTCGGCTGCGCTTGTTAATTGTATGCTTCATGCTTGTGTAAGTGCTCGATGCACGTTTGTGTCACGCCCCCCCCGTCGTCCTCCCCACCGCTACCCGCCCTCTGTGTCGTCCGCCACCCGCTCCTTGGTTTTTTTGTCCTTTATTTTCTTTAGTGTTCCTATACAGTCAATTGAGAGTCTCTACCCGCCCTCTGGGTCGTCCGCCACCCGCTCCTTGTTTTTTTTATACTTTATTTTCTTTAGTGTTCCCATACAGTCAATTGAGAGCCGCTACCCGCCCTCTGTGTCGTCCGCCACCCGCTCCTTGGTATTTTGTATCCTTTATTTTTTTTAGTGTTCCCATACAGTCAATTGAGAGTCAGGCACGTGAGGGTGAAAGACGTGAAGGGAGTTTATATTTGGGAGCCCGGGAGCGAGACGCACCGTCCGAATCACTTTTCACCCTGGACGTGGTGCTTTTTAGCCACCCCTCGGGATTCTGTGAAAGAAAACTGAGCGTTTTACTGCGCTGGTGAATGAATCAGAAGCAGTGTGCTCCTGCCACTTAATGAAGGTTTACTTCAGAGTCTGCAAATGCGTGCCAGATGAGCGGCTGCTACGGGGCAGGGCTCCCCAGCTGCACGCAGCTGGGGGAACGCGCTGCATGCGTGACCATGCCCCTTGTAAGCACATGCACACAAAGGTGGAGGGGTTGATTTGAGGCACAGGTTGGTGCATATCCCTGAAAAACTGGCCGACTCGCGTTGGCTGTTTGGATACTGACCGTACATTCCTATGGCAGCCCGCATTCCAGGTGGTACAGTAGGAATAGCATCACATGCCAGGCAGGCCCCGCCCAGTGTGCGGCAGGGGCCCGACATACAGGATGTTGGATATTTGTGCAGCACGTGACATGCTGTAGAGCAGCTACCTCGAACAGGGCGTAACTTCCATTGGTGCAGCAGGAGCAGTGTCACCGGGACACAGAGGCACGATGGGCCCACTGAACGCAGAATACTGCTGTATTTCACAGTTCAAACCTCAGTCAATGGCTCGTTTCCTTCCGCCAACTAGGGCCCGTGACAAGCTGTCTACGCCACAGATCCCAAACCCACTCCCTTCGTCATCGGAGCTTTGGCCTGTCATAGACAGTTGTTAATTCGAAGCTGTATGCGATTAACTTCAAATATACATTGCTGAATAGGGCACCCCCTTAAACATATCGAATGCACTCACTAGTATCCAGAGTGGTTTGTGTTCAGCAGAACAGTGCCATGCATTCAGTAGTCCCGGATCTGACGTTGTGAGCACAATAGCCAGTGTCACTGACCCCTACATTAAAGGTCTGACCCTGCTCTGTAGGGACGCGGAGGAATGACGTTTTCTTTCGTCATCAGTGCCTGACCCTGCTCTGTAGAGACAGGGAGGAATGACGTTTTCGTTCATCATCAGTGCGCTTCGAGCCAGCTGCTTACAAATTAGGACACAGGAAACCAGATTTACTGCGGGCACCCTGGGCAAAATATTTTTTCCAGCTTGACAACCTCTAAGGAGGCCACATTTGATGCTTCCAGTGGCAACCCTGGTGCCCGATGTATTTGGCACCCTCGGTGGCCCCCCATATTATTTGCATGTCACTGTAGTGTAAAGTGTCCTCGCCGCTAGCATTTTTAGGGCAATGCCCAGGACTTTTTGAAAAATGCAAAGCCTTTATTGAGAATATTCTCTACCGTTTGCCAGAAGCAAAGTGAGAAATTATTTGAGGCATTTCCAATGCAATAGGTCTCGCATTTACGCAAGTTTAAGCTATTGGCATTGTAAATGACACTGCCTTTTATTTATGTTTTAAAAACGAAAACACAACTAAAAGGCATTGATATTTGCAATGTCAATACCTCAAACTCGCGTAAATGCGAGACCTATTGCATTGCAAATGCTTGTTCTCATATATGTTTTGAGTATGGAAAGCAAAGATCGCTGCAAGCAGCAAATGCCTTCTTCATGGCGCTTTGGTGTGTGGCCTTGAGATAGTGCTTGTTGGTCATGTTTATGTCGTCATGTGAGTTATACTGTAGTGTGGTTGGTGGTCTTATTAAATTATTTTCAAATTACAAGTTTCCAAGCACTACCTTGATTTGGAGTGTACTGAGTTAAGAGGCATTTTAGTGTGACAATGTTTGTTATATGGTAGTAATTCATCATAGCTTTAGTCTTACTGACGTGACTGACTGCGTTTTTTTCATAGCACCATTTTGTTTGTTTAAGGCTTTCAATGGTCTTCAGCACATGCGAGGTTATGTCAGCACTTTGGACGTCTGTGTAATAACTTAATATGTTGAATTTTCAGCAGTGGCATAGCAAGGGATGAATGGGCCCTCCTGCAAACAGTGAACCCCCTCCCGCTCCGGCTACGCACGGTTTCTAGTGGCACAGCCCTAATTGGGGTCGATAGCCAACATTCATGGTCTCTGGTGCCACTGCACCTGCTGCACTGTTCGTAGATGCGCCACAGATTCTTAGCTCACCCCGGTAAGAATGGTGGAAGGGAAGTTCACCCCCACCTTTCAAGCACAAACATTGTATGAAATGAGTGGGTGGGAATTAAAACTCAGCCCTGTTACTCGCGCTCTGTATCAAGTGCTGCCTTACGGCCGTCGTCGTTTTCAGAGGGAGACGTAAGCTGAGACATTGAGGAGTCCCTTGGCGGGCATGTGCGAGAGGGCTCCTTTCAGAAGGGCCGTTTAGCCTATCTCTGTGGAACGAAACGCGTGCTTAGCTCGGGCCTTGTGACCCCTCTGATTGTCGTAATCTGGCCTTCTGTCTCTGTCCTTTGTCTTATTCTGGGTCACCTGCTGCCATATTTATAGACTGTTCCTCTCGGTTCTTTGGTCTAACGCGTCTCATCAGAGTAAGTGGCCCTGGCACCCCGCTGAAGATGTATGCATGTTAGCTCATTCTGCGGGGAACATGACCGCAGCCTTGCTTTTCACATATCTTCTTGTGTATTCACACATACATCAGCCATCAGTGTGTAGATATCTCCAGTCTCCGCTTTTATTAGAATTTTGATGGCTGCAGAAATGAACACTTTTTTCAAATTTATTAATACGTGTGTATATATATATATAATAAGCCCCAGGAATGCAGTTTAACGACGGAATCGCGCTGCATCCTGTTTTACAGCTTTGATTTCTCTGTTTTCTGCTGTTCTTTTTCAACATGTGCCAGTTCCTGCCTAAGTTGTACGTGAATCTCAAAAACATATAATTAACTCAGTCCCAGCTAGGTACGATGATGGTCTTTTACATAAACGCGCTCTCGTTTGTTTTAGCAGGCGATGCTGAGTGTGGTAATTAAGTCTGGGGTTTTTATACATTCCCCACCTGATCCAGCGCTAACAATAAAAATTATTCTCCTATATACTTCGGTCATCCAGGTGCAATTATTCCTTCAACACACACACTATATCCATATGACGGTGGGGCCCATAACACCGCATATACATTTACTTACTCATTTATTCCCTGGATTTCCTCCGTCAACAACCTAGGAGAAAACGATTCGCTGGAAGGAGACGGGATACCTCTTTTAACATGACATAATGCTTCTCATTTAGTTTAAGGTATTCCGCTCATTGGTCGATGGACCAACTAGTAGGAATCAGTAGATGGTGATTAAGACCAGCTCAATCACAATAAACTCTTTATCAATTTACTTTAATCATTGAGCTAAAGAATCACTGAGTCATTTGTTTAAAGAATAATAAAGTTTATATAAAGTTTGATGCAAGAAATGAGGTTAAGCTTATTATTCAGATTATTACATTTATCATCAATATAAGAATAAATTGAAATTGCAATGCATATCTATTAGACGGAAAAATAAGGTTATCATAGTAAGAACTCTAAAAGATCAATCTATCTGTCTTGGAAAAATCTAATAGTTCTAAATGAAAAATCTATCAGGAAAAATTCTCCTAAAGCAGCATCTTATACTCAACTGGAAAATAAAATTAGCAGCATCAGCTCGTCAGCATCAGCAACCGCAACTTCACCCATCTACAGCATCTAACTTCTCCAGCATCTGCTCTCCAGCAACTCAATCTCCAGCAACTCACTCTCCAGCAACTAACCCCTCCCACCAAGAGTAGGTCTTCTTATACCCTAATTCTAGCTTACAGAATAAAATGTTGCATCTTCATGGCGTGATTCTTTCTCATTGGTCCCCTCAGGCCCATATACATTTTAATCAACTTCCTGGTCTTAACCAGTTCCTTGTGGAATGTCCATGCTTGCATTGTATCCCACAGTTCATGTCATTGCTCATCCGCTTCGATCAGTCCAATTTGTATCTTTTTCTGCTACTTTTTAGATTCAACAGTTCCGTCCATTGATTCAGTTGGACTTCTCACGCTTCTTGCTGATCATCTTGGCACACATCTGCTCAGAAAGGTCACAATAGCCTTGACCATACTTCCATCTTAGCCTCTCAGCACCAGCACGTGATCATCCCTTTCCACAGCCTCTCTCCTCTATCACATGGTTTCCTGCTCATGCGTACTCTAGCAACTGGCGGCCATTTTATATCGCTGCTCGACAGGCCTAAGCGCACTATTTTCAAAGATAAACAAAATATTGTTAAAACAAAGAAATATAAACCCTTTCGTTTCCCTCCCGTCTTTCTACGTACCCCAATTAGGTATTACCTAGCAAAAAGCAACATATAAAGCTGTCCCTTACTTACCATCGCTTTATTTTGCAACCACACGTTTTATTTAAAAGCACAGAGCATGCGTTTTATTATTAGTACGCAAATATTATGTTATGTTAGACACGTAAACAATTATAAGTTGATTATTTTGCATACAGAATAGCGTGTTACCTTTAACCCTTCACATGTAACATACATTGTTGGTTATTTACTTAAACGAACATGTTTATTAATTATTTTACGAAAATATTAGGAGGTTAAAAGAATTTTCATTTACCCTGCTCCATCAACTCCCCCCTTTGGTGATTTTTAATATCACCACAAAACCCAAGTTATACAATTCTTTCAGACAGCATATATCTTTTATCCGTTTGCTTTTGTTAATTTACAAAACTGTATCCCTTTCAACTTGTCTCTTCGTTTTCTTGTACATGTTCTCTTTTATTTCTTCTAACTCTATTTCACCCATTTCTCTCTCTCTCTCTCCTTGTTTATCATGTTTTCTTTTTCTATTTTATTCTGTCTTCTTTTTCTCTTTATACATGTGATTACAAGCTTCAGTACTAATATTATTATTATTATTACGGTTGCTATTATTATAATTTTCCCTATTATTAATCCACTCATTCTTGTTAACCAATTTATTACTGAAGAAAACCCTTTACCAAGTTTTCCAAAAGCACTTTCAACCTCCAGTGGAACAAGTTCTTTGTGCAAACTTGTAATATTTGTTATATACTTCTGTATATTTTCGCTTTTATCTGGAATGTAAGTGCAACAATGTTGGACTTTCAGCATTCCACAGACTCCGCCCTCTTTTGCCAAAAGAATGTCAAGGGCAAGTCGATTTTGCATCACCATAGCTCTCATGGCAACCATCTCGGTATTTATCATCAAGAACCCTCCAGCAGTATCTGTAGATAAACGATCTACCACTGTTGATAATTTCCGAATTCTAAATGCATTCAAAGATATTCCCACTGCTGGTATCAATGCGCCAAAAATATCACCTACTATTTCTGAAAAACTTTCCCTTTTTCTACGTGTAAAGGTATTTATCATTTTGTGTGTTCCTTTTTCTTTTCTATCCATATGGAAAATCTTTGGAAAGACCAGGCCTAAATAACATGACCCATACCAATGGTCCGGCAACCTATAATAAGCCCTATTTCCGCAAACATAATAGATCCCTGGAAATATTGGATCTTTTCCCCTTTGAATCCCCATCCGCCTAAAATTTGATAATTGTCATGGCAAATACTGGAACCCACAAAATAATTGTCATATCTTGTCTTATTTCTTCCAATGCACAACCTTCCCTGTTGGGGCCAATCCAGAGTCATAGCTGCATTTGTCTTTTTCTTGTCATGATTGTCTTCCTCAAACGCCCAAAGAGGTGTTTTTGTCTCTTCTATCACTTTTCTTTGAAATTTCACTCTTCTCTCTTCAACCATCTCTAAAAATACCTTTTCTTCCTTCTTTAACTCACAGGTAAGGTTGTACCTAATTATATTATCTAATGATAAAATCTTATCCTCTAGAAAATATTCACCAAACGTTTTTCCCTCTTTTATTTTGTTTAGCTCGGGAACTACAGAAAGTTTCGCAAAAATCTTATTTATGTCAGTGTAATAATATTCTAATCTACCTGTTTTATAAAATAAACTTGCTAAGACACTACATGTTATTCCATACGTCAAAGGGAGGTGATGATAAGTCACACCCTCTGCTACAGATGCAGGCAACTGCATACAAACATAGCAATCTCTTACATCCATTGTTTCTACATACTCGTATAATAATTTAGTAAAAACATTTTTAGAAAAATCTGTTATTGATTTGTCCTTGTGTAATTCTGCACTACTCTTTAAAATAACTGGTTCTTGAGTGTTAGCTCCTTTTTCTTTCTCAGTGTTATTAGACGTTTCTACTACAGCTAAACTAATTGGAATAGTGATTGCTAAAACCACCCATACTGTCATTAATAATCCTGTACAAAAGCAGCACATCTTGCACCATCTACTTAAAAACTCAAATTTACATTTTCTATCTCTAGTATTCTCCATTTTGTTTTATAACCTTATTTATTTGTTTTCCAGAAAATTGTGTCACTACACCTCAGGAATGACCTATTTGCCACTCTGTACTCCAATGTTTTGTCTTTGCTTGGTACTTTCTTTTAATTCTTTCTCAGAATTCTTTCTTTGTCACATCCGGTAAAATTCGTCAGGTTTGTTGCACCTCACCTTCTCCCATTAGGTTTCTTTGTTCTGGGTTCTCGTGAGTGTTCTTGTCTTCTTTGATATCAGTCAAAGCAAGATACAACCATTCAGGCGATCTATACTTCGGATTTACCTTCTTTACTCTTTTTGTTTTCTGCAAGTGTTTTCCACCTTGTTTTTCTTGCTCTCTCTGACTTGTTATTTCATTCACTTGTTCAGCACTTTTCCCATCTAACCTTATGATTCTGTATCTTCATTTTCTTACTTCGTTGGGCCAATTGTCTCCTTTTCTTGGCCTTTTTGCCTCACTTCCTTTTCCCTCTCTTTCTGTTTTCCAATTTCTTTTTCTTGACTCTAGTTTTTGGTTTCTTTCTTCTCCACTTTCTTCAGACTCTGTTTCAGTTCTTTCGTTATTGCCTCTTATTTTGAAACTTATAATGTCATTTTCTTCCTCTACTTGTGGTTCTTTTCTTATCTTCCTTCGTTCACCTATTTCTGTCCCTCCTCGAGGTTCTTCCGAATTTGTGTCAGTCTCTCTATTTTCTTCTAAATTTCCCTGTTCTCGTGTTTGACTATTTGTCCCTATTGCTCCTCGGGGATCTTCCGATTTTTCTAGCTTTTTGTTTGATACTCTCCCTTCTTCATCTATTAATATTATCTCCGAAGGATTTTCACCACAACTTGTACTTGGTTGCTCACTGTTACTATCTTCTGGCTCAGTTTCTTCTCTTATGCTTTCAAATTTCCAATTTCTTTTTAGAGTTTCTTCACAATCCGAATGATCTGTATCAGATTCTGAACTGGTATCTGATATTTCCAGATGTCGACTTACAGGTCGATCTTCAAGTTCTGGAACTTCAGCTATTTCCTCTACTTCTTCTGTCGTTGCACTTGTAGTTGGGTCTTCCAGATGTCGACTTGCAGGTCGATCTTCAAGTTCTGGCACCCTGTCTGTTTCTTCTTCTGCTTCTGATGCTGAACTGTTTTCCAATACTTCCAGATGTCGACTCGCTTGTCGATCTTCAGGTTCTGGAACTCTGATGGTGTGACTGGCATGCCCCCAGTGTTTCACTCCTGCACACTTGACTGCAGTTGTTGTCACCAGGATCACTTGTCGTGGTTCGTCCCAGCGAGGAACCAAACAGTTTCTTCTCCTGTGGACTTTTATGCGGACCCAATCTCCTGGATTCAAGTCGTGAGCTGGTTTTCTTTCAAGAGTGGTCGCATCCGGTCCAACCTGATGAAACACAGAACGCACCACATCAGCCAATCCTTTGCAATAATCCAGCACTAGATCATCAGTTATAGTCAGTAGTTTGTTGACAGGTACTTGTGCTTGTCTCATTGCTCGTCCCATAATTATTTCATGGGGACTGAGTCCAGTTTTCCTTTCCGGAATACTTCTGATTGTCATTAAAACTAATGGCAAGGCATCTGGCCATTTGAGTCCTGTAGCTTGACACATTTTTCCTAACCTGTTCTTGATTGTTCCATTCACTTGCTCTATGATTCCAGAAGCCTCTGATCTGTATGCACAATGCAGTTTCTGTTTAATACTAAGTGCTTCACAAATCAGTTTAACTAATTCATTTTGGAAATGTGTTCCTCTATCTGTTTCAATCGTGACTGGAAAACCATACCTCGGAATGAATTCTCGCAGCATAAGTTTTGCTACCGTTATTCCATCATTCCTTCTTGTTGGGTATGCCTCCACCCAACGGGAAAACAAACAGACGACCACTAGGACATACCTTAGTCTGTTGCAAGGTGGCATTTCAATAAAATCCATTTGCATTCTAGTGAAACGGACCTCCTTCTCGTCCTATTGTTCCTAGACTCACTACTGTCTTCCTTCCTGGATTTAACTGTTGACAAATAAGACATCTCTGACAAAGACTCTCAGCTATGGCTCTGAATTTTGGATTATACCATGTTTGTCTAAAAGTCTGATCATTGAATCTCTCCCAATATGGGCTTGTCCATGGTACATCCGTGCCATGTCAGAAATCATGCTATCAGGCATAACTGGTCTTTCATCTCTGTAAACCCAAACATCATTTTCTTCATGTTTTCTACATCCTGCTTTTATCCATGTATCTTTTTCCTCATCATCTGCAGCTTCCTGTAACTGTCTCACCTCATCCCATGTCTCAATAGAGTTAGTAAAAGGCAAAGGACAAGAAATATGCTCTCTTTCCCGACTTTTGTTTAATGAAACCACATTCTTTGCACAGTACTGTGCAATCTCGTCAGCATATTTATTACCAACAGTTATGTAGTCTTCCCCATTTTTATGTGCATTGCACTTCACAACAGCAATCTGTTTAGGCAGCTGTATCGCCTCAAGCAGCTTTTTCACAAAATCTCCATTTCTAATTGGCGTTCCTGCAGACATCAAGAAACCCCTTTGTGACCAAATCTGACCAAAGTCATGCACCACCCCAAAGCCGTACTGGCTATCTGTCACAATCGTAACCCGTACATTTCTTCCCAACTTGCATGCTTGAATCAGAGCTACTAGTTCTGCGACTTGGGCAGACCGTATCCCTTTCAGACAAGATGCTTCCATTACAGTTGCTACTGTGCAAACTGCATATGCTGCACTTAGAACTCCATCACTCGTTCTCAAACATGAGCCATCCACGAACATAATATAATCTGATTCTTTCAAAGGCTCATCTCGTATGTCAGACCTTGGTTTTGTACAATATTCAAGCACATTCAGACAATCGTGATCTACTTCATCCATTTCAATCACACTCTCTTCATCTGGCAATGATGTCGAAGGATTCACATTCATACATCTGTCAATGGTCACATTATCTGCGCTCAAAATTACTTTTTCATACCTAGTCAGCCGACTATGTGTCATGTATTGGGTTTTCGTCCTTGTCAAGAGAATTTCCACAGAATGGGGAACATATTCTCTCAGTGGATATCCCATAACTATGCCTTCACTCTGTTCCAGACTCACACAAGTAGCAGCAACTGCTTTCAAGCATCCAGGCAACGCTTTCGCTACAGGGTCTAAAACAGCTGAAAAATATGCAATGGGTCTTTTCATAGTTCCATGTCTCTGTACCAAAACTGAAAATGCACATCCATCTCTTTCACTGCAATACAGCTCAAAATCTTTCTCATAGTCAGGCATTCCTAATGCTGGAGCCTCACATAATTTCTTTTTCAGCTCCCTGAATGCTTTCATTTCTTCATCATTCATTTCAAAAGGATCTTTAACATCCTTCTTTGTCAGTTTTTGCAATGGTTTAGCAATCAGTGAAAAACCGCTTATCCATTGTCGACAATATCCAACCATTCCCAAAAACATTCTTACCTCTCTTTGTGTCATTGGAGCTCTCATTCCTTGAATCATTTTTATCCTTTCAGTCGTTACCTTTCGCACACCTTTCTCAATTTTATGCCCTAAATACTGGACTTCTTGTTGACAAAACTGCAATTTTGAAGGGGACACTTTATTTCCTCTTTTGCTAAATGATTCAGCAAAGCAATTGTATCATTGACACATGCTTCCTTCGTTTTTGATGCCACCAGTAGGTCATCAATATACTGAACCATCACCGATTTTTCTGGCATTTTTAAATCTTCCAACGATTTCTTTAGAATCTGATTAAAGTTTGAGGGACTTTCTGTGTACCCTTGAGGAATTCGGCACCATGCCAAAATACGCTCTCCAAACCTAAACGCAAATAATGGCTGGCTATCTGGATGCAATGGAATAGAGAAAAATGCATGACATAAATCAATTACTGTGTACCATTCTGCTTCACGTGGAATCTGGTATAGAATCACAGCAGGGTTCGGTACTATTGGGCAACAAGGCACAACAATTTTGTTTACCTTCCTCAAATCCTGTACAATTCTATATGTTCCGTTTGGCTTTTTCAGTCCCATTATCGGTGAATTACATGGACTGCTCATGATTTCTTTTAAAATCCCTTTTTCAATCATTTTGTTTATTACTGGCGTTATTCCTTCAATTATCTCTGGTGTCAATTTATACTGGGGCGTATTTAGGTAACTCGTTCCCTCCTTCACTGTTATTTTAACGGGATCTACTCCTTTCATTAATCCTACATCTTCTCCTGTAAAGTCCCACACTTCTTCTTTCACTGTCTTTTTCAATTCAATTGGGATTTTCTCTGCATCAAATACAGGAAACAAACCATTTACTTCTGGTTCTAAATTCACCATTGTCATTTTATACAGCACATCCTCATCTGGAGTCTGAAATGCAATTCCGTCTGGGGTACAATAGATAGTGCAATTCATCTTGCACAATAAATCACGTCCTAATAGGTTCACGGGACTACAATCGCATACCACAAATCGGTGCATTTCGCTAAATGGACCAATTCTTACCTCCACTAATTTAGTAAGAGGCGTCTTAATTTGCTGATTTGAAACTCCAACTACTTGGATATGTTCACCTGAGAGAGGAAGGTTTGGTATTTCCACTGACCTAACAGTAGAACGGGTAGCTCCAGTGTCAACAAGGAATGTTACATTTGCACCATTCACTTCTCCATCCACAAATGGACCAGACTGATCTACCTCTAGAGTTGCGCCAAGCACGCACTCTTCCCCCTCTCCTAGGCACCGTCAGAAACTTTCATCCGTGTCATCCTCATTCTGTCGTAACCAATATTGAGAAATTGCAGCTGCATGCGGCAACTGTGTTACCTGTTCTCCTCCGTAGAATCTTGTTTCTGCACTGTATTTCTGTTGGTTAACACTCTTGGGAAGTGGTGGTTGTGGCACCTGACCTTGTTGAGTAACTACCTCACTCTGCACCTGTGAATTTAATGATTGATTTTCCACATTAGGTTTTGGAGGAAATTTACACTCGTTTCTCCAATGTCCTAGCTTTCCAAAGTTGTGGCATGGCCACTTTTTCTTTGCCTCATCTATGCTCATTTGTCCTTTTCCTTTACCTATATTAGGTCGGGATCTAACCTGTCCTGTTTCATTACCAGTATTACTCAATTGAGCTTCTTGCTTCTCTGCAACTGTTACCTGCGCCCACATGGCCTTTTCTTTCAATTTATGCTGTCTACTCTCAATATCATCACTGCAATACTTAGCATATCTCAAAACCTCATCCACTGTGCTATTCTGCCAACAAATCATATGCTGCTTAATCATTTCACTTATTTCTGGTTTCAATCCATACACAAACCTATATACAAAATGACTCATATCCTTCTCATTTAGTGTCTCATAACCACTGTACTGTTTGAAAACCAACAACAATCTCTCGTAATATGCATGCACTGATTCTTTACTTTACTGCGTTGTCCTGTCTATTTGTACCCAATCTGTTTCTTTAGGTGGAATCTTATTCTTCAAAAAGGTAATTACTTGGTCGTACTTCCTCATCACTTCTGGTCCTGGCGCTCCTGTTTTAGCGTCCCTTGGATATTCTACAGTTGGCCAATCAATAGTAATCTTACATTCTGTCCACAAATCAGCTGGCACTACTATATCAAACAATCCATCCAGATCTATCCACAACACCTTTGAAACCTTCACAAATCTTTCCACTTGTCTGTACCATTCTACTGGCTTCTCTCTCAACTTTGGGAAGTCATTTGTAAATGACAGTATATCCTGTCTGGTCCATGGAACATGCACATAACTACCACCTGGAGTTTCTCTCATCGGGTACTCCCTTACAACTGGTTCCTTATCTGTTACTGCAAAAGCCAAAGATGATTATCTGTTGTTTTCTCATTCCTTTTCGACCATCTATTTCTCCATCTATCCACTTAACCCCATTTTCTCAATAAAACAATTAACTCTTTTATTTGGGTCAGTCTTCCTGATGTGTTCAAATTCTCTATATCCTTCTCACAAAAATCTACTCTGTATGGTTTCTGCAACGTTCTCACTTTTACAAACTCTACTCCTAGTTCACTCGCTGTCTCTTCCAATTTGTCATGTAAATTTCTAGCTCTCCATGTAAGACTTTTGCACAAAAACATAATCTCATCATCCTGATAATTTTTTTAATTTTTCTGTACCAATTGTTCCTAAAATCAATTCTTCCATGTCTATTTTCAACCTAATTACATCTAATGGTTTCACTTCCGTTTCTTTTGTTTTTAGCGCTTTCATCCATTCATTTAACTCATCCGGAGTCGGACCTACAGGCGTACTATTTAATTCTATCCAATTGCTACTTCTTTCTGGTGTCCCTGATGCAGACTCCGTCACCATAGGCATTCTCCTAATCTCATTCTCATTTATCGTCAAATTAGTAGGTGGGCTTGGTCTATAGGTACTAGCCAAATTGTGTGCACCTTCATTATTCAGTTCCATCCCTTCTCTTTTTCTTTGCAAATGTGAATTCATGGGAATCACTAAAGAACGTTCATCAATTTTCTGATTCTCAAAAATTGGCATTACTGGACCTATTGTTACTGGTACAGTTACAGCTTCCATATTCTTTGTCAATTCTCTTATTTTCTCAGTCAATTCTCTTGTCGTTTTTGCTAATTCAGTTGCATTGTCACTTTCTATCTCTTCATTTTGTGAAGTTTTTAATTGATCTTGTGACCTATTTGTCTCATCTCTTCTTTCGGGATTTTTATTCCTCCCAGTTTCCATTGGCGGTGCATTAGGTGTCACCACCGCAGAAGTCTGTTGGTATGGAGGTGGGTTTCTGTTTAAAATATCTTCCAGCAATTCGTCATCCGTTTCACTACCACCATACACATACTTTTCTACCACTACATGTTTCTTTTTCTCTGTACACTTTCTCTTTGCTTCTTCCTCAACTGTAAAAGCTGGAAACAAACTTCCTGTCATGTTAGCACATCTCCAACGCTTTATTCTGTCCTCATGATTTACTCCCCATAGCCTTCCAGGCACAAACTCATGATTCTTTAATCCTCTGAATCTCTCTCGTTCATACATCTCATCTTCCCATTCCGTTAAAGCTTCAAAATGTGTCGGTCTAGGTCTAGGTTCTAACATTGCCATCTTTTCTCTCAAGTTTCGTAGTACAGCTACATTAAATGAACCATTCTCCGGGAAAGCCAATGCTCCATCATTCTTGGTATATTTTGTCCAATTTTCTAACCATATGCATGTATGATATCCATATTTCAGCATGATATGCGAAGCTGGTGATTTCGGCGGAGGAATTATTTGTCCCTCTCAAGTCACTACCTTTTTGTCTTTCTTAAAGAAATTCTTAACTTTCGTCATCCATGACGTTTTCTCTCTACCATACTCATAATACGACATGATTCACAATCTTTTTTCTCCTCAAATGATCCGTAATTCAACACTGTTCTGTATGCGTTATTCCAACCAATCCTAGCGCGACTCACACCAACACTTCAATCAGAAACTTCCACGTCACTAGGTTATTTGACCAATCCTGGCGCGACTCACACCAAAACTCTAATCAGAACGATTTCTGTCTACCGCGCACTGACCAATCCCAGCGCGGCGTTTGTCTACGTCAGTCCTGCTCCTGTTTCCATGTGACTAACGCACTGTCCAATCCCAGCGCGACTCTTGTCTACGTCACTTCTGCTCTTGACCCCTCCTTTACAAAATTTATCGGCAATTTCTTTTTCAACAATTCTTCGTTAGTTACAACATTTAAAACACATTTCCATTGTCTGATTCGCTAAACCGAAGAGATAGCTTTGACCATTTACACAAGAACTCTGTATTTTCCAGTAGGCAGCGCTTACCTCTACCCTACCACAGAATTTTCAGTTTCGCCGATAAAGTAGTACTTCCCTCTACCTTACCCTTCTTTCAAGCAGTCAGTAAACCCGTTTCTCTAGGGATAAAACACATGTGGAGACTATACTGCTCCTGAGAATTAAGGTCAGAGTTTCACAAGAAAACCGATCACTATTTCACTTACACACCTTTTATACAGAAAATGTCCCTATCATAACACAACCTGCGTTATCACCAATATGAATTCAGACAATGCACTATTCCATGTGACTTCTCTTGCCACACGTGTTCCACTTCCTACTTCCCGGAAGCGTGAAAACTTACATATAACATAACGCGACTCAACAAAAAGTGTTAGACATGAACTTATCAATAATCACTAATCAATAATCACCATACTAATCTATGGTAACCATAACTCTGCTACCAAGAAATCTGATCCAGCGCTAACAATACAAATTATTCTCCTATATACTTCGGTCATCCAGGTGCAATTATTCCTTCAACACACACACTATATCCATATGACGGTGGGGCCCATAACACCGCATATACATTTACTTACTCATTTATTCCCTGGATTTCCTCCGTCAACAACCTAGGAGAAAACGATTCGCTGGAAGGAGACGGGATACCTCTTTTAACATGACATAATGTTTCTCATTTAGTTTAAGGTATTCCGCTCATTGGTCGATGGACCAACTAGTAGGAATTAGTAGATGGTGATTAAGACCAGCTCAATCACAATAAACTCTTTATCAATTTACTTTAATCATTGAGCTAAAGAATCACTGAGTCATTTGTTTAAAGAATAATAAAGTTTATATAAAGTTTGATGCAAGAAATGAGGTTAAGCTTATTATTCAGATTATTACATTTATCATCAATATAAGAATAAATTGAAATTGCAATGCATATCTATTAGACGGAAAAATAAGGTTATCATAGTAAGAACTCTAAAAGATCAATCTATCTGTCTTGGAAAAATCTAATAGTTCTAAATGAAAAATCTATCAGGAAAAATTCTCCTAAAGCAGCATCTTATACTCAACTGGAAAATAAAATTAGCAGCAGCAGCATCAGCTCGTCAGCATCAGCAACCGCAACTTCACCCATCTACAGCATCTAACTTCTCCAGCATCTGCTCTCCAGCAACTCAATCTCCAGCAACTCACTCTCCAGCAACTAACCCCTCCCACCAAGAGTAGGTCTTCTTATACCCTAATTCTAGCTTACAGAATAAAATGTTGCATCTTCATGGCGTAATTCTTTCTCATTGGTCCCCTCAGGCCCATATACATTTTAATCAAACTTCCTGGTCTTAACCAGTTCCTTGTGGAATGTCCATGCTTGCATCGTTTCCCACAGTTCATGTCATTGCTCAACCGCTTCGATCAGTCCAATTTGTATCTTTTTCTGCTACTTTTTAGATTCAACAGTTCCGTCCATTGATTCAGTTGGACTTCTCACGCTTCTTGCTGATCATCTTGGCACACATCTGCTCAGAAAGGTCACAATAGCCTTGACCATACTTCCATCTTAGCCTCTCAGCACCAGCACGTGATCATCCCTTTCCACAGCCTCTCTCCTCTATCACATGGTTCCTTGCTCATGCGTACTCTAGCAACTGGCGGCCATTTTATATCGCTGCTCGACAGGCCTAAGCGCACTATTTTCAAAGATAGACAAAATATTGTTAAAACAAAGAAATATAAACCCTTTCGTTTCCCTCCCGTCTTTCTACGTACCCCAATTAGGTATTACCTAGCAAAAAGCAACATATAAAGCTGTCCCTCACTTACCATCGCTTTATTTTGCAACCACACGTTTTATTTAAAAGCACAGAGCATGCGTTTTATTATTAGTATGCAAATATTATGTTATGTTAGACACGTAAACAATTATAAGTTGATTATTTTGCATACAGAATAGCGTGTTACCTTTAACCCTTCACATGTAACATACATTGTTGGTTATTTACTTAAACGAACATGTTTAATAATTATTTTACGAAAATATTAGGAGGTTAACATTTTTTTCATTTACCCTCCTCCATCAACTCATTCGCTGAACGCACAATACAAGTGGGTGCTAACAAGCTGTGTATTGTTGTGATACACAGTCTGCCACTGACATCTGGCCTCTGCCCGCCCTGTGTGCGCGGACTTAAACATGGGCGTCATATTCATTGGTGCAGCCTTCATATGACATTGAAGTCTGGAGAAAATGGTAAATGAATTGATGCTAGACTTGGGCCTTTTCACTGCAGATTGCATCCTCTTCTTCCATCCCTCTTTCTCTGATTCCTTTGCTTATGGTCTCTTCTTATTCCCACATTCTCTGGAAAATGTCTTCAATGAGGTCCTCTTGTAGATGTAAAATCTATTTCCTAAATGTTGTTTTGGCTACAAAATATAGCTACCTGTTTGTGCAGATCGCCCACAGCTACTCTTGTAGGCCTACTCCAAGCTGTAGAAAGTGCTTAAAAATATATGTATTTTGTAGTCCTTGTTAGGTGCACGTTTCTTGTGTCCTACTTCAGGCAATTTTTTAGTCTATAGTTATTTCTTCTGTTCTTCCATGTATATATTTTTCCTGTCTGTATTGTGGTGTTTTGTTTTTAAAAATATTTTTTGCCTATTTTATATGATTTTCTGCAGAGATCAGTTATTTAAAAGTGGACCCATTCAAAATCTTTCTTTTAGTTTTGTATTGTAATTACGATTATATAGTGCTTCATATCTGTCAGGAGGTCTTAAATCGCTTGTAGGTTGCACTTGGTCGGCCTGGTGTGGGGTTGTATTGTCGCCTCTGTAGGAAGTGTTTAGGTCTTGAATGTGATTACAGGATTTGTGCTGTTACTGTGTCGTGTTACTGCAGCTTGGCATGTAGTGGAGCTAAGAGGGACGATAGAATGCTTAAGCTCACAAGGCATAGTTTATTCTTGTTTGTAAGCAGCTGATTGCAAATATGACTTACTTGGATACATTGTTTGTGTGTGATGAGCAGTGATTCTTATTGTGCTGCTGTGCCTATCAAACGGGCACAAGTATGTTGGATGGTAATAACATTCTTCATCAGTTCAAGTTGTTTAAGTGCATGCGGGTAGTGATCTACTTTTTTAGGTCTCGCCTAATTTTGCCAGTAGCTTTTACCTGGTTAGAAAGCCATTCAGGAGGAGCGGGACTGCTGGGCCTAGTTTGTTTTGTTGGCTCCCAGTTTTAGAGCTCACGCAGCGTAGCCACTCCCACTTTTAGAGGCCAGGCTAAGGCAAGCCCATCTGCGCCTGGACGGCACCAGGGGCCAGACCCCCTGTCGATATGACACCAGCCATATTGCAATACTCTGCCATGGAACAGGGGACTCTGGCTCCCGCAACCTCTCATAGTCATTGTGAAATTTAAGACCTCACACAACCAAACTCTTGCTGCGGTAAGTGCGGTTTCAAACCTCCTATACCCATGGGGCACGAGGTCGCGGGGAAAGAACCACCTTCTGATCCCATGCCTGCACATTTCTAATGCCGCTCGTTAGGTAAGCATGAGATGGAATTGTTTGATTTCATAACCGACAGCTCTCCGGAAACCATTTTTCTAATGGAAACCTGGCTGTCAGAAAGTTCAGCCCCGATATTCTCAGTGCTATCCGGCATGGCTACACCATTGTTAGGCGTGACAGGCCTCTGTTGAGGAGGCTGGAATCGCAAAAAATTTGTACAATTCTTTTCATTGTACATCCTAAGAAATTGCAATTACGGGCAGCGAGGCAGCAATCTTCTCCCTCACGCTCGCAGGCAACCGTACTTTAACAGGGCCTAAAAGGCCACCCGGTCCTGCATTCTGTGCCTTAGTTACCATAACCGGAGTATGCCCTTCGATGCTCTAATTTCACCATTAGTGGTGACCTGAATCTCTATGTTGAAGCTGAAAATTGCCCGACATCTGCCAGGTTAGTAGCGGATTTAGCGAGACTTCAACTGAGACAATTGGTACATGCCCGACTCCCAGATTGGGCCACACCTTGGACCCTATATTTACTAACTTGGTGAACATAGGAACTGACCCCCCCCCCCATCCCGCTTATATGGACTGATCATTTTGCAGTCCCCATGCGTTGGTTAACTCGCCTGTCAGTGCACCCAGCCATTTCTAATCAGCCAACCAAAACCAGCAGATGGGCTTAAGTAGCCGCCAAGGCTTTTACACAAGCACTGGAAGAAATTGCCCAGTTTTGGAGAATAGCATAGAGGTGGCCGATTTAAGAGTAGTAGAGTGGATTAAGGACGCACTAGATCAAATTGCACCAACCACTGAACATGTGACCAAAAGACAAACCCTCGGCTGAATGGTTCCATAAAGAACTACTTATTTTTTTCTTTAGAAAGCCTGCGAACGGTTAGAACGCAGTACAAACTATGATCTCTGCGACAAGACCCAGTATCGTTCAGCCTTGAAAAGCTACCACAAGCAAATTAAGATGCCTCAACACAATTTTTATATAGGGAACAGCGCAGAATGCATTCTGCAAAGTTCTTTATAGTCCAGTCCCTCTCTTCCCTGGTTTGCGTTTTGGCAGCGATTCCCCCTTCTGCAGACAGGTCAAAAGTTTAGCACAGTTCTTTGATAAGGTGGCAGCTATTTATGCCACATTTCCCGAGGCTGCCAGAAATGTCCCCTGCATCAAAACCGGGCATCCGTAAATCAGGGGCTCCCTCTGATCCTCGCGATCCTGGAACACGGCGTTTCATGCATTGCTCCAGTGCTGTGCAATATGTTTAACTATTCCTTTAGGATTGGACTGGTTCTTCAGGCATGAAATCTAGCTACTATAGGGCCCTTACTCAAAAAGCCATTGCTGGACGCAACTAAGCCGGAGTACTTTAGGCCTATCTCATTGCTCCCTTTTACCTCAAAGGTAGCGGAAAAATACATAAAGCAGCAACTTTCCTCTTTCATTGAAGCATCTCCTGCATGAGACTCAATCAGGATTTCGCCCACAGTACAGAATCAGCACTTCTATGTGCTTCTGAATCTATACGCCAAGTTGGGGACAGAGGAGATAGGATTGCATTGCTCCTGCTGGACCTCAGTGCCTTGTTTGATACCGTGTCCCACAGCCGCTTATTAGAACGGTTGCGAAACTATGGAATTGGTGGCAAGGTTCTACAGCGGTTGGCATCTTTTCCGCAGAACTGCACCTGCCAGGTGGCTCTTAAAACCTTCATCTCCAAGACCCTTCCACTGCAGCAGGTGGTGCCCCAGGGCTCTTCTCTGAGCCAGACATGTCTAAATATGTATATGCGCCCCCTAGCTGACATTGTCGAGCGATATGGCTTCACTATTGTTGCATATGCTGACGACACAGTTAATAGTTACTCTGTCCCAAAACTCTGCTGACTGCAGCAAGACTTCGCTCATGCTTGACAGAGGTAGCAGTACGGATGAGCCATACCCGTCTCAGACTTAATGCAGGTAAAACAGAGTTTCTATGTGGTTCACATCGTGGTGGCCTGATATTTTAGGACCTCTTCCAACGCCCAAGCCCAAAGGGAAAAATCTAGGCATCTGATTTCATTCCAAAAGGTCATTCGAAAACCAAATCACAAGCCTAGCAGGACAGCGTTTTGGGATCTTAAAATCAATTTTTTTTAAATCTTGCATACCTACCAGAGGCAGCAGAAAAACAGTAGTCCAGTCTCTCGTCATGTCTACACTGGACTATTTCAACGGGTTATATCTAGGAATCTCGCAAGCATGTATTATGTGAATCCAGCGGGTACAGAACATGGCAGCACTCCTACTGCTGAATTTGCCTAGACATTTCCTCAGCTCCTGCCTTAGCCAAACTGCACTGGCTCCCTCTGAAAGAACGAGTTTCCTTTAAAGCTCTCTGCTACTGCCACATAATTCAATAGCAAAGATCCTAGCTACCTGCATACTATGATCTCTGACCCCTCTTGCAAAACTCATCCGCTCCCACGGTTTCACCGCTATTTGTTATGCGGACGACACACAAATAGTGGCGTCTCTATCAAACCCTGGTGACATTGCAAAAAAATTCAACAACTGTATGGTCCATATAATAGGTTGGATGCGTGATAACTGCTTAAAATTAAACACTGATAAAACGAGGTGCTACTCTTTGGGAAGAACACCGACCTCTGGAATACAGCTTGGCGGCCGGAAGGGGCAGGATCCTGCCCATCCCCTGTAAAGGTGGTAAAAAGTCTAGGCGTCCTTCTTGATGATCAGCTATCCTTGTCAAATCAGGTCAATTCCATTACATCGTCTTGTTATCACACCCTGAAGATTATAAGAAAAATCTTTCCATTTATCCCGATGGATTTAAGGAAAACCGTGATCGTGACCCTAGTGTTATCCAGGATAGATTACTGTAATGCCCTTTACTTAGGTGCAAATAAAGTAACTATACGCAAACTTCAATCACTCCAAAATGCAGCAGCACGATTGTTACTTAAATTACCCAAATTTAGCTCAGTGTCCAAAGGGATCCGAGAATTGCACTGGCTGCCCGCCCAGGCAAGGGTACAATTCAAGTCCTTATGCATCGTCCATAAGACCCTCTACGGGACGGGACCTGTACATTTCAACAATCGAATCAGACAGCACATTCCTCAGCGCTGTCTTAGATCTTCGACTGCCTCGTTGTTGGTCATCCCCAGGGTGAAGACCGTAAGCCCCTAAACTTTGGAATACTCTGCCTTTGAACCTAAGATGCCAAACAAACAGACAACTGTTCAAAAAGGCGCTCAAAACCTGGTTGTTTGCACCTAACTCCTAATCTCATGTTACCCCCTCTGTCTAGGATATGACAGCTCTAGCGCCAAGACGCCTTGGCATACACGCGCTTTATAAAAACCCTATTTCATTACTCCCATAAAAGATTTGAGATCAGCCAATGACTTGCTACAACGCATCCCTAGAATAAAAAATAACACGCTTCGGAGGATGCTCGTTTAGCTTTGACTGCAAAATTGTGGAACTCACTACCTCTTCCACTCAGACAGTAGAAGTCGGATCTCTTTCTGAAAACAAGCATTGGCATAGCCAATAGGTCTCGCCTTTGGGACCTTATAAGTGTCTAGCCATGCAACAGTTGATGTTGTTGCACCAAGGATATTGTGCTGCATAACTAAATACTTATAAGGTCCCAAAAGCGAGACCTATTGGCTATGCCAATGCTTGTTTTATTATGGTTTTTGCTCTTGCACTTTCCCATTGCTCTTATAATAGCGAAAGTGGCTCCGTATGAACAATGAGCCAAATGTAATGTGTACGCTATATTACAGTATGTGTTGTGTCGTACAGCATTATGCCACACCTTAAACAGTGGGTTAATAAAGGCTTCTTAGTGTGCAAGTTGACTTATCTGGTATTAGTGCACAATGTTGTGGTAGATGAGTATTCTAACATAGGCACTGTGCAGTACCTGACCCATGTGTATTCTGGCTTTAAGAATAGCTTTTAGGTCTCGCCTGGACAGCGCATGCGCTGTCTCTTAAAGACCTTTTTAGGTCGAGCCTAGCGGCAGCGCGAATGTGCTGCTCGCTCTGCAAGGCATGCAGTAGTCGAGTATGCTGTGGAAGCCTCGCCTTCACTCCGCCCATATTTTTGATTGGCTGGTGTCATTGTCCTTGGTAAATGCTGGTTTCCGATTGATAATGAGGCTTGTTAGTCCCTCTTTGTTACCGTCCTGTCGCCATTTGTTACCTATAATATAATCACACCATGAGGGTCAACAATGGAGACATCCACGTCTGCGGAATCGCTCCACTTGAACTAAACTCACAAACAGAAACCGAACAGACATTTGTTACCTCCCATGAGGACTGGATCTTTTAATTGTGGCGTTACATGATCTCCTTCATAAATCAGTAAGCACTATTTTTTTTATTTGCAGCGCGGTCCGCTTTCACTTTAGCGGCCGCACTTGTTTATTTAATTAATTTGCCGTGTGGGCCAAAAGGGAGCGTTTCTACTCACTAATCTAATAGCATTTGCAATGCAATAGGTCTCGCATTTACGCGAGTTTCAGCTATTGATATTGCAAATAACAATGCCTTTTATTTTTGTTTTCATTTTTAAAACCTAAATAAAAGGCATTGTCATTTACAATGCCAATAGCTTAAACTCGCGTAAATGCGAGACCTATTGTATTGCAAATGCTTGTTTGGAAAAGGTGCTGATCACACCATTAAATAATCCGTACATTTTAAACCCTTTAATGAACAATAGCACAAGATCCAGGCGTTCATTTCAAAGTTAATTTAAATTGTAATCAAGCTAAACATTACATAGGGCACCAGAGAGCTGGACTAAAGATCGCTGCACTATACTGTGTCTCTTGAGGCCGGAAGGCTCTATCCGACTGAATCCTTGGGCATGCAGCATGCTATCCTGGGGCAGGCCATTGCCTCTGGCAATTGGAGTGCGGAGAAGTTATAAACCTATCTGCGGCCGCCAATGTGAATATGTAAAATTCCATGTTTCAATAATCACAGTGTTCAATTTAGAATAAATTGAGATTATTTTGTTAAGATGGTGTATGAAGCTGTAACGGCAGAGTTTGTGGAAAATCAATGATGAATCTTAGTAAAGAGTTCAAGTAAAATAAATCTTGCTGGTTTCCCTACCAGGGACAGGGCTGCCTAGTCTGTGAAAAGGAAACCGCAGTCTCACAGGCAAGGAGCTTCACAAAGAGCTTATAAGCCATTGACAAGTCCAGGTACTGGAACAAATAAACAATACTATGAACCTATGGTTACAACTGTGACCCAGCAGTACACCATCCAGAGCTCCAGCAGTAGCTTCTGTATCCAAGCACTGGATTTTGCACCAAAATGTTTATGACACTGGTCACAAAAAATATCCATGCTCTTCCATGGTTTCCTCAATAAGAGGAGAAGGAGGAACAGAACATTTGACCTCTTCAGTGTTGGCAGGACAACAGGCATTTGCAATAAGCATTCTTCCAGAGAGCACTAGAACCACTTCTGATGAACCCAAGTGCTGCTATCTACATCCCTTTCAAAGAACCCTCTGTCTTCAGTATATTACCTCCTCTCAAGGAGGCAGAAACACATTTGCCCCTCCAATCCCAGCATCTTTTGCTGGGAAGGTTCCTTCAAGGACAGGACTGCCCAGAATCAATAATTCTAGAGCATTGGATCTTTCATATATTCACCTGCTTTAATCATTCCCCGTTGTCAGGCTGGGAATCCCTAATAATTGTAAATGGCAGTAAATAATGACAGTGTTTTTTTAGTAGGACATCCACCTCATTTGAAGCAACCCCAACTTCAGCCAATGAGGTGGAAATGCTAGTTCTCCAACTTCCCCTAGAGGCCACCACAAATTATATTTCTACTGCACGTTGCGTGTAAGGGAGTCTCTGTGAAGAGCTCTGCTCTGATCTTTCATTGACCTTACCTTGATATTTACTGGTCACCCTCGAGCTTCGCCAGCACTATCTTCAGCTTTCTGTGAACTGTGAGTTGTGTTTTTGGTTAAATTCCTGGGACCTTTCCATTTTTCTGGACCAGGGAGACCTATGCTTTTCACCAACTGTCATCATGACTGACAGAGAGAAAATATCTCTAGTCAAATCTTGCTCTATCTGTGGTCAGGAGAAAATCAACACGGATGACCCACATACCAATGCATTTACAGCCTTTATCCAGCGCACAAGCATTCGATATGTGCAGTACCTTACCTTCAAAGACTCTGAAGGATAGAGGGAAGAGGTTGGCATTATATGTCCTGGAAAAGAAAAAAATAGCCTCCTCCTAAAGGAGATGCCTTCCCATCTGGGGATGATTCTGTGAAAAGTGCTCCATCAGGCACTACCAAGAAGATGGCACAAAAATGGAGACATATAGATTTCCCAGAGCTGGACGTAGATCCTAAAGGGCTTTCAGCTATCATCTCACAGAAAAATACTGGAGATTCTTCAGAAAAATGCTCCAGGTAAGATGAACACCAGCTTGCGCAAAAATTGTCAAGAAAATCTAGCTGCATCGATGTCCTCAGTGAGCTCCAGCCTCTGCTAGTGATTTCCTGGTCATCGTCATCGATGGCAAAAATAAAATCTAACATGGTTGACTTTGTTGACTACAGCACCCTCAACGCCAGCATCACAGTTGACGACAATACCTTTGAGACATCGAAACCATCATTGATGATGACACAGAGGATGTCATTACTCCAGACGTTAATGATGACCTAATCAACGACAACCTCATCAATCTCGACGACGACGGAGTTGAAAACAGTTTTTTCCATGCCAGTCTCTTTTTTGCTAATTCAAATGACAGCGAGCCTTCCCAACCAGATTCTGATTTAGAAGGTGATCTCAGCAACCAGGACGCCTCTGAGACTGCTTATAGCCCTACGCAGTTGGATGCCTGTCACTCCCCCAAGTTTGAAAGAGATGCCTTAGATGATGATGAGACTTATCATGAGTATTACTACCAGCCACACTTTCATAGCTGATCACCCTCAGCCCTATGCACCTTGTCATGGCTTAACTGACCCTGAGGATTTGAAGGTACCTGTTGCATTTTTGACAATTTTACAACAGGACAACGACAACTTTTAAAGACTGATTCTTCAACAGCTGCCTGGACCAGCTGTGTCCGCCTGCCTCCACCTCCACTACCAGCACCTCCTACACCATCTTCACCCCCTTCTGCTACGATGGATCAATCTACAAGACCAATCACACGGACACTAGTCCGCCCACTCCTACAAATATGGAAGACAAAGATTCTTCAGATTCTATCTTTTCTGATTTGAAGGAAAGGGGTGACCTGCCAGATGAAGGGAGTAATGAAGAGAAGGATGATTATATCATACCAAAGGAAGGTGACCAATCGCCCGTCCAGATAGATTCACCTCTTGAGGACATAACCCGTTTCCATGCGTTAATGGAGAAAGCAGCTAAACGATTTAATCTTCTGATGACCTCAGTAGAACCGTAAATAATGGATCAGGGAACCTAGCTAATAGGGAAAAGGAGGGGTCTACTAAATGAGTAAGACACACCTCAATAAAGGAAAAGAAAATTCTTTTCTTGAGTCCCCTCACTCACCAAAGGTTTCCCCTAGGTGACATGCTTCATCATTGGGGCCATCCCAAGCATCTACTGCTTGGGGCGTGCTGCGACTTGCGATAGTTACGTAGGAGCACTAATTTTTTAAGATATGACTATGTGTGGTGCAGTGAAGGGGAGTGGTGTGAGTGATTGTTAAAAATTACCTAACTAGTGAACGTAAACAATTTTATTCTTGCTCCTAGTTGGCAAAAGATAAAAAGGGGTTAATAAAAGGGAAAAGAATTAAATGTCCCTGATATTGTAAGTCAACATGTTTCGAGGTGTCCCCTAACCTCTTCTTCAGGACAACATGGGGACCAGCCCCATGTGTACCACTCCGTGCAAACCTGTAATAAAGTGAAAAATAAGAAAAACAATGGGGCGCGCACTTATTGTGTCAGCGCTAGATATAATACATACGGTTAAACTGAACACGTAGTATTTAATAACTGGCAAAAGTAAGCCCCATGGTCAGCCCGGGTGGAGGAGCCTGAATAGACCTTGACTCGGCTAGCCTCCGTCAATATGACCTACTCGTTCCCATAAGCGGACTTATGGGAACGAGTAGGTCATATTGACGGAGGCTAGCCGAGTCAAGGTCTATTCAGGCTCCTCCACCCGGGCTGACCATGGGGCTTACTTTTGCCAGTTATTAAATACTACGTGTTCAATTTAACCGTATGTATTATATCTAGCGCTGACACAATAAGTGCGCGCTCATTGTTTTTCTTATTTTTCACTTTATTACAGGTTTCACGGAGTGTACACATGGGGCTGGTCCCCATGTTGTCTGAAGAAGGTTAGGGGACACCTCGAAACATGTTGACTACAATATCAGGGACATTTAATTCTTTTCCCTTTATTAACCCCTTTTATCTTTTGCCAACTAGAGCAAGAATAAAATTGTTTACGTTCACTAGTTAGATATTTTAACAATCACTCACACCACTCCCCTTCACTGCACCACATAGTCATATCTTAAAAGTTAGTGCTCCTACGTAACTATCGCAAGTCGCAGCACGCCCCAAGCAGTAGATGCTGGGATGGCCCCAATGATGAAGCATGTCACCTAGGAGAAACCTTGGTGAGTGAGGGGACTCAGAAAAGAATTTTCTTTTCCTTTATTGAGGTGTGTCTTACTCATTTAGTAGACCCCTCCTTTCCCTATTAGCTAGGTTCCCTGATCCATTATTTACGGATCTTCTTTTGCTTTACAAGTACCCAGGAGGAAGAACCTAGCCATATCCTCCTCTCCCCCTCTTTTTGTTTTGACCTCAGTAGAACAACAATGCTTCCTATATGATTCCAAGAAGCAACCCCATAAATCTATTTGGTCATTACCTATACTGGATTTTGCCTGGTCAGTAAGCCTAAAATTGATGAATATTCCAGCTAAAATGTCAGCAGTGATACCTTGTGTGGAGAAAAAATACAGGGCACCAGACACAGCCCTGAACTACTTTATGGCACATTTCAAAGTAGACTTTGTTTATATGCCCGTGGCATATTGCAGATCTAAGAACCACGTCACTCCTTCATCAACACGTCCTGATAGGAATGGCAGACACGCTGATAATTTAGGCCATAAAGTAGGTTCCATGGGGGCAACAGCAATCAATTCCACAATAACCTTGACGATTTTAGGCTGTTCTTATCGCCAACTATGACATGACATCTCATCCATGACTGACCACATACCCGATTATAGGAGAGAGATCACAAAGATACAGTCAAAAGAAGTGCAACTTCAGCAGCCGTCATTGATGCTACAGTTGATGTTTCAAAAGCATGCTTTCTGCAGCTTGCAGGAGCAGCTGTATTGAGAAGGCAGAGATGGCTGCGATCTACTTCCTTCCGTCCAGAAGTCCCGGTTAAGTTATTGAGTATGCTGTTTGATGGAATAACTTTGTTTGGGAAACATGTTGATGAAACTTTGCAAAATATTAGAACTTATGGGGATATGGCATAATGCCTGAGGGCCCTCCAATATCATCGCCTTGGTTTTTCAACTTTTCGTGCCTCATGAAGTTCTCAGGCCTACAGAGGAGAATTCAACCAATGCAGAGGTCAAGACTGCCCGTATTACCGTCCATGGCAAGGAGATGACCAGGTTATATACCCAGTAGTAATCACAGACCAAGGTTTAGCAGATCTTCTGGACGAAAAAAGGAGCTCCTCACAAGCACACTCCCAAGACAACCAGAAACTAGCTTGACATTTCGAAGCTGCCCCCCTAATATCTTCATGCCGAGGATAAGGTATAGAATTTCCCTGTTTGCCCCCCCCGCAAGGGAGTCCATAACTTTGAGCATTTGGGTGCAACAGATTGTACACTTAACTCATACCTTGGAGTTCCTACAGAAACCACCGGACTGCATGCCCAGAAAAGCACATCACTTTCATTTGAGGGAACTGCAACAGGAAATTCTCCTCCTCCTTCTCAAAGGAGCGATAAAGATGGACCCAAAAGCCCAGAGAAATCAGGGTTTTATTCCAGATTCTTTCTGATCAGGAAGAAGATAGGCTAATGAAAACCTATCATGGACCACAGGGGTCTGAACAAGTACTTGAAGAAGCAAAACTTTTGCATGAAGTCCTCCAGTTGATCCAGGAAAATGATTATCTGATATTCCACATGTCAGTACACTGGAAACACAGAACATACCTATGCTTTGCGGTGGCAGGCTAGCACAACCAATTCAGGGCGCCACCATTCAGCTTTAAGCCTCCGCCTCAGATTTTTACCAAGTGCCTAGCGCCAGTTGCTGCCTTCCTCAGACGACAGGGGCACCAAGTGTACCCGTACTTAGACTACTGTTTAGTCAAGGCTCCTTCAAGGGAAGAGGCATAGGTTTCTATCACACTAGGACTAACACTAAATACCAACAAGTCTTCCACAAAATCTGGAACAAAGCTTACGTTCTTTGGAGCGATACTGAATACACATCTGGGAAAAGCTTTCTCTTCGCCAGAAAGACTAATAAAGCTTTGGTTCATGGCAAGGATTTTCTCAGCTGAACAGTCGACAGTACAAATCTCTGCTGGGCTTGATGTCATCATGCTTTGGTCTTATACCCTATTGGAGGGTCCAGGTGAGACCCATTCAGCAAGAACTTGACAACCAATGGAATCAAGTTCACAGTACGTGGACGATAAAGTCCGAGTTACAAGACACCTGAAACGAGCACTAGTATGGTGAGAGTTCTCCACAAATCTCAGTGCAGAGCATCCTTTCCACCTTTCATCGCACAGATTGGTGCTCACGACAGATGCCTTCAAAGAGGGCTTTGGGGCTCACATTCAAGAACGAGCCACCTGAAGCCCATGGTAAGATGCAGAAAAGCAGGTACATGTCAATTTCCAGGAGCTCAGGCTATAAGACTTGACCTGCAGCCTTTCCTTTCACGGTTGGCAGATCAAGCAGTCCTCATCAGAACAGACAACACTTTATCAATGTTTTACAATGCCAAACAGAGGAAACGAGGTCACAGCCTCTGTGATAAGAGGTGCAGGCATTAAGGGACAGGGTAATTTCCCACTACATGAACATCACTTTGGAGTGCCTGCCTGGATGTCAAAATGGTCAGGTGAACGCACTCAGTCCAGAACTATCAGATTGTTACGAATGGGAGCTCCACCTAGATCAAGAGTGCTTTCTCTTCCACAAATAGTGCTGCCCCCATACTGGACTTGTTTGCCTCCCAGAGCAACAAGACATATCAAGTGTTATGCCAGCAGTGTTTCCCAACTAGGGTCCTGGGGCAATGGCTTTTTGATCAAATGGCCCAACGTCTTTGTGTACAATTTTCCACTGTTTCTCCTGATCCCCAGAGTCCTAAAGGAAGCAAAGGCGGAACATTGTACCTGGACTTTCATAGCCCTAGCAAGGCCGTCCCAGTACTGGTTCACAGAGCTCCTGAATCTATCACTAAGTTTGTCAATACCATTGAAGATGTACCCCAATCTCCTCTCCAACAACAGCAGAGAATTTCTGCACCATGGCCTCCAGTCATTGAGCCAGACAGCATGGCACCTGTCGACCCAGAGTTTGGTTATCTAAATCTCACAGCAGAATGTAGAAACATTCTGGCGCAAGCTGAGCACCAGCTATCAGAAGAACATATAACGCCAAATGGAAGCATATCTATGTCTTGTGCAGAAACAAAGAATTCCACACAGTGACAATAACAGCTCATCAAATGCTTCCATATCTGCTGAGCTTAGCCAAGAGTGGACTTAAATGCTCGTCACTACAAGACCATCTGGCATCAATCTCACGATTTTAAATAATGGAGGATAATTCAACCACTGTTTTCTCACAGAGAATAATAAAGCAATTAATGAAGAGACGTTTCAGAACATTTTCCCCTGCATGACACCCTCCAGTACCCAGGGAGCTTAATACTGTCCTGAGCCAGCTCATGCTGCGGCCATGCGATATTATCTGCAGAGCGCATTTAAAGTTAATTTCAGGGAAGACAGTATTTCTCTTGGTGCTTACATCGGCACATAGAGTAGAGGAAAAGCATGCATTTACAGAGAAAGAACATTTTCTCTGCTTTCCTAAGGATAAAGTCATCTTGAACCAATCCAAAGTTTATACATAAGGTCCCTACTGATTGTCACCTGAATGAGCCTATCATTCTGCGGTCATTTTCCCAAATCCCACAACATCAGAAGAAAAGTTGATGTGCACTCATCAAGTTATACGTCGACAAGACAAAAGACATTTGATCTTCTGAGAAATTGTTTCTATCCTTTGGCCACCCAAGCATATGCCAACCTCTTTCCAGACAGGAAAGAGCACATTGGCTATCAGTCTACATCACCTCCTGCCACAACAAGGCGATGTGTCCACTCCAGGGAAGAGGGAGGGTTGTCCTAATAGGAGCATGGCTAACACTGCAGCTGGTGTGTTTTTGCAAGACATTCGCCATGCAGCTATCTGGAGGAGCAGGCCCTCGTTCGCAAAGCACTACTGCCTTGATGATTCCGAAGCTGGTTCGGCAGTGGGACAGGCAGTACTTGTTAACCTGTTCAGTGAAGAAGAGCCTGCTTCCTGCTTTCTTATATTTATTATGATTGTTATGTACTGCTTACTATTCTGATTCAAGCATGTGAATATATGAAAGATCCAATGCTGTAGAAGAAATTAGTCACTTACCTGTAACTCCAGTTCTCAAGCGTTGGTATCTTTCATACATTCACATGAGACCCTCCCTGATCAGCGGCTCATTTATGAATATTTTTTTCTAACACTTTGTGCTATGAAATCTGAGCTATGGTGGCCTGTAGTTGGAATAAGAGATATAGCTCTTCCGCCTCATTGGCTGAAGTTCACGTTGCTTCCAATGAGATAGATATGCGACTAAACAAACTGTTGTAGAGGCCTTTGGCTCTGTTGACTGCGATTTTTAAATGATTCAAGCATTTAAATATATAAAAGATGCCCACACTGGAGAACTGGAGTTACAGGTAACTGTAATGTAGGCACATATTGTAGTAAGGTAGGATCTGACTGCATAGTTACCCCCACTTTTTGCCTGGTCTTTTGCTGGTTTTTGACTAGTCTGACTGGGATCCTGCTAATCAGGACCCCAGTATATCTGCTTCTCCCTAAAATGTTATGCCATGTACTTAGGTACACTCCAGATTGGATACTGGGGTACCCTTGTCAGTCCCTAGTATATGGTACACATGTACCCAGGGCATAGGTACCCCAGAGGCCTCCCATGGGCGGGCATAGGTACCCCAGAGGCCTCCCATGGGCTGAAGCATGTATTATGCCACCAATGAGAGGCCATGCAAAATGGAACTAAAAGCCTGTGTAAAATGGTGCATGCACCACTTACTTTAGATATAGGTTTACTATATCTAAAGGTCACTACACTTAAAACCTATAAGTCACCCCTATAGCAGGCCTTGACAATCCTGAAGGCAGGGTGCTGGGTTTTACATGAGAGGGTGCCCCTGCATGAGCAGAGCCCCTCTGCAGCCTTCGGAGACCATTCTCCCGGGTTGTCTGTGACACAGCCAGACATATAGGTAGAGGTGCATTATAACCTCGCAGTAAATGCTATCTCGAAAACGGCTGAAACAAAACGTGTCGTGTTTGGTATCAAACACCTTGTGTGGAAGGTATGATTCCACCCTTCTGAAGCAAGCTTCGTGGGGTCCCTGGTCTTCCCGGTACCAGCCTTCTCGACCCGGACAGCACAAAATGGATGCTGCCGACCAGAGACACATTTCTGCCCTCCTGCTGCTGAGACACGCTTGAGCAGAGGAAGGTAGCACAATAGACATCCTGTCACAGGGAGCTGTGACCACCTCCCAGACAGGATTTAGTGTATTGGAGCTGGGTGGGGGCACTGCCAAAGTGCCTGAAAGTCTGTACGAGGTGCACACTTGGTGTCCCTGTGGATAGTCCAGCTCAAACCAGTTCTGGGAGCCGTTGGCTCCTGCTCTGGCGCGAAATTGGACAAAGGACATGGGTGTAACCACCCCCTGTCCTGACCCTCCCCTGGGAGGGTCCCCTTAATCTGTCCAACCCTCCCCCTTGGGTACAAAAGGGCTTACCTGGCTGTAGGACCCTAGATTCGATGTGGACAAGATTCTGAACAAGAAACCACTGACCTTCGACCGTCTGGACACTCTGGACTTCGACTGGGCCCGACTTCGTCTCCCTCTCCGTCCAAAGCATCGTCTGTGCCCGTGCACTATACAGGCTCCGTGTAGGACCTGTGGAGCATCAAGGACAACTGAAGTATCTCCCTTGGGGTAAAGGAGTCACTCTCCTGCGTTTGCAGGCACCGTAACGCAACTGACCGGTCTGCTGATCCTGAGCTCCTGCGGACTCCGAAGGCTCCAGCAACACAGGAGGTGGGTTCCTACGTTCCTTGAGGTTGAGCAGCCCTCTCACCACATTTGAGGCCAGTATCCCTCGTGGGGACCGCATAACGCTAACCCCTGTGCACCGCGTACTTTTGCAATTTCATATGCTTGTTGGTCTTCCCCAACTTCGTGCATTGGGCTGTTGATAGCCCCAGCCTCTGCGCACATTTCGTACAAAGGACTCCGGCCTCCTTGCACTCTGTACCCTGCAAGCTGTGACTTTGTGAAACTGCTAGAGGTCCCCTCGCGACTCCTGTGCCTTCGGCCTGTGGGTCCACTTGAGGGATAATCCTGATTTTCTTGGGCTCCCCTGGTTGCTCCAGGCCTGCCCTGACTCCCCTTGCTGTGGTGAGTCCTCTGGTCCTTGCTGGGCCAGACCGTAACCTTCTTTGACCTTCTTCGTGGGTTGCCGTTGCCAAGGCTTGTTGGTGCTCCCGCCGGACACCGACCCCTCAGCACTCGACATCCTTCGCGGGACAGCTCGTATCCAGCTCCTGGTCGTCCTCGACGTCTCCTGCTCCGTGCTAGTTAACTTATACTGTGATTAAATTTGTAGTGGAACCCACCTACACCTCCACACACTTTTCAGGATAAGATCACGTATATATGTGGTATTTGTATAGCATGACACTAGTCAAAAGTCAGCTGAGCACTGTATAGGGTCAAAGGCAAGCATACAGTCAGTGAGTGATATGAGAGGTAGCTCGGTCCGAGGAGAGGAAGGGTTAATGTGCCCTGTTGTAGTGGTCTTTAAGGAGGTGCATCTTCAACTCTTTCCTAAACTGGACCAGCATTGGGGCTCTCCTGATGGATAAAGGGGTGCTGTTACAGATCCTGGGTGCACAGATGGGACGGGCCCGCAGCCTTATTGTTTCTTTTTTACACGTTAGTCTCCAATGTGATGGTGTCCTTGCTTCAGGTGTGCAGAGAGCGATTGGAGATGGTGAGCTTTTCTACAAAATAAGTGGGGGTGCTGGTAGTGATGAATTTGTAAATGATGCTGCTGGTTTTGAAGATGGTGCAGGCAGCAAGGTGAGCTAATGGATTTTTATCAGGATGGCGGTGATGTGATCATATTTCTTCGGGCCCTGAATAAGACATGCTGTGGCATATAGGAAGCCCTTCAGGGGCCAGTGTGAAGTTTGGGAGTCCATGTAGCTAGGAGTTACCACCAACCAGATGTGATTACGAAGGCTTGAGCAGCAGTTCTGAGGTTGTTTTCTGGAACAAACGGTTCACTTTTTTTTAGAAGAAAGAGCTGGTTCCAAGCCTATCTTGTTTTTTTGGCAATGTGTTTCTGGAGGTTCACGTCACTGAGCCAGATTTGAACTATTAGCAAGAATTCTGTATTGGATGGATTGAGTTCCGGTAGTTGCTGGGCATCCGGGTCAGATGAGGTGCAGGCAGCATTTGAGGCCTCCAGTCTGGGGTGGAGGAGACTTTAAAGTAGAGCTGTGTATTTTCAGCATATTGGTGAATCTTGCTGCTCTTATCTGTGAGTAGAGCCCCCATGGGCTCCATCTAGAGGTTGAAGATGTAGGGGGCAGGATGGAAGCAGGGGGCACTCAGGAGGTGTTTGGGATCTTTCGGGACCTGGAGGTGCCCATGTGGCCAAACTGATGTCTGTTGGAAAGATAGGAGGAGGACGAGTGGAAGACATTGCCAGTGAATCCCATTAGAGACTCTAGGATGTGGATGAGGGTGGGATGGCACCTGTGTCAAAGGCAGCTGAGAGGTACAGCAATATCAGGAGGCAGGGATCATATGTATCTGTGGTCAGGAAGGCTTCATCTACGTTGTATAAGGTTCCAGTTCTGTGCGTGATCTGAAGCCAGATTGGTAGTCGTTCAGGAGATGGTTAACATAGACATGATTTTCGAGTTAAGCATAAACTGCTTTTTCGATGATCTTGCCAAATAAGTGAGTGATGGGCAGGTAGTTGGTGAGCTCATCATCGTCTAGTGTATAATTCTTTAGGAAGTGGAGTTACTAAACCTTCACAATGTGTAAATATTTAATCCTATTTCCTTTGAGTGCACTGTATACTTGGTTAGCTGGCTTTGTCTTAGCGGACATTACTTCAACTTGCAGGGACCTGGACCATGCCTAAGATTTACTTACACAAATCTTGATGCTAGGTCTGAAGGTTTACTATAGCAGTGGAGACATAAAGCGAAAGACTCTGTAAACCATACGTTAAATGGGAAGAATAGCTTACAAATAATATGAACCTTGCAGCATATTATTGTACTACCTTAGCACTGAAGAACATGTTCTTTGTATTATTAGAAAGGTCACTGGTTGGCCCGTGCAAGTTTAGGTTTGGATTTCAAATTATTAACCATGAAGGACACTGGTCAAAACGTTACTTTCCAGTCACCACTTGCTAGTTAGTGGCTTCAGTTAATATAAGGAAATACACTACCATTTACTTTCATAGAGGGAGTTTCAAATACGAATAACCTACTTACACACAACAAGATCCTGCATACACAAAAAGGCTCATGTGTTCTCCGCAGACCTTATGTTAACTTTTTAACCATGCTTGTTTTCATGTGGTCTATCAGAAGAGTTGCGGGCATGCTTGTACTTGCCACCATGTTAATTGTTATTGTTTATTGGTAAGCATGATGCTTTAAAAAATAGAACATAATTAATCAATTCCTATAATTTTTTTCCCCAGACGGTCGGGAGAGGAAAGATTTTGCTTTTCCAGGCAAAGGTGAGGTTTTGAATGCTCTCTTTTTAACAGACTAAAACATTGCCAAGCTGTTATTTTTGCTAGTGGTTAAGTCACCACGAGTCGGTTTCCTCATTCAAAATTGTATATTTATTTTTCCAATCTACACTTTCCGTATATCATGACTTTAGAAGCCTCTAGCAAATTATCATATTAAATTCAGAAAGGAGACGTGCAAGAGCAACTGTTTTCTGTGTTCTGCTATTTATACATCACAATTCACTTGATACGGCTTCGAAAGCTAGGAAAATGGATATCAATAGCAGCATTCTTTCATAAATAATAAGCTTGAACAAACTAGTAAATGTAATTGAGTGTATATTCTTTATCCTACAGCGGAAGAGTTGAGCCAAATTAATGAACTACTACTGCCTTCTCTAGGTAACTCTCTTCAATACTATAGGTGCCACCCTGCCCACTACCAATCACGAGTGAGCCATCCCAGCACCAAGCATTACTCCTTGCCTTTCTCACTTCACCAGCCTTCACAGCCTGATTTGTCATGGCTGGGTCCCCTCTAGAACCTCTTTCTGTTGTCAGTCAACCATTCAACTTCAAGACAGCAGTCAAGGTATTCTTCTTCCTTCACTTTAGAGGTCCTCTTCACCCACAACTCGTGTGCCCACGTTTGACCTCCTTTTTCTCCGTTTACTCCTCACCTTAACCTCTCCTCTGCCTCCGACCTCCCTCCCCAAAGATCAGAATCCTTATTCCTATTCATCATCTATACATGGGCAGAAAAGACTTCTTGAAACAAATGTACTCTTTACACATTTTGGTTGCTTCTTAAAATTGTCCAATTCATCTTCAAACCTTGATGCCTTAAGTCTCAAATCCCTTCCCAAAGGCCTTTGCTGAGAATGCCCTGGCACAGCAAAATAAAGTGAATTAACAGACATGCTCTCACATCAGATTGCAAGGTCACACAACTGAAGTCCCACCGCATGCTTCACTCTACTGCCAACCACCCAGTCCCCTATCCTTCTTAAGTAACCTTGTGTCCATCACGGATTTAAAAAAAAGATACTTTGACTTTACCGGGACAGTGATCTAAGTATGTTCTCACAAATAAATGTTGTCACAAAGCAGTCTTTTGCACAGTCTTGTATATATCTAACCAAAGTGATAAGGGCAGACTACACTCACTTACATACCCTCAGCAGTCAGAAAACTAAGAGAGTTTCTATTTTGATTAGAAAACCTCTGAAATTTCAAACTGCATCTGTATGCTGAGATAAGGAGGGGAAAAACCTAATACTGGAGGGTGAATTAAATGGAGGGCCCATTACACTAGCTTGTATTTACAACCCAAATGAAAACAAAGATCTTTTAAAAGATCTTCCTTATTTTAGCTAACAACATAAAATGTTTGTTGATAATGGGAGATGATTTTAATGTTGCGCGAAACACGGCTCGGCTCAGAACCGCTCAGGCCTACAAATAAATACTACCTCCTCCCTCTTCACTAGTACACAGTATCCAAGTTTTAGACCTGATGGATGTCTGGAAACATCAGCTTCATGACAAAAGTGATTACACTTTTTATTCCAATGTTCACAGATTATCCTCAAAATTGATTTATCCTTACGCAAAGGCCTTATTTAATACCATCTTGTTCTATTAGGGCACAGATATTATCAGATCTTTACAAGTAATAATCTCATAAGATTTGACTTTAAAAATCCTTCACTCACAGGAAATGGAGAATGAACGATATGGACCCGATACTGAAGAATGAAATACATAAAGCTTCAAAATACTGTCTAAAGGAAAATGATGAGCAGACAACTTCACTGTCAATAAGAAGAGACACTCCAAAGGCAATATTACGGGAGGATTGATCCTACACACCATTTATTTCTTTAAGAGAAATTAGACAAAAAACTGACTTAAAACAACAAATAGCCTGCTTGAAAGTGGAACATGATGCACTTTCTCACTCAAAATATATACGGAACTTCCTACAAGTTAGAGGCAAACTTGAACAGATTTTATTAGGGAAGATTTCCTGTAAAGTGCTCAGAACAAAATACCTATAGTAAGAAAGCAAAAAAGGTTGACAAGCTCCTGGCCTCCAAACAAAGCGCTATGCGGAATCTGGAAAAAGTGTTCCGCACTAAATCTTCTTGAGAATGATTTCCTAGCCACAAAATTTTTGTTTTCAGCTACTTGTTGATGCTCAAAGTTAAGTTAAGGTTTTGCAGCATTAGACTTAGTAATGAATCTTGTTTGTTGATCCGTTGATTGTGTTGAGGAACATGTCATGCAAGAAGCTATCTGAAAATGTTATTGCATGGTGGAAAACACGTGTTTTGTTCTTATGACAAGTCATTAAAACTGTGTCAGGGATGCTCTTTGGTATAGTTTTCACTGACTGTGCCCAGTAGGAGATTGTTCTAGCATGCTGGTCAAACTAAGGAAGTTTTCAAAAAGTGCCTTTACTTCAAACATATGTATCTTGTTCGAGTGGTCAGAATGTTGTATCCCCCAGTTCCTGGCCCCATTGCTAAACTGCAGCTCAGCAGCATTCACTACTGTCATGCCACTCCAAGTAAGTGCCCTTCTTTTACTGATTGTTATTTTCATGCTGATTTTGTCCAGTCAGGTTGCAGCTTATGAGCTGCTGACCTTAAAGCCATTTTTGGCATGTGTGTCCTCATTGCCATACTGACCGTGTGGGTCAGAACCACATGCCCAGTTGTCACTACAAGGGAAAAGCTCATTTGAAACCAATTCCAACTGTTACTGTGCTCACTCTTCTTACTGGTTGAAAGTAGGGCAGATGCAGATTTGAGGCCTCAGGTGCTGTCTTTGATGGTCAGAAAATGAAAGTAACTACAGAGATAAACAGAAAGTTATTTCCTCTCGCTGGATTTGCAGAAAACTACTGTGAACTTGATTATCATTCATAGCCAATTGTAGGAAAGAGATTTGAACTAGAATGTTGCTATCAAGTGAGCTTTATCCTTAACCCTTGCTTTATGTTTAGATATCCCCTTCCCTTTCTTGGAATACCTTCCTTTGAGCCACGTTTGTAACCACTTGGATATGATGACTTCTGAAAAAAGAAAGTTTGGTCCTCACATCTTTCATGCAGTTTTTTTCTATCTGATCTGAAGTGTATTATTCTTACTGCATGAATTGGTCTTTTAGTTTTTACTTACAGCTTTTTTGGAAGAATTTTTAATTTTCTTAATATATATTTATACATTCAAAAACATCCATTATGTTTATGGATAAGCAATGAAGAAAATGGAGGAAGCATTAACTTGGCGCAAGTTATTTTTAATAATCTAATGCATTGCCACTAACATGTCCATCCACCTAACCTTGCCATGAGTAATAAGGTTATGTTGCACTGCTAAACAGTTAACAGGCTTCACCCTGTGGATTCAGATGATCAAGATAAATTGGGATTAAACAAGCAAATTTTGTACATTTATTAGTACATGTTTCAGATGCACACATATTGCCTATCCAATTGATGGATTTACAACCACAATGAAGATGTTTGTAATCATGATAATGACTGGATAATGAAGATTGCTAATGGTTGATGAGTGTTTAATTCCTTCTGTTCATTAAAACAGGGTAAGACACCTTGCCCTTTTGTTTTGGGTGCAAAATGAAACTGCAGTGCCCTTCAGATTTAATTTAATTGGTAGAAAAGATTGATATGCCAAAATTAGACATCCATTTTCTGTATTGTGTATATATTACCCTTAAAATAGGTCTAGTTGTATGTATTATGCCTTATGAATGTGACTACAGCTGATTCATTTAATTTCTTTTCTTTTTTTTCGTTAAAAATTTCAGGAAGAATTTAGTGGCTATGACTTTGAGAACCGGTTACATGTCCGCATCCATGCAGCTTTAGCCTCCCTGATGGAAGTAGTCCCTCAGTGACAAACAAGAAGACTAGACATTGGCCTCCCACAAATGCTTCTGGACTTTACAATGAAAAGGAGAACAAACATCAACAAAAGAAAAGAGTGTTTGAATCAGGGCGTGGGACAAAGACTCTACTCTTATCGTAACAATCTGTGCCAGAGACACATTCAAAGCTTTCGGAACAGGACAGAAGTACTTAAGGACTCTTGCTCCGCATTGTTAGTTTTGAAAACTGCTACAAAACAACAATTGTAATACCAGTACGCAAGTAAAAGTAGGGTTTAAGTGACCTTGTGTATTAACTTAAGTTGAATTTATTTTTTAAGGCCAAGCCGAAAATTAGCTGTCTGGGCTGTTGAGAATTTTAGCCAACAATAAGCACGCATCTAGCTATATGTTTACATCTTTCAAAATTTATGCCAGTGGTGGTGTTCCTCTACATTTGAAAGGAGTGCAGCAATATCAGACTTGTCCTTCAAGGTGTAATAGTTTTTATTTATTAGCAGAATGCTATTCTACAATGAGGTACACAACAAAAATGACCAAATTAAACATTAATAGTTTGCTGCAGGTAGTAGAAATGTAGTTGTAATACTCAATAATGCATTCAGACCCATTGGATTACCTAAAAGGAAAGGCGTTTATATAGTTGGATTCAGGGATTTTTCCTATACATATTATTGTGTGTAGACTATCAGATCGGGTCCCAATTATTTATAGTTTACATGTGGCAGGACTATATTTATTTTAGTATTGTATGGGGTATTTGTTACTTTTTTATGAGAGTATGGTGTTTGTTTTTGCTTTCAGTGTTAGAAAGTGGCAGAGTTCCTGCTCAGAGCAGGGGTGTTTCACAACTTATTTCCACTCAGGTTATTAATCTTGTGAGAAAAGGCAGCACAACTTAAAATGCTTATTTTCAAAACCACTCATTAAAGATGTTTTATAACACTATCTCAAAAAAACATGCATAATTTAAACTTGTGTTTTCCTGAAACATTCTAATACCTCACTTTGAATGAGACTTTGGTTAGGACTGTAAGACTCTAAAAAAAAAAATGTCTAACCAAATTTGTAATTGATTAATGTGCCATTAATCAGTAGTAATGGGTGTATTTCTCTTCACATGCATTGATTCGTTGGTTGCAGAGTATTGTGTTAATTATAGACTTCTGATTACACTGACCTGACATTTAGTAATGTGTCATATTGTTGAGTGATGTTTAGGCCAAATGGGAGTAAATCCAGTAAGGTTGTTCATTTTCTGGAATTTGCAAAGGAAATTAGCCCCCGATATCCTAACCCAGCAATATTATTCCATCTTGCTTTCTATTGATTGATTGAACTGCATCTGAGATACTGAGTAGTTTGATCTGGCTGTCTCTCTTGATAGTTGTGCATGGAAGACCTGCAGTTTGATCATAGAGGCCTCCCCCACTGTCCACATGGTTTACATTGACTTTTTTTTATCATCATCAGTTTTTGAATTTTCGAGCTTTTAAAAACAACCTTCATGGTCATTTTTGGACCTTTACAATCCTTACATTGGAAAAGCAGTGAGAACAATATGGAACAAAAAATAAGCAAAAAGATTATTCACACCTGTTACTCACAGTAATTTGCTAAACTGCATAAGAAATACATTGTGGACAAGGCAGCAGGAATGGTTCCATTGGCTAAACTTTTGTTTTTGGTAAAAAACAATAAGATTTAAACTTTTGACATCACAATGTATATTTTTCCCATGTGTCTGGTTTTAGATTCAATCTTTGTTGGGTACATGTCTTCCTAATGATTTTAACAAGTGTATACAGGGATGTATGAAGCATTTGTTATCCCATAATGAAGGTACATTATATACAAATGTGATCATCTTGCTGAGAACATACCTAGATAGAAATCAGTTACATTCAGGCAACCAATTTGATTGTTTGTTCATCACATTAATTCATTCCAGTTAGATTGGATCTATGAATGATTTATTTGGGCCTGTCGTAAGAAATATTGGTGGTTGTTTGTGATTAATGTAGGGATAGACCTTATATGGTATAGTTGTTTTTATTATAACATTTGCGGTTTTCCCTTTTGCGTTTTACAGTCCACATCGCTGGCTTTGAACTTCCATTGATTGATGAGCTCTGACCCAAACTATTTTTTTAGGATGATGCATGTTTAACTATCCTATTAAAAAGCAGAGGAACAAACAGTCTGTAAACCATCACATCATACCTGCCTCTGAATAGCAGACTGCATTTGAGCGAGCTCTTCCATATGTCACAAACAGCCAGATCTCATGTGACCTTCTTCATGTATCCTAATCCCGTCTGCATCTTTTAATTGCAGTTGTTCTGGAGGGGATGGTACCTATATCAAACATCATACTCTCAAAGCAGGTTTAGATTGGAAGTTTGCTATTGTATGCAACAATGAGATTAGATGTCCAAATGAGGCAACTCTGGTTGGTTGTGTCGGTGAGGGTGGTTTTACATTAGACCATGCCGGTGACGGGAACAATTTGAACAGTAGTTTGTAAAGTTATCTGACTAAAAGACAACGTACTCGGAGGCGTGGTTTAATAGCAATAATACAGTGCAGCATACTACGTAAAATGTAAGACTTTTCTTTTTACTGGGTCAAGTATATTTTATTTTTGGTTAATTATGACAAAGTTTTATTGTAAAATTATTTTAGGAGTAGAATTCCTAGATGTTGCCCAAAAAGGCTAAATTTTAAATATTTATTGTGATGTATAGTACTTGTCAAAAACAACTTGCACTTTTATATTTCTGCTGAAAAATAAAAGGAAACTAAGACTGGTTTTATTTGCTCTCCACATGCCTTGTTAATGCCTGTGCAGTGCATCCGTTACAACTGGTACCGAAGATAAGCATTCTCTTGTTTTGATCTGACTGTTTGGGCAGGACATAAAAGAATACCAAAAAGAATAACCTGTAAGTAACATTTATTACCTGCTATTTTTAGCTGCTGACTTATTTTAGAGAGTATAAATATTTTATGAAAATATCCCAAATAGATTCAGATGACAATCTTTGAAATTGTTGCCTAGCCCAAGTGTTTTAAAATAAAAACAAATTTCAAGTGCTTTAAATTTGAGACAAGCAGGATCCGGAAACACTCAACTCAGGTAGTGTGGTTGATCTCTCAATATAATATAACCATCCTTCCCCACAAATGCTACCCCCATAAGCAGAGCAATCTTCAAACAACCCCTTGTGCATGCTGATACAGCATTTCTAAATAGTACAGTGTTGGTGGGAACAGAACAACACGCAGTATACAAGACGCTGCATGCTGCCCTATTCAACCCCTAGATTCTCCTTCATAAAACCATATGCCCAATTATTTTTGTACTTTTAAAGATGAGGCAGTTGTCAAACACCAAGGGGATGATGACATGAGCAGAAGTAAAATCGATCTTAAAAATGGCGCTATTGAAAGAATAAACTGGACACTATTGTGCGAGTTAGTCAATACATGTTTGAAGTTTATAGGTTCAGGAGTTAGTGTACATTCTATACAACATACCGGCTTTCCATATTATTGAAAAGATAAGGTTATTATCTGCCATGATATTGCAGAGGTAAGAGGGACATCAAATGGCACAGAGCTGAGATTGTATTACATTGCTTTGTATAGAGGATTTGTTTAGTGCTTTATACCCCTGATGAAGATGCTAATCACTACAATTTTAATCGGTTCCTAGACACTTTCGGAGTTTGTGGTTGGAAGGGTGTTGGACGTAGTGTTATGTGGGAGATGTTGTTTGAGGTGCTTGAGGTTCAAACATGGTGCAGCATATGGCACAAGCGCATACACATGGATTGGTATGGAGAGTGTGGGAGGAGTTGCATCAGGAGCCATAACATAATGGGGTCTCCGCCTTCAGCAACCTCTCCCATCCAATCCACTGAAGGGCAGTCCACCAGCACCTCAACATCATCACAGTAACTGAGGGAAGATTCCTCCCTTTGGTTGGCCCATATAATGGGTCTATTCTTACGCCGACCCGCAACAAGAATCATCCCGATCGGTTTACAGCCAAACATTAATCAGCAGCACCTGAGAGGCCGAGTAGTATAGCCTCACATCGCCAAACCCGAGGCCATCAATCCTGGGTTGCTTTCCAACCCAGAGAAACGTCGAGATCACAGACTAAAGAGACAGCTCGGAGTCGCTCAGGATAACGTAAGGATAGGTCTGCAGCACGTACAATAAACATGGCAGGGATATCATTTTAAACAATGCCCCTCTACCCACTACCAATAGAGGCAATGACCCCATGCCTTCATCTCCCTCCTGACCCGCTCGAACAATGTAATTATGTTCATTTTCCAGGCCCGGTGTTCAGTCTGTGAGATTGGCATACACAGATACTTAAAATGGTCCATGGCCAATTGCAGTCCGGCTGATACAGCCACAGGCCCACAGTCCCCCACCACAGGCAAAAACAATGATTTACTCCAATTAACGGAGTCCAGATGCCTCCCCCTGAATTTATAACATCTGTATACGGCGAGGTACTGATGTCACGGGATCTTGAGCATAGTGTTGTCTGAAAATTCCCCACCTAAATCGGTTCAGCAGGGTGTCTCTACGGACCCCCTCTGCCAACAGCTCGATTATCAGGGCAAATAAGAGAGGGGAGAAGGGATAGCCCTGTTTCGTCTCCCTGTGTATAGCGAATGCAGCAACAGAGACCTATTGACTCTAATTTTCGTCCCGGGGTCCGCATATAAGATTAGTATATAGCTGCAATATACTGGGCCAAAATGAGTGCATTCCAACAATCAGAACATAAAGGCCCAACGGGCGGAGTCAAAAACCTTCTTGAAGTCAATGGACATGAATGGCCAATCTGTCTCTGTATGACGTCACTGGATCAGACAAAGGCTATATTCAACCGCCGCAAGCAACAAAACATATCACGGTCCGGCCTGAAGCCATTCTGATCATAATGGATCAAAGTGCAAATTATGTCGGCCAACCTCCTTACCAGTACTTTACCCAGTGTCTTAGTTTATAAATGTTTTAAATATATGGGGTGATATGAAGTGCAATTTGTGGGTGGCTTACCCTGCTTTAATATTAATGTGATTGAGGCGCCTTTGAGGTCGTGTGACAACCTTCCCACCCAAACTGATTTCTTATACATGGTCAGCAGGTGTGGGACCAGAAGAGTGGCAAACCGCTTGAAAAATTCAGGCGTACAGCCATTAGTTCCTGGGTCCTTCTCTGAGGACAGGCCAGCGATTGCCGCCAACACTTACTTCTGAGTCAGCGTTGACTCCAGCATTCTGCGGTCGATTTCGAACAGTCTGTGGAGAGGTAGATCCTCAACAATGGGATGGGCCACATCTGCCATAGAGGGCGTGGCTGGAGTGTAGAGGGACCCATATTAGAAAGCAAACTCCTTGACAGTCTGGTCCTGGCCAATCAGCACCATGTTGTCTGAGGTATGTATCGTGTGCACTAGCTGCAACTCTAGATCTCCGTTGGCCAACCAATAAAGGAGCTTGCCCACCTTGTCACCAAAGTCATACAATTTATACTGCAGGCTGTTATGCGCCAGTGCAGCTGATTCCAGCAATTTCTGTTGTAGCATTAGGCGTACAATCTCCAGACTTCTCTGTCCATCCCTCACATACCCTCTCCAGCTCGTCTCTGGAGACCTACAGCTCATCTGCCTCTATATTTTTCTCTCTCTTTACCCTAGATTGGTGGGAGATTACTTCACCTCTCATCACCATTTTCAAAGCCTCCCAAAGTTGTCTAAGAGCATACTGTTCCTGTGTTCCTCATAAAATAATACTCAATTAAGTCTTTTGATCTTAGAACTGGCTGTCACATAGCCACCACCCACTCAATCTCCCCATCGCCTTCCCCCAGATCCCCTACACCAGATATTAATTTACACAGGGGCATGATGTGCGCATTGTCCACATAACCTAAATTAGCCGTGGGCATGAAGAAAAAAATCAAACCTAGCGAATGAGCTGTGTGCTGCTGAATACTGTGTAGATACTGCGCATCTTGCATGCGTCACACGCCAGACGTCTGCCATTTCCAGTGATCACACCCAGTCATCCAGTACATGCGACCTGCGTGGGTTGGCGGTACCTCTAGTATCCCAATCAAGATCCATGACGGAGTTGAAGTTCCCACCCGCTATCATTATTCACACCGGTAACTGAAATAGCAGTTTAGTAAGCTCTTGTGTGCTATGTCTTCTAAGACTGGGGAAGCTTAAATGTACACAAATATTCACTTAGTCTCACCCAAGTCACCCACAACAACACTAAATTTCCCCGTGTGTCTGTGTGAGTCCTAGTGATCTGTAATGGGAAATGTCTGTGAACGAGAACGGCCATGCCACGAGAATTAGTAGTGTATTCTGAATGATAGGCCCTGGTGAACCATTGCTAGTTAGGATGGCACAACTATTGCCGAAGAGGTGCATTTCCTGTTATAGGATAACCTGGGGAGCATGGCATTTGAGATACTGGAATACAGCACCCAGTTTATTCTTATTATTCAGCCCTTTCACATTCCACGATATCAGCCTGAAGGTGTTGTGTGAGACTGCCATTGTGAATCTTCATCTTCGGTCAATACACTCTGGCTGGTGTGTGGTGCCCTTCATACAAGTAAACTAAGCAAAAGATGAAACATAAACTTGTAAGCCCAACTTCCTCCTACCCCAATCTTCTGGAACTGAAGCATCTGTCACCCCTTTCCAACACAATCCATGTGGAAGAGAGCCTGGTCGAAACAGACTCCCCTAGCAACCTGTAATAAGGATAACTGTGGCCAACCCATCAGTGAAGCACAATGCCAGTTCAGTGGCAACAAGTCCAACCCCAACAATGACCCCATGCCCTCCCAAACAACCTCTGGGAAGAGGAGTCCTCAGAGTTCACAGGAGGTTTGTCCATTCTTCATGAGTTACATCTCATCAATATGGAGCACCTCCAACATTAATTCAAGCCTCTCTTCTTCCACTGTCAGTAGCAGCAAGACTCACATCATTCACAAAAAGGATATGCGGGGCAGTCCTCCTTATCTGCTCCCAACACCAGCGGCCCTACCTCAACCTCCAGAGCTGAAGATCACTCACTTCCCCTGTCCTCCGGCCAGATGGTAGGCCCATCTCTGTCTTGTAACAGCTCATTATCCTGTTGAATTTCAGACGGTTTTGGCAGCTAGCTCTGCGTCTGCTTGACCTCCTGGGAGTAAGAGATCCAGCCCCAGGTTTCTCATGGCCCACTAGGCGACTACAGTCCCGATGTATGACGGAACCACGCACGCCATTGCCACGCAATGCCTTTACTGCTCATTGCCTTTACCATGCAAGTCTTTATCACGCATATGCCTTTAGCACGCATACCTTTACAACGAAAATGTAAGTATATATCAGGTAAGTGATACCCCTTTTTAGGTTTCGCCTGCACAGCGCTTGCGATGTACTTGTGAAATCTCTTGTATTTAATATATCTTAAAAGGGGGCTCTTATCAGTTCCTATAGCTGAATTACTGTGTTCCTTCGCTTTTGTGTGGAACTTTTTTGTTGTTGTTAACTTGTCCTGGCTGCACGCATTTACGATACGTGTACTAAAGCTGTTCACACTGTTTAAGCCCCATTCACTATCAAGATAAGATCTCTTCCCACGGAAAAGGCAGATGGATTCGAACAGTATGCTTGTTTTTTATTACTTAGTTGTGTAAGGCAGATGCTTCAGCCTTAAAACGTTTGTGGCATTTCCTATTCATGCCACAGTACCTTTCTTTACACTTTGTAGGCGTTATCAGATTGGTTTTTTCAACTTAATCTATTTGGTCATTATCTAGCAGGCACTGAGGTGCAGTGGCACAGGGGCCCAAAGCTCCAGGAACCCCTCTAAACCCCTCTAAACACCAATTATTGGTATTTTTAACTACTAAATAAGGAGTCACATGTGTAGTAAGCTTGCAGGCACTAGGGTCATGATTTCAATGGTGCAGCAGGTGCAGTGACACCGGGACCCAAAGCTCTAGAAACCGCTTTAAACACCAAATATTGCAATATTTTACTGCTAAACAGGCAGTCACAAGTGCAGTTACCTTACAGGCAATAGGGTCATGATTTCAATGGTGCAGCAGGTGTAGTGGCACCACAGCCAAAAGTTGTCATAACTCCTCTATACACCAAATATTGCTATATTTTACTACTGAATAGGCAGTCACAAATGCAGTTATCTTGCAGGCACTAGGGGCATTATTTGAATGGTGCAGCATGTGCAGTGGCACCAGGCCCAACATTTGTCATAAATCCTCTAAACACATAATATTGCTATTACATCAATTAATTATATTATTTCTCTTTCATTTGATTTAAAAAAAAATTGCTATTACTTACCCGCACTATACCACTAGTAAAATCACAATATATTGCCTTTTCGTACATAAACAAGTCATAACACTTTAACAGACTTTCTGTAACTTATATTGTACAACTACTCAGCAAGCTATAACTTACAACAAAAAAACAACTTATTATTAATCAGAAAGGCGAAACCTAATGCATTTACCAATGCTTGTTTATATTTGGCGGTCACCAGTAGGTAGTTGTAGTTAGGACCTAGACAAATTGTTTTTTATTTTGCTAATAACTTTGGCGCAGTTTGGCGAAGCTCAACAAAATGTTCAAAACTTGTTTGCCGCTCACTTCAGCTGCTGTCTTGAAAGTTTCGGGTTGATCCGTCAAGCGGGGGCCGAGAAACAGGAGGGGTCCCAAAACACATTTCCCCATTCAATTTTCTATAGGGATTTTAGACATGACTAAAGCCCAACTGCTGGATGGAATAACACCAAATTTGGCAGAAAGCTAGATCTTGGTCCAGAAAGATCTCTTTTTGTAATTTGGTGTAAATCCACTCAATAGTTTTAGAGTTATTAAAGAAAAAGGATTCATAGATATCTAGCGACACTGATCCACCGTGGATCCGCTGCGGCAGATCTGTAGATCCATGCGCCACTAGCAATGCAGTGATTGGCTGGCCCCAAACCTGAGAGAAAATTTGTGGCTGCCATTTTATGTATCGAGACATGATCCTGGGGCCTGAAAATAATAGTGAAAATTGATAGAAGGGCTCAGGGTAGAGGTATCCTGACCCCATGGGTGTGATAGAGCGGTCATGAGGGCCCCGTTAGGCAAGAAATTCCCCCAAAAGTTTTTTTTATACGCTCGAGGGTCCGCAGATCCATGGCGGCACTTAGCCCCCCTCGTGAATCTGCAACAGATTCTCGGATCCAGAGGCCAATGAAAAAAAAATACACCCACTCACCCTCCCATTCTATCACTCACACCCATAAACCCAATCAAAGTCCCATACAGCCACTTACACCCACTCACAGACCCATATAGCCACTCACACGCACAAAACCACTAACAGACCCATCCAGCCACTCACACCCCTCATACACTCTCTCACACACCCATTCACACACTGACACGCCCACTCACACACCCACTTACAGACCCACGCAGCCACTCACACATCCACTCACAGACCCACAGAACCACTTGCACACCCACTTACACACACACAAGTACTCTCACTCATTCACAGACGCACAAACCCACTTACACACCCACACAAACACTGACATACACACTCACATACCCACATAGCCACTCACAGACCCACTGACACACAAAGCCCGAGTTGTTGGCCCACAGGTTGGCTGTCTTTGGGACTTGGGCACGGGCCCTGGACGCAGGCCAGGCCTTGTGGCAAACCCCCTGCTGTGCGTGGCGTGCGGGTTGGCTGCATGCAGGGGGTTGGCCACAGGGCCTGGCTGCAGGCCAGGCCCTGCGGCCAACCCTCTGCTGAGCATGGCCGAAGTCTGTACATAGCATGGGGCTGGCCGCAGATCTGGCCTTGCAGCCAACTGTCCTCCGCACAGCAATTAGATAAACATATGGTAATTAAATATTACTTTATGTTAGAATTTAAAAAACCTTAGACATTCTCTAAAAAAAACAAAGGTTACATGGACGTTATAGTTAGGTTCATATCTTACACACACAAAACCATCAGCAGTTATAATTATACTTAACTCAAGAAACTATAACTTGTGCCCCAAGGTAACTATAACTCGCGCCCTTGCCATGCACTGCTAATTATCCCACATTACTCATGACATCTTCTATGATATCATTGATAATATCACTGTAACATTCCCAATAAAATTATTGATGAGAAAGCTGTGCATGCCGGGGGCGCGAGTTATATCCAAACAATGGTTTTAGGCCCAGATCTCTGAGTGGGGGTGAGTGTTTTACATTGTTCAGCATTCCGTCCATCAATTGTTCTATTTGCGTTTGTCACCCAGAATGGGATGGGTATGCCCAGATGTGGGTCCCGTGCTCGTCATGCCACTGGGTTCAGGCAATGCTGGCTGATATGGGGTGATTCCCCAAAACCGTTCCTAGGATGCTTGTTTCCAATCCAGGGTGGACCTGGCCTGGCTGTTCGGGATGGACTGTTCCCATGGGGAGCAGGGTCAAGGCTGATTTGCATATGGCTGGGTCCAAACTGGGATGGCATGGTGAGCAACAAAACAATGAATGTAGGCCCCGCTCTCTGACTGGGGATGAGTGTTTGACATTGTTCAGCATTCTGTCCATCAATTGTTCTTTTTTGCATTCGTCTCACGGAGTGGGACAGGTATGCCCAGACGTGGGTCCCGTGCTCACCATGCCACTGGGTTCAGGCTCTACTGGCTGATGAGGGGTGATATCCCAAAACTGATCCTAGTATGCTTGTTTCCAGTTGAGGGAGGAACTGGCCTGGCAGGTCAGACTGGTCAGGCTGGACTGTTCCCATGGGGAGCAGGGTCAAGACTGATTTGCACATGTCTGGGTCAAAACTGGAATGGTATGGTGAGCAAAAAAACAGGCCCAGATCTCTGATTGGGGGTGAGTGTTTGACATTGTTCAGCATTCCGTCCATCATTTGTGTCTTTTGCTTTTGTCACCTGGAGTGGGATGGGTATGCCCAGACAGAGGTCCTGTGCTCACCATGCCACTGGGTTCAGGCTACACTGGCTGATATGGGGTGATACCCGGAAACAGTCCTAGGATGCTTGTTTCCAGTCCGTGGAGGACCTGTCCTGGCAGTTCGGGCTGGACTGTTCAGGGTCAAGACTGATTTGCATATGGCAGGGTCCAAACTGGAATGGCGTGGTGGACAAAGAAACTATGGATTTTAGGCCCAGATGTCTGACTGGGGGTGAGTGTTTGACATTGTTCAGCATTCCATCCATCAATTGTTCTTTTTGGGTTTGTCACCCGGAGTTGGATGGGTATGCCCAGACATGGGTCCCACGCTCGCCATGCCACTGGGTTCTGGCTGTACTGGCTGATGAGGGGTGATACCCCGAAACCCGTCCTAGGATGCTTGTTTCCAGTCCACGTAGGACCTGGCCTGGCAGTTCGGGCTGGACTGTTCCCATGGGGAGCAGGGTCAATACTGATTTGCATATGGTTGGATCCAAACTGGGATGGCGTGGTGATCAAAAAAATGATTTCTGAATGGGGGTGAGTGTTTGGCATTTTTCAGCATTCCGTCTATATATATATATATATATATATATATATATATATCACGTTTCGATCTTGATGATCTTCCTCACACATATACACATATTCATGTGTGTGTGTGAGGAAGAGGAAGATCGTCAAGATTGAATCAATTGATGGATCTTATATATGTATCTATATGAGAAAGATCGTCAAGATCGAAACGCATTGCCAATAAAACCTATTCTAACTCAATTCTGGAGTGCAAGTCTTGTGTCTTAACGTTGGGACACATCTTTGCTTTGAAATTTGAAGAGGTATCTACACCCGTTACTGGCACCGACCCCGACAGGTGGATGCAACCAGGGACTGCTGGAGCCTTTCTCTCGTGTTTTTACCTGGTTCCCGCCACCATCCCGACAATGTTGGAGCTGGTTTGGACATAGCTGGTGGGGGGCTCTCGTTTGTGTCAGAGTGCAAAAGAGGGTTGGCAAACTCCCACTCTAGTTAGCCGGCAAGACTTACCACGTGTGGATGTAGCAGGGGTACCACTCCAATATTTGAGCATTGAGCGGCATCAACGAGGAGTTCGATTTGAACACTTTATGATCACTTTGGGCGCCTGACTGATAAATTCCAAAATGAATGAAGCTTGCCTAAGAAGGGAAGGAGTGGCACGCAGTCTTTTTAATGAGGATGATGGGACCTCAGATAATGCGAATACAGCAGTGAGTAGTGACGGAGAGACTAACAAAACTTTAAAACAACAACTGTTCCACTATGAAAAACTGTTACGAAGAGAAATCAACAGATGGTGGGAAGTAACAACTTTGGACAACTCTATTGAGGTGGGGAGGGTTCCATGAGGTTTGCCCATTCTTATTACCCCCACCTATCAGAACCTGCATCCCAAACTTCTTGAAAAATGGTTGCAGCTGATGCCCTTAACATGTAAAAACATGATTGGACTATTATCTAAATATGCCACAATTTAGTTAGAGCAAACTTGTGATGAGATTACAAAAAGAAAGGAGACCCTGGAGCAACATCCGGACCTAGAGGAAATTCATAAATTCCTTACAGAAATGGAACAAAGGCTGAATAATTATGAGGAAGAGATCTAGTCCAAAACGAGGCGCAAATTCTGGTGTGATAAGCAGGACACTACGAGTGGCTGCATTTTGACCTTTGGGAGAAAGTTTAATGGTGCAGCAAAACAATTCAAGCAGTTGGGGGCATTAAGGCAACAGGAATTGGTGAGCTCAGAGTCAGGATCTGATATCTACTCTGATCCGGATGAACAACCAGACACATTACTGCTTTGGATAAGTACAGATTTGACAGTTAAACAGGCCTCCACACAAAACATTACCCAGAGGAAGAGGCGCAAACAACAAAAAAGAAAGACAACTTGCAGAGGTAGGGAACATGGACAAGAACACCTTGTTACATGGCATGGGAAAACAACATGACAGACCTGGAAGAGATAATGGGTGAGAACCGGTTGACTGTTATTAATTTGTCTACACACGAACTTAAAAAAGAGCAACAGTTTCTTCTAGAACTTGGTTTGTCTTTTTGCAAATATGGATTGTAGCAGGTCATGCATTGCTATTTCTTTTTATTCGTAAACTTAAGTTAATTGAAGTTTTTATGCAGCAAGAAAACAAGCGCACGACCATTCCCCCCATTCTCTCGGCTTATGACCGCACTTTTGATAACTTATGTTTAAGAGATATTGAAGGGTTGGCTGCTTGAGGGAGTTGGAATGTGGTCAAGCTGATTGGGTATCAGATAGAGATCTGTTATGTTCCCTGAACTTGACAGAACATGTACAAATAATTTCAGATCTAAGTGTAACCCAGTGGCACCGCATGATAGTATGGACACTTTTGATGAGGTGGTTAATAGGGATCTTATGCAAATTTGGCGGAGCAGCAAGAATCACTATGCAGAAAATCTTTCTAAAGGACAGAAATTGGGCTTGGAATCTTTGGTGCAGGACCCTAACATAATCAATAAGCCCTCAGGAAAAGGTGGGAATGTAGTGTTATAGGATGTTAGGAAGTACTTACTGGAGCTAGAGAGATAACTCACAATTCAGGGGACTATGAGCTTACCACATATGATGTTTACAAGCAGACTATCTTGAGGTACCACAACCTTTTGGGGGATTGGTGGGAAAATGGACTTTTGAGCACTTAGGAGTTTCAGTTTTTGTACGTCCACAAACTCTTGTGCCATGTTTTTACTTGTTGCCTAAGATACATAAGGACAGGGCAAATCCGCCGGGCAGGCCAATCATCTCTGCTAACAATAGCCTTTTAGAACCTACCTCTATTTATTTGGATCTTTTCTTGTTATCATATGTCCTGAATCTACCGTCATACGGTGGGAACAGCACTGATTTCATCACTAAAATAGGGAAGGGACTTTGAAAGACCAGTTATCTGTTGGTTACCATAGACGTTGTTTCACTCTACAATTGCATGCAGCACAAGCTAGGAATACAAGCCTGCAGACATTTCTTCAGAGGCAAAGCTATACACATTTATGACCACTCCATGATGTTGCTGGAGATGTTAAAATTCTGCCTTGAAAACAATTTCTTCCTCTTCAGTAAGGTTTGGCATAGGCAGTTAGTTAGAACTGCAATGGGCAGTTGTTTCGCTTCAAGTTATGCTGGGATTTTCATGGGCTGGTGGCAGGAACAACACGTATGGACAGATGCGAATGAGAGGTGGACCAATAAGATAGCTTTTTGGACGCGATATATTGATGATCCTTTTTCTGACACATATCGCAGGCAATGAGCTAAATTTGGCTTTCACACACAAGATTTATGAGAAGGAAATGGATTTTCTAAATGTATGTGTTGAGATTATAGATGGGTCTGTACCTACTACCCCCTTTCACAAGAAAAGTGCAGGAAACAGTAATTTACATGCTCACAATCATAGCCCATGAAACCTCAAATGGAGTATCCCCTTTGGGGAATGTTTATGGGCTAAGTGAAACTGCAGCTCACAAGTAACATTCGAGGAAGAGAGAATGGTAAGGAGATTCAGAGCCAGAGGGTATCCTTATAAAGTTCTTAGAGCAGCTAGTGAAAAGGCCAGCATTGTACCTATGGGTGGTCTCCTTGTCAAAAAACACAGAACAGAGACAGACCCTCATTAAGTGGGACTTATCACCACATATAACTCTGAATCAGCCAGGATTAAACTTTTGCTTGCCAAACATTGGCACCAGGTGAAGGCAGATCCTGTGATAGGACAAAAGGTACCACCTAATTTCCTAGTGGCATATCGGAAATCTAGGTATTTGGGGGATATTTTGGTCTACAGCTATATGGGTGCAGAGAGAGACAAAGACAGCTGGCTGAAATAACAACATGGGTTTTGTAGTAGTGATCACTGTGTATATGTTTTAGTATGTCCTTGTGGTCTTCAGTATGTGGGCAGCACCATTTTCCCAGTAAAAAAGAAAATATTGGAACACCTTAGGGCCAAAGGGAATTGTGACCAAAACTATCCTGTGGCCAGACGTTGGGCAAAAGAACATTATCAGAACCCTGACACCTTGTAATTTTTTGCGATTGAAAGATTCACCGTGATGCCACGAGGAGGAGACAGAAAAAGGAAATTAAGACTCCTCTAATCACAGTATGTTCTTCAACTTACCCGCAAGACACCCGGTGGCCTGAATCCTGATGAGAAACTCTTCATACATATAGGATGAACTTACTCTTGGAATTGGAAAAATCAGAATTTCATTTGGCTTTTGTCGTCTTCTCTCTTTGCCGACATATGGGAAGAAGGAATCTTTATTCCTTTTTCTTCATTTTCCGCATGTCCATTCATCATCCAGTTAGAAACAATTTAAATGTTTATGACTTTAAAGGTATAGTAACGGGTGGTCCCAGGGTGTGTAACAAATTTCTTGTGCACTGTGTTTGTTATGTTATTTGGTTTGAGTGTTCGTGATTTGGAGTTTTTCACAATTAGGGCTGAGGTGTAGTTCAGTTTTTTCCTCTGGGGAGAAGAGACTCATCATAAAGCCAATTTCATGTGATGTTGAAAATTTGTTGACTGATGACTGCTTATATCCATGATCAATAGGCCACTTGGCCAGAACAGTAGAGTTTGTATCAATTTTGAAATGTACTTGAAAAGAGTTTCACGTCATGTAAAACACTGCTGATGGTTTTATTTGCTCTCCACTTGCCTTGTTGATGCCTGTACAGTGCATCCGTTACAACTGGTACCGAAGATAAGCATTCTCTTGTTTTGATCTGACTGTTTGGGCAGGACATAAAAGAATACCAAAAAGAATAACCTGTAAGTAACATTTATTACCTGCTATTTTTAGCTGCTGACTTATTTTAGAGAGTATAAATGTTTTATGAAAATATCCCAAATAGATTCAGATGAAAATCTTTGAAATTGTTGCCTAGCCCAATGTTTTAAAATAAAAACTAATTTCAAGTGCTTTAAATTTGAGACAAGCGGGGTCCGGAAACACTCAACTCAGGTAGTGTGGTTGATCTCTCAATATAATATAACCATCCTTCCCCACAAATGCTACCCCCATAAGCAGAGCAATCTTCAAACAACCCCTTGTGCATGCTGATACAGCATTTCTAAATAGTACAGTGTTGGTGGGAACAGAACAACACGCAGTATACAAGACGCTGCATGCTGCCCTATTCAACCCCTAGATTCTCCTTCATAAAACCATATGCCCAATTATTTTTGTACTTTTAAAGATGAGGCAGTTGTCAGAAACCAAGGGGATGATGACATGAGCAGAATTAAAATCGATTTTAAAAATGGCGCTATTGAAAGAATAAAATGGACAGTATTGTGCGAGTTAGTCAATACATGTTTAAAGTTTATAGGTTTAGAGTTAGTGTACATTTTCTACAACATACCGACTTTCCATATTATTGAAAAGATAAGGTTATTAGCTGCCATGATATTGCAGAGGTAAGAGGGACATCAGATGGCACAGAGCTGAGATTGTATTACATTGCTTTGTATAGTGCTTTATTCCCCTGATGAAGATGCTAATCACTGCAATTTTCATCGGTTCCTAGACACTTTTGGAGTTTGTGGTTGGAAGGGTGTTGGACGTAGTATTATGTGGGAGATGTTGTTTGAGGTGCTTGAGGTTCAAACATGGTGCAGCATATGGCACAAGCGCATACACATGGATTGCTATGGAGAGTGTGCGAGGAGTTGCATCAGGAGCCATAACATAATGGGGTCTCCGCCTTCAGCAACCTCTCCCATCCAATCCACCGAAGGGCAGCCCACCAGCACCTCAACATCATCTCAGTAACTGAGGGAAGATTCCTCCCTTTGGTTGGCCCATATAATGGGTCTATTCTAACTCCGACCCGCAACAAGAATCATCCCGATCGGTTTACAGCCAAACATTAATCAGCAGCACCTGAGAGGCCCAGTAGTATAGCCTCACATCGCCAAACCAGAGGCCATCAATCCTGGGTTGCTTTCCAACCCAGAGAAACGTCGAGATCACAGACTAAAGAGACAGCTCGGAGTCGCTCAGGATAACGTAAGGATAGGTCTGCAGCACGTAAATAAACGTGGCAGGGATATCATTTTAAACAATGCCCCTCTACCCGTTACCAATAGAGGCAATGACCCCATGCTTTCATCTCCCTCCTGACCCGCTCGAACAATGTAATTATGTTCATTTCCCAGGCCCGGTGTTCAGTCTGTGAGATTTGCATATACAGATACTTAAAATGGTCCACGGCCAATTGCAGTCCGGCTGATACAGCCACAGGCCCACAGTCCCCCACCACGGGCAAAAACAATGATTTACTCCAATTAACGGAGTCCAGATGCCTCCCCCTGAATTTATAACATCTGTATAAGGCGAGGTACTGATGTCACGGGATCTTGAGCATAGTGTTCTCTGAAAGTTCCCCACCTAAATCCATTCAGCTGGGTGTCTCTACGGACCCACTCCGCCAACAGCTCGATTATCAGTGCAAATAAGAGAGGTGAGAAGGGACAGCCCTGTTTCGTCCCCCTGTGTATAGCGAATGCAGCGACAGAGACCCATTCACTCTAATCTTCGTCCCGGGGTCCGCATATAAGATTAGTATATAGCTGCAATATACTGGGCCAAAATTAGTGCGCTCCAACAATCAGAACATAAAGGCCCAACGGGCGGAGTCAAAAACCTTCTTGAAGTCAATGGACATGATAGGGCCAATCGTCTCTGTATGACGTCACTGGATCAGACAAAGGCTATATTCAACCGCCGCAAGCAACGAAACATACCACGGTCCGGCCTGAAGCCATTCTGATCATAATGGATCAAAGTGCAAATTATGTCGGCCAACCTCCTTACCAGTACTTTACCCAGTGTCTTAGTTTATAAATGTTTTAAATATATGGGGTGATATGAAGTGCAATCTGTGGGTGGCTTACCCTGCTTTAATATTAATGTGATTGAGGCGCTTTTGAGGTCGTGTGATAACCTTCCCACCCAAACTGATTTCTTATACATGGTCAGCAGGTGTGGGACTAGAAGAGAGGCAAACCGCTTGAAAAATTCAGGCATACAGCCATTAGTTCCTGTGTCCTTCTCTGAGGGCAGGCCAGCGATTGCCGCCAACACTTCCTTCTGAGTCAGCGTTGCCTCCAGCATTCCGCGGTCGAACTCGAACAGTCTGTGGAGAGGTAGATCCTCAACAATGGGATGGACCAAATCTGCCATAGAGGGCGTGGCCGCAGTGTAGAGGGACCCATATTAGAAAGCAAACTCCTTGACAGTTTGGTCCTGTCCAATGAGCACCATGTTGTCTGAGGTATGTATTGTGTGCACTAGCTGCAACTCTAGATCTCTGTTGGCCAACCAATAAAGGAGCTTGCCCACCTTGTCACCAAAGTCATACAATTTATACTGCAGGGCTGTATGCGCCAGTGCAGCTGATTCCAGCAATTTCTGTTGTAGCATTAGGCATACAATCTCCAGACTTCTCTGTCCATCCCTCACATACCCTCTCCAGCTCGTCTATAGAGACCTACAGCTCATCTGCCTCTATATTTTTCTCTCTCTTTACCCTAGATTGATGGGAGATTACTTTACCTCTCATCACCATTTTCATAGCCTCCCAAAGTTGTCTAAGAGCATACTGTTCCTGTATTCCTCATAAAATAATACTCAATTAAGTCTTTTGATCTTAGAACTGGCTGTCACATAGCCACCACCCACTCAATCTTCCCATCGCCTTCCCCCAGATCCCCTACACCAGATATTAATTTACACAGGGGCATGATGTGCGCATTGTCCACATAACCTAAATTAGCCGTGGGCATGAAGAAAAAAATCAAACCTAGCGAATGAGCTGTGTGCTGCTGAATACTGTGTAGATACTTCGCATCTTGCATGCGTCACACGCCAGACGTCTGCCATTTCCAGTGATCACACCCAGTCATCCAGTACATGCGACCTGCGTGGGTTGGCGGTACCTCTAGTATCCCAATCAAGATCCATGACGGAGTTGAAGTTCCCACCCGCTATCATTATTCACACCGGTAACTGAAATAGCAGTGTAGTGAGCTCTCGTGTGTTATGTCTTCTAAGACGGGGGAAGCTTAAATGTACACAAATATTCACTTAGTCTCACCCAAGTCACCCACAACAACACTAAATTTCCCCGTGTGTCTGTGTGAGTCCTAGTGATCTGTAATGGGAAATGTCTGTGAACGAGAACGGCCATGCCACGAGAATTAGTAGTGTATTCTGAATGATAGGCCCTGGTGTAACCATTGCTAGTTAGGATGGCACAACTATTGCCGAAGAGGTGCATTTCCTGTTATAGGATAACCTGGGGAGCATGGCGTTTGAGATACTGGAATACAGCACTCAGTTTATTCTTATTATTCAGCCCTTTCACATTCCACGATATCAGTCTGAAGGTGTTGTGTGAGACTGCCATTGTGAATCTTCACGTTCGGTTAATACACTCGGGCTGGTGTGTGGTGCCCTTCATACAAGTAAACTAAGCAAAAGATGAAACATAAACTTGTAAGCCCAACTTCCTCCTACCCCAATCTTCTGGAACTGAAGCATCTGTCACCCCTTTCCAACACAATCCATGTGGAAGAGAGCCTGGTCGAAACAGACTCCCCTAGCAACCTGTAATAAGAATAACTGTGGCCAACCCATCAGTGAAGCACAATGCCAGTTCAGTGGCAACAAGTCCAACCCCAACAATGACCCCATGCCCTCCCAAACAACCTCTGGGAAGAGGAGTCCTCAGAGTTCACAGGAGGTTTGTCCATTCTTCATGAGTTACATCTCATCAATATGGAGCACCTCCAACATTAATTCAAGCCTCTCTTCTTCCACTGTCAGTAGCAGCAAGACTCACATCATTCACAAAAAGGATATGCGGGGCAGTCCTCCTTATCTGCTCCCAACACCAGCGGCCCTACCTCAACCTCCAGAGCTGAAGATCACTCACTTCCCCTGTCCTCCGGCCAGATGGTAGGCCCATCTCTGTCTTGTAACAGTCCATTATCCTGTTGAATTTCAGACGGTTTTGGCAGCTAGCTCTGCTTCAGCTTGACCTCCTGGGAGGAAGAGATCCAGCCCCAGGTTTCTCATGGCCCACTAGGTGACTACAGTCCCGATGTATGACGGAACCACGCATGCCATTGCCACGCAATGCCTTTACTGCTCATTGCCTTTACCATGCAAGTCTTTATCACGCATATGCCTTTAGCACGCATACCTTTACAACGAAAATGTAAGTATATATCAGGTAAGTGATGCCCCTTTTTAGGTTTCGCCTGCACAGCGCTTGCGCTGTGCTTGTGAAATCTCTTGTATTTAATATATCTTAAAAGGGGGCTCTTATCAGTTCCTATAGCTGAATTACTGTGTTCCTTCGCTTTTGTGTGGAACTTTTTTGTTGTTGTTAACTTGTCCTGGCTGCATGCATTTACGATACGTGTACTAAAGCTGTTCACACTGTTTAAGCCCCATTCACTATCAAGATAAGATCTCTTCCCACGGAAAAGGCAGATGGATTCTAACAGTATACTTGTTTTTTATTACTTAGTTGTGTAAGGCAGATGCTTCAGCCTTAAAACGTTTGTGGCATTTCCTATTCATGCCACAGTACCTTTCTTTACACTTTGTAGGCGTTATCAGATTGGTTTTTTCAACTTAATCTATTTGGTCATTATGATCAAATTCTAAATGTTGTAATACACATTGCACGTTAAAAATAAAGTTAATATACAAGAGCTATGCTATATTTTATTACCAAATAAGCAGCTACTAGTGCAGTTACCTTGCAGACAACAGGGTCATGATATGAATGGTGAAGCAGGTGCAGGAGCACCGGACCCAAAAGTTGTCAGAACTCATCACTGATTACAAAGCAGGAGAAAGGAGCACGTGAGGAGACTTTTAAGTCCCGGGGAACATCTATATGTCCTTATCCTGAGTAATAATATTGCGGCTCATCTGATAAAGGAAGCCGTCATTGGGGAGGCGAGATATTTCTTCCTTCAGCTGATTGTGCATCGGGGAACATCTATATGTCCTTATCCTGAGTAATAATATTGCGGCTCATCTGATAAAGGAAGCCGTCATTGGGGAGGCGAGATATTTCTTCCTTCATCTGATTGTGCATCGGATCAATATTGTGGGAGACATTTAACAACAGTTTTTAGCCTGAAGAAGGTGGTGAATATAACGATACCACCGAAACGCGTCGCTTTGTTGAAGAAAACACCCAAGTAACACCAAGTCTAAACAGGAGTAAAGGAATCCTTTGTATCATAAAAATTAGGATTTCAGCAACAAAAATTCCTATGTACTTGGAGTGTTTTCCCAATATATCGGGTTTTTGATGGTTTTTAGAGTATGACAAAAATTCTCCCTTTTTAAATGTGTATAATATGCTTTCAATATATATGAATTGATTAAATATATGTGTTTGTATGAATAACTTTTGATACTTGAAATTGAAAAGACCCTAATAAATAAGAAATACATGACAATCTTTATATTATGTTTTTGGTTTCTGATGGGTGCTGGTGAATGAATTGTGATTGTATGCTAGTAGGGATTATTGTATGTTTTAAAAGAGTCCAAAGGGATTTTTACTTTTGACAGAACTCATCAAAACACATAATATTTCTATATTTGACTACTAAACAGGCAATTGCAGTAACCTTGCAGTTAAAAGGGACATGATTTGAATGGTGCAGCAGGTGCAGTTGCACTGGGGCCAAAAGCTCTAGGGACCCCACTAAACCCAGACTATTGCTAAATTTTACTACTAAACAAGACAGTCACAAGTGCATTTATCTAGCAGGCAATAGGGTCATGATTTGAATGGTGCAGTAGTACCAGGACCAAAAGCTCTAGGCACCACACCAAACACCTAATATTGCTATAGTTTACTACTAAACAGGCAGTCACCTTGCAGACAACAGGGTCATGATTTCAATGGTGCAGTGGCACTGGGCCCATAATTTGTCATGACCGCCTCAAAACACCTAATATTGCTATATTTTACTACTATACAGTCAGACACAATTGCAGTTATCTTGCAGTTAAAAGGAGCTTGATTTGAACGGTGCAGCAGGTGCAGTGTCACCAGGGCCAAAAGCTTTAGGGACCCCACTAAACGCAGAATATTGCTAAACCTTACTACTTAACAGGCAGTCACAAGTGCAGTTATCTAGCAGGCACTAGAGCCATGATTTCAATGGTGATGAAGGTGCAGTGGCACAGGGGCCCAAAGCTCTAGGACACCCTCCAAACACCAATTATTGGTATATTTAACTACTAAATAAGGAGTCACGTGTAGTAACCTTGCAGGCACTAGGGTCATGATTTCAATGGTGCAGCAGGTGCAGTGACCCCGGGGTTCAAAGCTCTAGAAACCGCTCTAAACACCAAATATTGCAATATTTTACTACTAAACAGGCAGTCACAAGTGCAGTTACCTTACAGGCAATAGGGTCATGATTTGAATGGTGCAGCAGGTGTAGTGGCACCACGGCCAAAAGTTGTCATAACTCCTCTATACACCAAATATTGCTATATTTTACTACTGAACAGGCAGTCACAAATGCAGTTATCTTGCAGGCACTAGGGGCATTATTTGAATGGTGCAGCATGTGCAGTGGCACCGGGCCCAACATTTGTCATAACTCCTCTAAACACATAATATTGCTATTACATCAATGAATTATATTATTTCTCTTTCATTTGATTTAAAAACAATTGCTATTACTTACCCGCACTATTCCACTAGTAAAATCACAATATATTGCCTTTTTGTACATAAACAAGTCATAACACTTAAAAGACTTTGTGTAACTTATATTGTACAACTACTCAGCAAGCTATAACTTACAACAAAAAAACAACTTATTATTAATCATAAAGGCGAAACCTAATGCATTTACCAATGCTTGTTTATATTTGGCGGTCACCAGTAGGTAGTTGTAGTTAGGACCTAGACAAATTGTTTTTTATTTTGCTAATAACTTTGGCACAGTTTGGCGAAGCTCAACAAAATGTTCAAAACTAGTTTGCCGCTCACTTCAGCTGCTGTCTTGAAAGTTTCGGGTTGATCCGTCAAGCGGGGGCCGAGAAACAGGAGGGGTCCCAAAACACATTTCCCCATGCAATTTTCTATAGGGATTTTAGACATGACTAAAGCCCGAACTGCTGGATGGAATAACACCAAATTTGGCAGAAAGCTAGATCTTGGTCCAGAAAGATCTCTTTTTGTAATTTGGTGTAAATCCACTCAATAGTTTTGGAGTTATTAAAGAAAAAGGATTCATAGATATCTAGGGACACTGATCCACTGTGGATCAGCTGCGGCAGATCCGTGGATACATGCGCCACTAGCAATGCAGTGATTGGCTGGCCCCAAACCTGAGAAAAAATTTGTGGCTGCCATTTTATGTATCGAGACATGATCCTGTGGCCTGAAAATAAAAGTGAAAATTGATAGAAGGGCTCAGGGTAGAGGTACCCTGACCCCATGGGTGTGATAGAGCGGTCATGAGGGCCCCATTAGGCAAGAAATCCCCCCAAAAGTTTTTTTTATACGCTTGAGGGTCCGCAGATCCATGGCGGCACTCAGCCCCCCTCGTGCATCCGCAACAGATTCTCGGATCCCGAGGCCAATGAAAAAAAAATACACCCACTCACCCTCCCATTCTATCACTCACACACCCATAAACCCAATCACAGACCCATACAGCCACTTACACCCACTCACAGACCCATATTGCCATTCACATGCACAAAACCACTCACAGACCCATCCAGCCACTCACACCCCCTCATACACTCTCTCACACATCCATTCACACACTGACACGCCCACTCACACACCCACTTACAGACCCACGCAGCCACTCACACATCCACTCACAGACCCACAGAACCACTTGCACACCCACTTACACACAAGCACTCACACTCATTCACAGACCCACACACCGATTTACCCACACAAACACTGACATACACACTCACATACCCACATAGCCACTCACAGACCCACTGACACACACATAAAGCCCGAGTTGTTGGCCCACGGGTTGGCTGTCTTTGGGACTTGGGCACGGGGCCTGGACGCAGGCCAGGCCTTGTGGCAAACCCCCTGCTGTGTGTGGCATGGGGGTTGGCTGCATGCGGGGGGTTGGCCATAGGGCCTGGCTGCAGGCCAGGCCAGGCCCTGTGGCCATCCCTCTGCTGCACATGGCCGAAGTCTGTACATGGCATGGGGCTGGCCGCAGATCAGGCCTTGCAGGCAACTGTCCTCCGCACAGCAATAGGATTAACATATGGTAATTAAATATTACTTTACGTTAGAATTTAAAAACCCTTAGACATTCTCTAAAAAAAACAAAGGTTCCATGGATGTTATAGTTAGGTTCATATCTTACACACACAAAACCATCAGCAGTTATAGTTATACTTATCTCAAGAAACTATAACTTGTGTCCCAAGGTAACTATAACTCACGCCCTTGCCATGCACTGCTAATTATCCCACATTTCTCATGACATCTTCTATGACATCATAATATCACTGTAACATTCCCAATAAAATTATTGATGAGAAAGCTGTGCATGCCGGGGGCGCGAGTTATATCCAAACAATGGTTTTAGGCCCAGATCTCTGACTGGGGGTGAGTGTTTTACATTGTTCAGCATTCCGTCCATCAATTGTTCTATTTGCGTTTGTTACCCCGAATGGGATGAGTATGCCCAGATGTGGGTCCCGTGCTCGTCATGCCACTGGGTTCAGGCAATGCTGGCTGATGAGGGGTGATACCCCAAAACCGTTCCTAGGATGCTTGTTTCCAATCCAGGGTGGACCTGGCCTGGCAGTTCGGGATGGACTGTTCCCATGGGGTGCAGGGTCAAGGCTGATTTGCATATGGCTGGGTCCAAACTGGAATGGCATGGTGAGCAACAAAACAATGAATGTAGGCCCAGCTCTCTGACTGGGGACAAGTGTTTGACATTGTTCAGCATTCTGTCCATCAATTGTTCTTTTTTTGCGTTCCTCTCACGGAGTGAGACCGGTATGCCCAGACGTGGGTCCCGTGCTCACCATGCCACTGGGTTCAGGCTCTACTGGCTGATGAGGGGTGATATCCCAAAACTGGTCCTAGTATGCTTGTTTCCAGTTGAGGGAGGAACTGGCCTGGCTGGTCAGGCTGGACTGTTCCCATGGGGAGCAGGGTCAAGACTGATTTGCACATGTCACGGTCAAAACTGGAATGGTATGGTGAGCAAAAAAACAGGCCCAGATCTCTGATTGGGGGTGAGTGTTTGACATTGTTCAGCATTCCGTCCATCAATTGTGTCTTTTGCTTTTGTCACCTGGAGTGGGATGGGTATGCCCAGAAGGAGGTCCCGTGCTCACCATGCCACTGGGTTCAGGCTACACTGGCTGATATGGGGTGATACCCGGAAACAGTCCTAGGATGCTTGTTTCCAGTCCCTGGAGGACCTGGCCTGGCAGTTCGGGCTGGACTGTTCAGGGTCAAGATTGATTTGCATATGGCTGTGTCCAAACTGCAATGGCGTGGTGAACAAAAAAACTATGGATTTTAGGCCCAGATGTCTGACTGGGGGTGAGTGTTTGACATTGTTCAGCATTCCATCCATCAATTGTTCTTTTTGGGTTTGTCACCCGGAGTTGGATGGGTATGCCCAGACATGGGTCCCACGCTCGCCATGCCACTGGGTTCTGGCTGTACTGGCTGATGAGGGGTGATACCCCGAAACCTGTCCTAGGATGCTTGTTTCCAGTCCACGTAGGACCTGGCCTGGCAGTTCGGGCTGGACTGTTCCCATGGGGAGCAGGGTCAATACTGATTTGCATATGGTTCGATCCAAACTGGGATGGCGTGGTGATCAAGAAAATGATTTCTGAATGGGGGTGAGTGTTTGGCATTGTTCAGCATTCCTTATATATGGCGACACAGTAACAACCAATGCAGGGACCAATAAAGCAGGACCTAGTACATCATCTAATTCTGAGTTGAGTTCTACATGCGGTAGTGAAGCAGAAACGGTTGACTCAAGAGTACAGAATAAGCAAGTACCTGCAAAAATCTCCCTAGTGGAGGAGGTGGATTTTTTGGTGTACGAAAGGCGCAATACCCTGCGCCCAAGGTCTCAGCAAAGCAGGCAACAAAAAGCAGATCCACCAAACGCCGCGAAAAGCTAAATCAAGAAGACACAAGGAAACCGCAAACACGCTCACCCAGACGGAATTGGAGACGACAATAGAAAAATCAAATCATAGTAGTCAAACAGTCATCAATCTAACTGACATTGATCTAAATAAAGCAGAGGAACAATTGTTAGCTTTGGGACTTTCCTACTGCCCAGTTAGTTTGTTTGACTACCCCAATACAAGGTTAGATGTCTTCAAAAGCAACAGAAAATTAAAATTAAGGAAATACCATCTGCTGAATAAAAGCAAAGGCAAAGACATAGCGGCGCAAACCAAGCCTTCAATACTAAGCCCCTCACTCTTAAATCCTACAGATATGGAGCAATCTCTACTGGAAGATTTATGTGAATTAGCCAACGAGAATTATACCCCAGATGACAACACAGGGACAGACACTACAATGGAATTAGACACAAAATTGGCCAGAACCCCCACGCACTTTAAACCAGCTTCCAAATTCAATCCCATTACAGTAAGGGATTCGATTGACATCTTTCAGGAACAGCTGGTAAAAGGTATTAAATAACTCAACTATAAAGCACAGAGAGCCATGAAACATAAGATCAATCGGACAGAACTCCAATACCATCAATTGATAAAGAAGTTAAAATCAAATCCTGATATCATTATCCGCAAAGCAGACAAGGGAGGGAATCTAGTCCTGTGGAGCAAGAAGGATTACATAGAAGAGGCCATGAATCAATTGGCAGACACGGCTTGCTACCGTAGGAGTGACCATCTTGAACTGAAAGCAACATATGGGGCATACAATATGAAATTGGCCACATGGAGAAATGGCGGGTTAATAACTATAGAGGAATTCAAGTTTTTAAAGAATGAAAAACCGGTGACGACAATCCTATATTTCACTCCAAACATTCACAAAAATGCACACAAACCACCGGGGAGGCCTATAATATCCGCACGGAACAGCCTCCTAGAAAAAACATCGCAGTATGTAGATTATTATCTACAGGACTTTGTGCAGATGTTGCCCTCATATGTCAAGGATACTAGTGATTTCCTCCTAAAGATACAGGACATACAATGGCAGCAAGATTATCTGCTAATAGCCTTGGATGTGACAGCGTTATATACATCCATCAATCATCAGGATGGTTTGCGTGCTCTCCAACACTATTTAGGAAAAAGGACTCCTGAACTTGTACAACATAACAAAATGCTTTTAAATATGGTAGAGTTCTGTTTGCATAATAATATTTTTCTATTTCAGAATACTATTTATAAACAACAACGTGGAGTAGCCATGGGTGCCAGCTTCTCCCCCAGCTATGCATGTTTGCATATGGGCTGGTGGGAGGAGCTGGTACTCATGAAGAAACACACTACAACAGTTAAAACCAAGATCAAATGCTGGTTACGTTTTATCGATGATTTGTTTTTAATTTGGCAAGGTAATGTGGAGGAAGCAGAACAATTCATTGCAGAGTTGAATATAAATAATCTTAATTTACAGTTTACGTCTAATATTAGTTCAACATCCATTAACTTTCTAGACGTAGAAATCTATATCAAAGAAGGCAGGCTTGAAACAAAGCTACACAGAAAGCCTACTGCTGGCAATGCAATACTGCACGCGAGCAGCTTCCATCCGCATCATTTAATTCAAAGCATCCCCTACGGGGAGATGTTGCGCTTAAAAAGAATCTGCAGCCAGGAAGAGGACCTAAATAAGGCACAACAAGCTTGTGCCAGCAGATTCAGAGCCAGGGGTTATTCAAATAAATGTATAGCCCAGGCAATCATGAAAAGCAGAGAACAGGCAAGAGGCAACCTGATAGGAAATAATAGTAAAACTGATAAACAATTCCAAGAACCTTCCACTTTTAGATTTATCCTTAAATATAGTAAACAGGATAAGCAAATCAGGAAGATTATTAGAAAAAATTGGCCATTGATTTTAGACGATCCAATCATTGGCCATACTCTCCCTAAGTGAGCCTCCATAACGTACACCAGAGCCACATTAATGAAGGATGTCCTGGTCAAAAAATGACCCCTTTGTACAGACTAAAAATACCTGGTTATCACAGAGAAAAGGCTTCTTTCGCGGCAAGACGTGCAAAGCATGCCAGTTCGGAGTGAATAAAACATCTTACGTTACTCCTTTCAGTGATATAGAAAGACCCATTGAGAAAGCTCTAACCTGCAAATCCGACTTTGTGGTATATATTTTGGAGTGTCCCTGTGCCCTTAAATATGTAGGGAGCACTATATTACAGGGACACAAACGGATACTACAGCATATTAGAGCTCTTAAGAACAAAGATACTACGTACCCTGTAGCGAGACACTTTGGGGAAAAGCATAATGCGGACCCCAAAGAACTGAAATATTTTTTAATTGATGCTATCCCACCGTACAAACGAGGTGGAGATAGGGAAAAGGCACTCCGAAGGTTGGAAACCAGGTATATTCTAGATCTTGACAGTAAACAACCAGGAGGCCTTAACATTACTGAAGAGCTTTACACCTGCCTTTAGTAAGAATGGTCCAAATGATACAATTGAACAGATTACCTAATTCACCTAAATAACCTGTATAATTAAGAGAATGAAGGGTAATTGATGGGTTAATCTGACTTAGAACTAGAACAAGTAAATAATCATGGAATAACCATTAGGTGGGTAATTAAGAAGATTAGTATAACTTGCTGCTGTATAACCCTTTTAGATATTATATTAAGATAAAAATATTTTTATACACATTTTTACACGGTCTTTTAGAATGGGTTTTTATTAATTTTATACACCATATTTATATTATTCGCACGGGTTTTAAATAAGGAAAGTTTGGCTGAATCTAGGCTTGAACTGTTTGAGTTTCATGTAAATGTACTGTAAATTACACTAGCAACTTTTGATACTCATTTGTCTAATGATTTCATCTGTAATGACATGGTATTTAAACCTGGACATTACGAAAAACATACTATTAATATTTATTAGCCATGTTTCATGATTTTAAGGTATTTAAACCAGTATTTTTTTAAATGTATTGAGACTAACGGCATTTGTAAATGTAAACAGTACTGCCAAACAGTATTTTGTTTATGTCTATGTCAAACTATGCACTTTAGGCACCTGTCACTTTAAGGGCAAACAAGAAAAAAGAAAAAAAGAGAAAAAATAGTAAAAATGGGGCTAACCAATTAAGTTTGAATATAACGGATGTATAAAAACAGGATGAGACCAGTAACGCGCATCATGTGATCAAGGCACTTGTTGTGCCGAAACGCGTAATGCTGCTAGTGCTGATGGAGAACTCAAATAAATCTGCACTTTACCTGAGGTCCGTGCTCCGTTGTCTTTGTGAAGAAGAGTTGGAGTTACTTGGATATATATATATATGTCATGTTTCGATCTTGATGATCTTCCTCACACACACACACACACATATACACATATTTACGTGTGAGGAAGAGGAAGATCGTCAAGATTGAATCAATTGATGGATCTTAGATATGTATATATATGAGAAAGATCGTCAAGATCGAAACGCATCACCAATAAAACCTATTCTAACTCAATTCTGGAGTGCAAGTCTTGTGTCTTAACGTTGGGACACATCTTTGCTTTGAAATTTGAAGAGGTATCTACACCTGTTACTCGCACCAACCCCGACAGGTGGATGCAACCAGGGACTGCTGGAGCTGGCCTTTCTCTCGTGTTTTTACCTGGTTCAAGCCACCATCCCGACAATGTTGGAGCTGGTTTGGACATAGCTGGTGGGGGGCTCTCATTTGTGTCAGAGGGCGAAAGAGGGTTGGCAAACTCCCACCCTAGTTAGCCGGCAAGACTTACCACGTGTGGATGTAGCAGGGGTACCGCTCCAATATTTGAGCATTGAGCTGCATAAACGAGGAGTTCGATTTGAACACTTTATGATCACTTTGGGCGCCTGACTGATAAATTCCAAAATGAATTAAGCTTGCCTAAGAAGGGAAGAAGTGGCACGCAGTCTTTTTAATGAGGATGATGGGACCTCAGATAATGCGAATACAGCAGTGAGTAGTGACGGAGAGACTAACAAAACTTTAAAACAACAACTGTTCCACTATGAAAAACTGTTACGAAGAGAAATCAACAGATGGTGGGAAGTAACAACTTTGGACAACTCTATTGAGGTGGGGAGGGTTCCATGAGGTTTGCCCATTCTTATTACCCCCACCTATCAGAACCTGCATCCCAAACTTCTTGAAAAATGGTTGCAGCTGATGACCTTAAAATGTAAAAACATGATTGGACTATTATCTAAATACGCCACAATTTAGTTAGAGCAAACTTGTGATGAGATTACAAAAAGAAAGGAGACTCTGGAGCAACATCCGGACCTAGAGGAAATTCATAAATTCCTTACAGAAATGGAACAAAGGCAGAAAAATTATGAGGAAGAGATCTAGTCCAAAAAGAGGCGCAAATTCTGGTGTGATAAACAGGACACTACGAGTGGCTGCATTTTGACCTTTGGGAGAAAGTTTAATGGTGCAGCAAATCAATTCAAGCAGTTGGGGGCATTAAGGCAACAGGAATTGGTGAGCTCAGAGTCAGGATCTGATATCTACTCGGATCTGGATGAACAACCAGACACATTACTGCTATGGATAAGTACAGATTTTACAATTAAACAGGCCTCACACAAAACATTACCCAGAGGAAGAGGTGCAAACAACAAAAAAGAAAGACAACTTGCAGAGGTAGGGAACATGGACAAGAACACCTTGTTACATGGCATGTGAAAACAACACGGCAGACCTGGAAGAGATAATGGGTGAGAACCGGTTGACTGTTATTAATTTGTCTACACACGAACTTAAAAAAGAGGAACAGTTTCTTCTAGAACTTGGTTTGTCTTTTTGCCCAGTAGCAAATATGGATTGTAGCAGGTCATGCATTGCTGTGTTTCTTTTTATTCGTAAACTTAAGTTAATTGAGGTTTTTATGCAGCAAGAAAACTTAGCGCACGACCATTCCCCCCATTCTCTCGGCTTATGACCGCACTTTTGATAACTTATGTTTAGGAGATATTGAAGGGTTGGCTGCTTGAGGGAGTTGGAATGTGGTCAGGCTGATTGGGTATCAGATAGAGATCTGTTATGTTCCCTGAACTTGACAGAACATGTACGAATAATTTCAGATCTAAGTGTAACCCAGTGGCACCGCATGATAGTATGGACACTTTTGATGAGGTGGTTATTAGGGATCTTATGCAAATTTGGCGGAGCAGCAAGAATCACTATGCAGAAAATCTTTCTAAAGGACAGAAATTGGGCTTGGAATCTTTGGTGCAGGACCCTAACATAATCAATAAGCCCTCAGGAAAAGGTGGGAATGTAGTGTTATAGGATGTTAGGAAGTACTTACTGGAGCTAGAGAGATAACTCACAATTCAGGGGACTATGAGCTTACCACATATGATATTTACAAGCAGACTATCTTGAGGTACCACAACCTTTTGGGGGATTGGTGGGAAAATGGACTTTTGAGCACTTAGGAGTTCCAGTTTTTGTACGTCCACAAACCTCTTGTGCCATGTTTTTACTTGTTGCCTAAGATACATAAGGACAGGGCAAATCCGCCAGGCAGGCCAATCATCTCTGCTAACAATAGCCTTTTAGAACCTACCTCTATTTATTTGGATCTTTTCTTGTTACCATATGTCCTGAATCTACCGTCATACGGTGGGAACAGCACTGATTTCATCACTAAAATAGGGAAAGGACTTTGAAAGACCAGTTATCTGTTGGTTACCATAGACGTTGTTTCACTCTACAATTGCATGAAGCACAAGCTAGGAATACAAGCCTGCAGACATTTCTTCAGAGGCAAAGCTATACACATTTATGACCACTCCATGATGTTGCTGGAGATGTTGAAATTCTGCCTTGAAAACAATTTCTTCCTCTTCAGTAAGGTTTGGCATAGGCAGTTAGTTAGAACTGCAATGGGCAGTTGTTTCGCTTCAAGTTATGCTGGGATTTTCATGGGCTGGTGGCAGGAACAACACGTATGGACAGATGTGAATGAGAGGTGGACCAATAAGATAGCTTTTTGGACGCGATATATTGATGATCCTTTTTCTGACACATATCGCAGGCAATGAGCTAAATTTGGCTTTCACACACAAGATTTATGAGAAGGAAATGGATTTTCTAAATGTATGTGTTGAGATTATAGATGGTCTGTACCTACTACCCCCTTTTGCAAGAAAAGTGCAGGTAACAGTATTTCACAATCATAGCCCATGAAACCTCAAATGGAGTATCCCCTTTGGGGAATGTTTATGGGCTGTGAAACTGCAGCTCACAAGTAACATTCCAGCAAGAGGAAGAGAGAATGGTAAGGAGATTCAGAGCCAGAGGGTATCCTTATAAAGTTCTTAGAGCAGCTAGTGAAAAGGCCAGCATTGTACCTATGGGTGGTCTCCTTGTCAAAAAACACAGAACAGAGACAGACCCTCATTAAGTGGGACTTATCATCACATATAATTCTGAATCAGCCAGGATTAAACTTTTGCTTGCCAAACATTGGCACCAGGTCCTGTGATAGGACAAAAGGTATCACCTAATTTCCTAGTGGCATATCGGAAATCTAGGTATTTGGGGTATATTTTGGTCTACAGCTATCTGGGTGCAGAGAGAGGCAAAGACAGCTGGCTGAAAGAACAACATGGGTTTTGTAGTAGTGATCACTGTGTATATGTTTTAGCATGTCCTTGTGGTCTTCAGTATGCGGGCAGCACCATTTTCCCAGTAAAAAAGAACATTTTGGAACACCTTAGGGCCAAAGGGAACTGTGACCAAAACTATCCTGTGGCCAGACATTGGGCAAAAGAACATTATCAGAACCATGACACCTTGTAATTTTTTGGGATTGAAAGATTCACCGTGATGCCACGAGGAGGAGACAGAAAAAGGAAATTAAGACTCCTCTAATCACAGTATATTCTTCGTCTTAACCGCAAGACACCCGGTGGCCTGAATCCTGATGAGAAACTCTTCATAAATATAGGATGAACTTATTCTTGGAATTGGACAAATCAGAATTTCATTTGACTTTTGTTGTCTTCTCCCTTTGCCGACATATGGGAAGAAGGAATCATTATTCCTTTTTCTTCATTTTTTGCATGCTCATTCATCATCCATTAAAGGTATAGTAACAGGTGGTCCCAGGGTGTGTAACAAATTTCTTGTTCACTGTTTGTTATGTTATTTGGTTTGAGTGTTAGTGATTTGGGGTTTTTCACAATTAGGGCTGAGGTGTAGTTCAGTTTTCTCCTCTGTGGAGAAGAGACTCATCAAAAAGCCAATTTCATGTGATATTGAAAATTTGTTGACTGATGACTGCTGATATCCATGATCAATAGGCCACTTGGCCAGAACAGTAGAGTTTGTATCAATTTTGAAATATACTTGAAAAGAGTTTCTGGTCATGTAAAATACTGCTGATGGTTTGAAAAATGAAAGAGTTAAACTGAATCATCGTGTCGGAACGGCCATCTCCGGAGACCGTACGGCATGATTGTGTTTATATTACTTCACTGAGATTCTGCATGGATTTTCAGAAAGGTAGGGCTTGTGAATATTGGCTTTGAAATGAAACAAAAGAGTTCCATGTCATGTGAAACACTGGTGATGGTCCAGGAAACTAATGAGTTAAATTACATCATGCTAGAACTGCCGTGTATGGAACCTGCACGACATGATTATGTTTATAATTTAAATGAGATTCCACATGAACTTTCATAACATTTATATGGGTTTTTTCTAGAAAATGAAGTTGCTTAATTGCACATATACGATGATTTGTGTCTTTAGGTTTAACACAGGAGTCCGCTCTCGCAACTTATGTCGCTGATGATGTAATAGTATCTTTTCCATTTCCACTGTTTGTTTGATGCTCTTAAGGGTGATACCGCACAATTTTGTTTGTATGTGACCGTGAGTATTATCGTCAAGATCGAAACGCGTCGCCAAAAAAACCTGTTCGAACTCCGCTCTGGAGTGCGATTCTGGTGTCTTAAACATTGGGACACAGGTCCCGGGAATCTGGAAGCAGGCAGTGGTAACTCCCCTGCTAAAGAAACCATCTTCTGATCCCACGGACCCGGCTAATTTTAGGCCTATATCACTTCTGCCATACCTTATAAAAGTCTTGGAGAAACTAGTTAGTAAGTCTCTGTCATGCTATCTGGAGGAGAACAACCTTCTAGATAGGGATCAATTTGGATTCCGACCAGGTCATGGGACAGAAACAGCCCTGGCAACTGTAATGGATAACCTTCGTCTGCGAGCCGACAATGGGAACGTCTCGATACTAGTACTGTTAGATATGTCGGCCGCCTTCGATACCGTAAGCCATGCAGTGCTGCTGGGAAGATTGGAAAGGATAGGGGTGAAAGGCCGAGCACTGAAGTGGCTACAATCATATCTTACAGAGAGACAGCAGATGGTTTCGATGTTGCCATATGCCTCTCCCAAATCCCAGGTCTGCCATGGGGTGCCACAAGGTTCGGCAATTAGCCCCATCCTCTTCAATATATATCTGCGCCCACTGATCGCCCTAATAAAATCATTTGGGATCGACCTGGTTAACTACGCTGACGACACTCAACTAGTCTTCTCCATAGAAGGGAAAGACGCAGTGACTATGGACATCTTCCAAGAATGCATGTGCCAAACTTCTAGCTGGCTTATGGAAAACTCCCTGCAATTTAATAAGGAAAATACAGAAGTGGTGTACTGTGGTGGGTCCAAACTGACACATCAGATACCGATGGAAATTAAATTCTCCCCTGGAGACAAATCCTTGTCCCCAGCTAAAACGGTCCGAAATTTAGTTGTCCTAATCGATGACAACCTCCAGATGGCATCACAGGCCAATAAAACAACCAGTGTCTGCTTTGCCTTACTAAAGGCACTGCGGAAGATCCTCCCCTTACTGCCAGAGGAAACCAGACCCTTGGTAGTAAGAAGTACCATTCTGTGCAGACTGGACTACTGCAACTCCCTATACTTAGGAGCCCCGCAATATATCTTGCAGGGATTGCAGAGAGTCCAGTCTATGGCAGCCAAGCTGGCGTTAGGAAGGCAACGTAGGGCTTCTACTACGCTGGCTCTAAGAGAACTACACTGGTTACCAGTTAAGGACAGAGTGAGTTTTAAATCTCTATGCATAGTGTATAGAGCGGCACATGGTTCGGGTCCCCTTCCTATGCAGGATAGATTCACTTGGTACAAACCGACCAGATCCCTTCGATCCTCTGGCGCCAATCTGGTCAACACCACCAGATTTTAAAAAACCATGATGGGAGGAAGGGCTTTTAGCAATCCGGCCTCTCGCCTATGGAACGAACTCCCACAAGAGATCAGACAAGCTGACACTTTGCTATGTTTCAGAAAGAATCTGAAAACATGGCTTTTCCCCAGGAATAGCAATATTACTCCTTAAGCGTGTGAAGCACTGTAGACTGATGAATTCCTCTGCTATGTGACAGCGCCTGGATACCCGTAGGGTGACAGTTTGCGCTATATAAATACGCAATACAATATATATATATATATATGTGTGTGTGTGTTTCACTTACCTGATAAATACTTACATTTTCGTGGTAAAGGCATATGCATGGTAAACGTTGTTCCCCTACAATCTGGGCGCATATTGTGAAGATTCCATACCTCAAGCCAGTTCCATGTGTCCTGTGGCCTTTCAAAGAAGAGAGTTTTGCCCTCATGTATAACCTTCAGCTTCACTGGGTATAAGAGCATATATGTAAGCTGCAGCACTCTTCGCTTCTACTTGACAGCAAGAAAGGAGTTCCGCTGCTGTTGAACCTGCAGTGTGTAGTTAGGAAAGATGCTAATTCTCACAGAACCTACTTTTAAATCTGGCAACAGGCGAGACTGTCTACGTATCGCATCCCTTTCTGCATAATTCAGGAAATGAGAGATAACATGTCTCGGTGGGGCTCCCAGCTGAGTCTTTGTCGCCAGTGATCGGTGGGCCCATTCAATGACTAAGCACGAGGACAGGGCATCAGTGGGCATCCAGTTACGCAACCATGAGTCCAGGAAGCGCTCAGGAGTTTCTCCCTCCACTCCCCCACAAAGCGTAGGTTGTTCCACCAAGGCCTACCCTCGGCGTCTTCAACACAGCGTTCCAGGGGACCCACAATTTCTTTGAGCCATGTTATATCCAAGTTCAGCATGTGTAACACATTTTCTGCCTTAGAAATCTTGAGTTTCAGTCTCGGTCACACGATCCACAATCTTCCTGAGATCTCGGTGCAGGAGTCCCACCTCCTTAGGCAACATCTCCAGGTATCCGCAACCCAGGCTCAATCTGCAGCTCTCAGTCACCAGCTGTGACTCACCTTCAATTTCTCTGCCCTAGGTTTAAGCTGGGCAAATCTGGGTAAGGCAGTGCACCAGCCAAGCAGCGAAACCCCCACCAACCCGCTGCACACCTTACGACTGCCTCAATCAACAATGCAGGCAAACAGCTTCCCGCAGCACCCTCCTTTGCCCTGAAGGGGACGCCGCGATGAGCTCATCCACTCACTTCAGAGCGGCACCAACCATGAGCCATCCAGGTCACCATTGGGACCCCACATTCATTAAATGTTTATTGGCCGATGTAGTGTCTTGTAAATAAAGAACACTGGAACTCTTTTGTTTCCCAGTGTACACCATTGGCCTGTGACGTAAGCATTGGAGGGAAGAGATGAAGGCAGGCTTAGAATGTGGAGTTCTGACTTACATGCAGCGGAATAAAGAAGTGTAAAATTACATTCCGTGTGTGGCGTAGTTATTGGCGAGTGCCTTGGCTGGTAGGACGCTTCAGCCGACACCCCAAGCCCAACTCTCCTCATCAGGTCGTGGGCGCATTCTTGACTATGCAGCCTGTTTCATGGGCTGTCACGAGCTACACAGAGCACTACAGTGGCCCCCACCTTCAAAGGCGCTGCGGCCGACAGATCTGGCCCGGCCATCTTACACACTGCATGTCCCAGCCGCCAAGGCCCCAAGGAACATCATCAGTTCCCACGGTCCCCAGAGGTTCAGCAGAAGGTGCCCTGGACACAGCTCTTCTCCTCGGCTTTCCCGGAGGTAGCTTTGCCACCAGCCTCATACAGGCCCCAGGTCCACCACCAGTACTCTAATATGGCCCTGCCACAAGGGGAAACTCGGGAGGGGGGTGTTCCCCTTGCTCCCCAGTGTTCACCTGCAGTGCTGGCCAGACGGCATTGGCTATAGGATGGATGGATGGCGGTTGCTTGGCGAAGCCTCCCTAAACTCCTCCACCATCTCGCAATCCCCTTTTGCTACTCAATTACTGTGGCTCCAGGTAAATTTCCCAAAGGTTTATATGGCCTCAGCTGCATGATTAAACTACCTTTGAGCAAATCTGGTCTGGACACTTCAAAGGAAAAGTGTTTTCTTCTGAGAAGAGAATATTATCATGACATCAGAAGTGTTTTTAAATGCAATTTATAATAATAATAATACCAGTATTTGTAAAGCGCAAACAATTACCCGAGGGTGTCAAGGCGCTGGGGGCCGTCGGGAAGATTAAGCGAGCTATTGCCCAGAGTCACATGGTGCTGGGCTAACCTGCTGCCGGCGCCAGGGATCGAACCGTGAGCCCCTGTGTTCCGGAGTCAGCCGCCCTGGCCACAGCGCCACACTCTCTTCCATCAACTCAACAAATGTCATCCCTCCTGGGATCCATGGCTTCATGTATTTTCATCTTTCCAAATGTCAGATTTGTAGCATCCTACCAGCCCAGGTACTCACCAATAACTATGCCACACACAGAGTAATCTTACACGTCTTAATCTGCTGTGTCCAAGTCAGAACTCAACAGTTTAGGCCTGCCTTCAACTCATCCCTCCAACAAATATGTCACAGGCCTATGGTATTCAGTGTGAACCAAAAGAGTTCCAGAATTCTTTATTTACAAGACATTACATCTCTCGCTTTGTTAAATAAAAAGTTGCAACTTTTCAAAATAGATAAATAAGTAAATACACAAATAAACACACAAGTGATCATAACATAAATATACATGTAATTATAATACTTCAATTAATTGTTGGGGCACCTGACTCATACGTCCTGATCGGGTCATTGGAAACTGGGAGCTAGCAGTCAAAGTGTCAGTGATCTGCACAGGTGAGGTGGAATCCGCAGCAGACACAGAGTCACCAACAGTCTGTCTGGACCTAGTCTCTACATTGACATTGATGTTTGGTGAGTGATGAGCCACATGTCGAACGTGAGCGGAATCTCTTGAAAGGGACTTCCCAGGCCACTAGGCAGTCACCATGTGTTTTTTGGTGTTCGTGTTAGTAAATGGTTCAGCTTCAAAAGGAGCATCAGACTTTCTTTTCCTGGGTTGCCTGACAAGCACTCGATCGCCTCTTGTAAAGGTGACATATTATACCTGACGTTGTTTGTCAGCATATATTTTCATCTTTTGTTTGCGACCTAAGTCTTTAGAATGAATGTCTTCCTCAGTCTTGGATCTGAGGTTGGTCCATTGGGGCAGCTTGGTCGTCATGGCTCTTCCAGACATTAGAATTACAGGGCTTTCCCCAGTCGTTCATTGAGGGGTCGAATGGTAAAATCGAAGACAACTTTAAGATTGAGCTTCTCCACTGCAGCACGCTGGACAGCTTTCTTTAGAGTAGTCATGAACTGTTCTACCAGGCCATTGGCCTGTGGCCAAAGAGGAGTGTATTTTTAATGCTTTATATTCAGGTGATGAAGAAAGTCTTTGAATTCTCGACTATTAAAGGGTAGACCATCGTCAGATTTTAAGATTGCAGGTTCCCCCCATGTTGCAAAGATGCCATCTAATCTTTAAATAATCTTTTCATGTGTAGTGGATGAAAGTCTTCTACCAAATGAAAAATGGGAATATACATAAATAATGATTAGATGAAGGTGTCCATTCTAAAGAGGACCAAAGAAATCAACAGCAGTCCTCTCCCAAGCATGATGTGACTATTCTTCCTCAATTCAGGAAAGACCTCAAGACCTAGAACTTCGACTGAACCGCGGATCCCCTCCCCCCACCCCCCTCCTCCACTGCTTCTTGAGACCCTAATGGGTAAGTAGTCACGTTTTACAAGAAACCTGATTGATTAATTGTTCAAAGGGTGCTGAATAACTTGAGATGAAAGACAGGGCTTTAACTGTTTTTCGATCCTTTCGTCGAGTTAAGGAAACCAGACTCAGTCACATAGAGCTCTCTTTGCTGTAACTATTCCTCCATTTCCCTCATGAGCGACATTGATCACTTATTTTCGTAGACTCTCTGTAATAACAATTCGTGTATCTCACAAGGATGAGGCCTTCTTGAGTCACTGATAATTCATCTTTTACATTTTTGAACTTTGAATACTCACTGTCATTAGTGAGAGGTCTAGAGTGCTGGTTCCATGATTGGTGAGCAATAATGTCTTTTAACTCCGATGTGTCACTATTTTGGCTTGTGGCAGTGACAATTTGTTCTAAATACGCGACAGCTGGTGTGCTCGATTTTATAATAAAATTGAGATAGGCCTCCGCTTTCTTAGGTGGGGTATCGGGGCACTGCAATGGCACTCTCGAAAAATAATCATCAGAATTCTGATCTTTCCCTGGAAGATGAAAAATTGTATAATTGTATTCTTGTAACCTCAACCCCAACATTCAATTCCAGGAGGCAGTTTGCCTTTGTATTGCCAAATATCATCAACAGTGCTTGATGATCAGTCATTACTGTGAAAGGCTTCCCATATAAAAACACTTGGAAATATTCAAAAGCCCAGACTACTTCCAAACTTTCTTTCTCAGGCTGCGAGTAAGCACGTTCCGTTTGTGACAGGCATTTACTGGCATATGCCATGATATGTCTCCGGGCATTTGACTGTCCATTGTGCTGTGGAAGGATGGCGCCTAACCCGACAGGGCTAGCATCAACTACAACCTCTGTACAAAGTTTGGGATCAAAGTAGGCCATTTCAGTGGCATTCTCAATGGCTTGCTTGATTTTTTTAAGCTCTTCTCAGATTCACATGACCAACGAAATCTCAAAGTCTTGTATATATCTAGAACAGTAACAGGCCATTCCAGTGAATGATCGTAACATAGAAATGTCCTGTGGGGGATTTGCAGTGGATAATACTTGCATTTTAGCTGGATCAAGTTTCATGCCCCCATCATAAAAGAAATGGGCAAAGAATTTCAAGCGTTTCTTGTAGAATTCATATTTGTCAGCATTGAGGTAAGCCTGCATCATTCAGCAAACGACATACTTGCATGAGAGCTTTGTCATGATCTTTCTGAGTGGCTCTGAAAACCAATATGTCATCACTATAGTTAAATGCATTTACTACAGGCTGTATGATACGTCGAATGACTTGTAAACATCCTGCAGCAGAAGATACACCAAAACTCAATCGCTTATAGCAAAACAGACCAATATGAGTAGAAAAAGTTGTAATGTATCTGGATTTTTCTTCAAGTTGTAATTGGTGATATCCTTTATTTAAATTGAGTTTGAGAGAAGAACTTCCCACCATTCAATTGTGTTATCATATCAGCAGTGTGCAGACCTGGATGTCTCTCTCGCTTAATCGCCTTGTTGGCCTGACGCATGACAACGCATATGCATAGAGCTCCTTCATTGTCTCTTATAGGCACTACTACAATGGGAGAAGCCCATGGTGTTGGAAAGGTGGAGCATTCAATGATGCGGTGTTTAAGCAACAAATTAAGTTCCTTTTCAAAAGCTTCTTGCAAGTGAAATGCAATTTTTGTCTGTGTCTTTGAGCAACAGGACGAACATCCTCATTTATATGTAATTTTGCCTTCATTGTTTGGAGTTTTCCTAACCCATGAAATAATGAAGGAAATTGACTTACGATTTCATGATGAGCATTCTTATTGTGGTTGTTAGACCTGTCAGCCCTAGGGTGGTCTTGCCCTGTTTTTTTTCCCTTTTGCGCCTCATTTTTGCCACCGTATTTTTACTGGACCTAGGTCTCCGGGCGCCTTGCCACTGCTAACCAGTGCTGAGGTGCAGGTGCTCTCTCACTCAAGATGGCTGCCATAGGTCCCTGCTACTGCAGAGGGGCCTTGCACACATACACACTAGTAGCCAGGGTCAGGCTGGGACATAGGGATACAGTATCCATTCCGTGGAACCTTCCGGGCTGTGGGAGGAGTTATGTTTTGCCGCCTTTAGGAGGGTCACCTGACCTAGGGGTATAAGAGGCTTGGAGGGAAATCTTTTAGTCAGTTGGGGCACTACTGATCCTGGGAGAACCTCTGCCGGAGTACAGGCTTTAGGGCCTAGGGGGGAGACCTACACTACTGCTACTGACAAGGCTTAGACACTGCTGTAGTAAGCTAGCTGAGGAACGCCCACCACCCACTGACCTTGCCCAGCGTGAGGGGACCCAGGGAACCACCTTCAGCGTGCTGGGAAGTAACATCAAGCACTCCCAGAACCACCAACTCATTCCCCCCCTCATAAGAAGAAACTCCTGACAAGAAACTCTTGACAAGAAACTCTTGACAAGAAACTCATAACAAGAAACTTCTGACAAGAAACTCCTGACAAGAAACTCCTAAGAAGCAACCAATCTAGAACAGCCGCAAGAAACCTTAATTTGGGAGGCCTGACCGACCAGCAAGGCCTGAAACCTGAACTGCCAAACTGGGGATCACCAGGTAAAGCGCCGTGCCCTGAAGCGCTAGACCTTCACCCCCTATCTACTCCTGCCTGCTGCTGGGCTGCCCCCCAAGAACCTTTCCAGTCAGCCCTGCCCACAGGCTGCTGGTGTGCCCCGCGCTATGTCTCCACGAGGGAGAAACTGCCCCCCCCCAAAGTCACTGACCTCGTGACTGAATCGCCGCCGCCGCGTGAAGAGAAGTGCTGTGGTGAGGGAGGCCCCCCTCGAGGGCGTGTGGTGAGGTGCGCCCTCACCGAAGGAAGTGCTGTGGTGAGGGAGGCCCCCCTCGAGTGCGTGTGGTGAGGTGCGCCGTCCGCGCCCTCACCGAAGCCTCCAAATTGCCCCCAGAGATCACCGCCGGGCCCGGGGCCCCACCGCCGAAGTCGCGGCCAAAGGAATCGCCGCCGCAGCCCAAGGGGGCCGCGTGAAGAAGCCGCGGCCTAGCGGGACCAGCGAGGCCTCCAGGCCCCGCCGACGCCGTTGCTGGGCAACCGGGGACGCCGGCCGCGCCCCCGGGAAGGCCGCACAGCGATTGGGCGCCGGCTCCCGCCACGCCCCCAGCGCCGACGGAGGCCGAGGAAGAGCTCCGGACCCGCAGAGGGAGACGGGAAGCCGGCCGGAGAGGACTGCCGGCTCCCGCTCCCCTTCCCGCAATCCCCTTACTTGCTCCCGGGGGCCGGAGGAGGGTGATACCGGCCCCCGCAACGACCCGCAATTCCGGCCGGAAGGCCGAGGCACCCCGACCGGGCCCCGCCCTTCAGAACACGGGCCGGCCCGGGAGATCGACAGTCGCCGTGAAGCGCGACCAACGACCAACACATCAGGTGAGCCCAGGAGGCCCCTAGGGCCCGCAGAGACGCCACTGGGGGCCGGGGGCCTTAACCCTTGAAATTATCCCTATGAGGCGAGGCCCCGGAGAGGAGTGGGCCTGGCCTGAATTAACCCCTGAGGGACACAGAAGCCCCCCATTGCCAGGGAAGCCCCAGAATACCGGACATGTTGAGGGGTTCCCCACATTGCTCAGTAATCTAATGATAACGCCTACTGTAATTACTGTCTAGGCCTATGCTTATAACTGCAAAGTCTTTACCTAGTGTGAAGGTGTTTAATTGAATTGAGCTGAAGTGTACACCGCCAAGAGTTGAAGTGTTTTATGTTACAGGTGTACCGGAGTTGCGACGCCCACTGTACTGAATGTGGGTGTGCCTAGATTATTGCAGGCCCTGTTTGAAATGTAACGTGAAAAGCCTTCTTTTAAGTAATTGAGTATTCCTGAAGTGAATTGCATGTTTAGGCCCATGTTTTATTAATGCACCTTGTGATCATTATTGGTGCTACGTTTAGGAGATGATTCCTGCGGCCTTTTAGTGGCCTACAATGTTGATGAGCTATGATGCTTTAATAAGAATGTGCACCAGTTGAGTAATGCAATGATTTTAAATGTAGATCTGAAGTAATCTGCCTCATCTGATGCGACCTTGATTTATATAAAAGATCTTGATTTTAAATACACAAGCCTGATGTGGTGTCATGTTATTGCGTTCGCATTCCTGAGTCAAAGTAAGAGTGTGCTGCACAACTGCCTTACACATTGCCTTCGCGTGCTTTCCCGCCTCGCGCCATGCTACCGTGACGGACTCGGTAACCCCGTTTCCAACAGTGGTTCACTGATATCAGTCCCATATCAGCAGCAGTGCTGAAGCTGAGCAAACAGGCACTTGAAGCTGTTCATTGAAGTACATGAATGGGTGCTTGTACCACTGTTTTCTTATGTTTCATTGTGGCTACAAATGAACCTTGACTTTTTTTAGGGCGTTGAGGCAGCCCAAGTGTAGACTTTAGTTTTTGACTTTGTAAGTTGAGGTAACGGAGACAATTCTTGATACTGCTCCTCAGGCATGATATTTATTGGTACCGCTGTCAATTACTAATGGTATCGAACACACATTTATCTTTAGGGTAATCTTTGGACAATGTTTAAATGTCTTTGGTCCTTTTTTGTGTCGATTTTTCTTCACTTTGAAATATTCTTCACATTTGACTAGTCCCACGTGTGCATGCTGTTCTGAAGTAAACATCGACATTGCACAATTGTCATTGTTACTTTTACTGGAAACTGATACTGAGGAACTCTTTGTTGATTTAGATGACAATCAACTTCGTTTGGTGTCGATTTGCCTCAGTAGGTGTGACCACTTGGCCTTGTGGGAGCACGCTGAACGTCGCTGAGTTAGCTTTCGGTCGACCATTTTGTCTTCACGCTGTGACGCACTTACTTTACTCTTTGCCTTGCAAGTCATCACGAAATGGTTCGCTTTACCACAGCCAATGCATATCTGTCCAATGGCAGGACATTTGCCTTTCTGTGGAAATGACAGTCCACATCTGTAACACATTATCTGTGGAGACATCACTATGTGTCCTTTGGCCTTGTACTTTGACTTACTTTTCATGCTCAGACTGATGCACTTTGGGTGCCTCCGACCTCCATGTCAGTCGCTTGACGATCAGCACGTCTTTAGTGTGGGCAGCCTTGAGGACTTGTTCTAAGCTCAGAGTTTCCTTCAGTATTCGTCTTCGAAAGGAATCTGGCAGACATCCATCGATAACTCTGAGGCGGGTAGCTTCCTCATCATTAAATCCATTGAATATACAGGGCTTCACCAGAACATCTAGTCTCTCTACAACTTCATCGATGATTTCACCTGGTGTAGGAAAGTGCCTCTTTTGGACATGGTTAGCCCCCACTTTTTGCCTGGAAAATGATGTAGTTTCGACTGGAAGTGCACAATGTCACTGCCAACTAGGTCCCCTGTGCGAGATCTCCTTCCCTAAACAGTACCTGTTGTTTCCACGATTGGCACCCCTTTAGCTCACATGTAAGCTCCTAGTAAGAGGTACCCCTGGTTACAAGGGCCTTATGGTTAGAGAAGGCCTGTAGCACAAATTTTGCCACCCTAAGGGACCCCTCACCAAGCACATGCACACTGCGACTGCAGCCTGCGTGTCATGGTGCAGACAAAACTGAAGAGTCGACATGGCACACATCCCTGTGTGCGATGCCCATAGACACTGCATGAGATATAGGTAAGACACCCCTTTAGCAGGCCTTAGCCCTAAGGCAAGGTGCACTATATCTCCATCTATATTTCATTACGAGTTCCCCAGCTCCTTGATGACTTCACTGAAATATGGGATGTTTGGTACCAAACATCCCAGAATAATAAACCTGCACTGATTCCAGTGTCAGATTTATTATAAATTGCACGCAGAGGGCCCCTTAGAGGGCCCCCCTGAAACCTACCAGTCCTCAGTATGGTGACCAACTGGCCTGAGCCAGCCTGCTACCCCCAGACAGTGTTCTGACCTCATGGGGAGAGTGCCTTTGTCCTCTGAGGTCGAGAACAATGCCTTTCCTGAGTGGAGGTGTTCTCACCTCCCCCTGGCCAGAAAGAGCCATTCGTGGCGGGGAGCTTCAACGGCCTTGCCGCCTTTGTCATGCGATCCCAGCCTCTCACGTTAGAGGGCACAGGCCCCCTTCCTGTCCTCACCTCCTTTTTGGCAGGAGGACAGGCGAAAAACATAGAAAGAATAGGAGGTGTGCCCCCCTCTGCCAACTCCAAACCTCAGGTGTTGGAGGCAAGGTGAAATACACTTTTCAGTGCCCACCATCTTGAAAATGGTGGGACTTTTTCAATCAAGGCTAGGACTATGTCCCTCTCCCTCAGGTGCTGGGCATTATAGAGGGTGTAGACACCCCAGGTGAAGGGCCCATTGGCCACTACTTGTCACTCCCTTGTAACGCCCCTAGTAATCTAGTATTTAGGTGGCATCCCCAGACCCAGAACTTCAGTTCTTGAGGACCTAAGAAGAGCCGGACACCACAGAGTCGCACCAGCAGAGAAGACTGCAGAGAACTATTGACTTGGCCCCAGCCCTACCGACCTGTCTGTAACCCTCGACAATCCTGCAACAAAAGACAACTTGTCCTGCAGCCCAGCGACCTCTAGAACCTTGGGAGGACTGCCTGCCTTCGATAAAGACCAAGATCTCCCGAGAACAGCAGATCTGTCCACAAATCAACATCTTCAAAGTAAAGACACTGCGACCTGAAGAACCGCGAAGCCTGAATCCAAGTGGCCCACCGGTTCCAGCAAGGTTCCCCAGTGCTCTAGGGCCCGAGTCCACCGTGAGCTGACCTCTCCCGAACTCCTTGACGTCGCTTGCAGCCTCTGCACATAGGCCCGCTCAACACGACCTGCTCAGGTAAGCCGTTTCCGATACCAAAAGGCACCCACCCACCCTTCCGTCCTGGGCCTTGGTGAATGGGACAGAAGGTGACCCCACGTCCGCGAGCATCGCAACTTACCTCTACAGCTGTTGGTTTCTTTCGGCCGGCCTCTTGGCCTGAGCCTGCAGCCCTTTTCCGATTTGGCCTGCCTCCATTGCTTATCATTGGGCACCCAACGCTCTGTTGGCACCCTGCACCCGGCCACCCCTGTGCCGCTTGTGGTCTAGTGTTGGTGCTGCCTTGGGCCCTGTCCAATTGTTGTATTCCGCTTTAGGTGTCCGTATATAGGTTTTCCTGAAACATGTCCTTATATAGGCACAATTCGCATTGCCCTTATATAGGCATAGAATCCCAGTCCTTATTTAGGCATTAGCCGTGCACTCCAAATACAGGCATGATCACCGACATCCGTCCACCCTAACGTCACAACGAGTTCTTAGAAACCAGACCCTTAAGCTCTTGGGAGTTCCCCTAGCACAGGATTATTGATTTCTCCAAGAACTCATCTATTATGTATGAACCGCTATACCTTAAGGGTTCATTCCTAACGTCTTCCTCTGTCCGACTTCACATCAATGCTAACATTCCAAGGCACCTACCAGGTATAAATATACCTTCCCTTGCCCAAGTAAGTTAGAGGAGACCTCGACTTCAGAGGAGCCCGTATCCCGGCCTGACGCACTGAGAAGACGCTGTCATCCCTGCTCGCTGAGAATCCAGCTTCCAGTGTTCTGACTCCCTTCGCGGGGTGTTAGAGTTCCAGATCCGGAAAGAGATTCCCACCTCTCTCATTCTCAAGGTATGGAGCCGACTAGAACCTAGAGGGACTCTTGGCATACTAGACTTAACATACTCTTACTATACCATACTAGAGAATACTTCACCTACTTCTTACCTTGCCCTACACCTAGATCAGGTTAGGTACACTGGGGTAGAACTAGCTTAGAGAAGCATCGTATGAGTACTCACATTTTTAGCTCATGTTATTTATGTATGTGAATATATGCTAAAAGATAATGCTAGCGCAGTATTATTTCTTTCTACTGCTTACGCTGTACATTATATATCTTGCATACTGTCTTGTGATCATAACAGCTCATATCTCTTACACGAGAAACAACACTGTTCAATAAATCCCTTTTATTGAAACGCCCGTCTATTCTTTCTGTGTAAACTCTGAGGAAACTAAGCATGCACGATTAGCTGAGTGAAACTGTTATCTATTGTTTCCACGATTCTGAGACGTGTTCCGATTCTAAAGGGAAACAAAGTTGTCATGTTTATGCGGTTGCCAGAAACTACTCCCTTCTTGTTTACAAGGAGTTTCTAGTGGCCTCTGAGTTAGCTGGCACAAAGTAATTAAGTTTAATATACTCGATAGGGACATACCGACCTCAGTCCTATGTCAAACCTATAGGGTATATTATTCCAATGCGCAGAGCCTATTAGGGAAATAGGAACTACACTACACAATGTTGGCCTCAACCCCCAGAGACTGGCCCACCAAGCCGCTGCTATTTAGTTGTAGTTTAAAGGAACAATGGTTCTAGAGTGGCCTAAAAGGTCCAAGGGGAAGTAACCCTGTAAAGGGCACTGAGATAAGTAAAGGAATAGAAACTTAATTCATAAAAGAGAGCAGTAGGAAATATAACGAGGGACATATAGGTCAATGTATGACAAATATTTATTACACAATGAAGGTATTCAGGTGCTCACACAGTAAGTGACAATAAGCGTGACGTGAGAAGTGAGGGTGAACTTAAAATAATGACATCGCATTGACAACAGAAATAGAAGCTCCTTTAAAGATTTTTACAGAGTATAAGGAGTTCATGTTGTAGGGGGTCGACGACGTTTCGAACTCAATTATTCGAGTTCATCTTCAGGACAAAAAAATGTGAGCAACTTGAAAGGAGCGTGTCCTGCTCAAAGGAAATTCTCGCACTCAGCGCGGATTTTCCTTTGAGCAGGACACGCTCCTTTCATCTCCCAGGCCTCCATTTACTGAACTGTGACCGGCCAATTTAATTAATTCCCCGGCACAGCACATTGCCATTTAACGGCGAAGGATTTTAAGCATTTGCTTCCAGCAAACTAAGTTTGTTTTTTCCCCTTACCGGGCCCCACCATAACGCGCATTAATTCGCAGGCTATCCCGGTCACCTTAAGAAGCACAGCGCTACGCAGACGCCTTTACCAAGGATATTATCTCCTTCTTCAGCTCAATTCAAGTTGCTCACATTTTTTTGTCCTGAAGATGAACTCGAATAATTGAGTTCATTGTGTAATAAATATTTGTCATACATTGACCTATATGTCCCTCGTTATATTTCCTACTGCTCTCTTTTATGAATTAAGTTTCTATTCCTTTACTTATCTCAGTGCCCTTTACAGGGTTACTTCCCCTTGGACCTTTTAGGCCACTCTAGAACCATTGTTCCTTTAAACTACATATTACCCCAGGTTCATATATTGGGGCACCCTTGTCTTCCTAAATGCTATTTAGTTGTAAGCAGCCCCTGTCAGATTGCCACAGTTCCCATAGATTTGTATTTGGCGCCTACCTCGAACTTGCAGCCTGCACCTGGCGGCCCCTGTGCCGCTGGTGGTGCACTGCTGGTGCTGAACTGAACCTTGCCCAATACTGACCTTAACTTCCGAAGACTGATCTTGTAAGTTGATGTTGCCTATACGTATGTTGAATGTTTTCTTCCTCTCATAGGTTAACATTGCAAAGTCTGAAAATTGCGCTAAGTGTCCACTTTTTACAAAGTATTTCTATTGCAAAATGTATTTACCTGAGACAAAGTTCTGTGGTTCTACAAAATAAATATAACCAAGTATTATTTTTATAAATTGGTTTCGGATTTATTCATTGAGTGTGTGTCTCATTTATTGCAACTGTGTGTACAACAAATACTTAACACTACCCTCTAATAAGTCTAACTGCTTGCCCACACTACCACAAAAAAGAGCATTAGTATTATCTACTTTAGCCTCTGTAAAGCCTCTGGGGATCCACTGGTCTCTCTGTGCACTAATGGGCCAGATGTATCAAGCTATTTTGCGTTCGCAAATGGTGCGAATCACAAAAATAGGACGTTTGCGAATGCAAAATGGCCTGATCCAATGTATGAAAGCTTTTACAGTCTCAAAATTGGTAATCCCCAAAAATGCTAATGCCAATTTTGCAAAACAAGATTTTTGCGAATTCCAAATTGCGAATTTGCAATTTGGGAGTCTCAAAATGCGAATTCGCAAATTTGGGGCTCCCAATTTGCGAAATTGCAATATTCGGGCTCGCAATTTGTGAATTTGCAATTTTGGGTATCACAAATTGCGATTTCGGAATTTGGAATCTGCAAACCAATGTATGAAACATTCGCAAATTGCGAATGAGCCAAAAATCACAATTTTGCACTTCCAATTTACCACCAACTCAAGGCAGGTGGTAACCAGGTGCAAGCTATTTAAACAGGCCCAGAGGACCTCAGATTCTTTCACAATGGCAGTGCTGTATGTCTTAGCGAGGAGGATGCGGATTCAAGCAGCAGCACAGAGAAGGAGGAGGAGACAGGAACTCATTTACAGAGTGCGCGTAACCCTGTTTCAGGAGACAGAGGAAGAAATCCATGACAAATATAGACTAGACCCAGCAACAATACTAGACCTGATAGCTGACCTACATCCAATACTGGAGCCTCAGACCCGCAGGACCCAAGCCATTCCCACACATGTGCAGGTCCTATGTTCACTGCACCTACTAGCATCAGGGAGCTTTCAGGGGGTAATAGCTGCAGCAGGAGGGGTGTCCCAAAGTTGCGTTTCACGCTTCCTGAATGCTTTCTTGGATGCAATGGTACAGAGGATACACCATTATATCAGATTCCCCACTACACAACAGGTATTGCAGCAGACCAAATTGGATTACTACCAGATAGCACAATTTCCACATGTATTTGGGTGCATTGATGTGACACATATAGCCATCTGTCCCCCCTCAGCCAATGAGTATGTTTATAGGAACAGGAAATCCTTTCATTCACTCAACATCCAGGTCATATGTAATGCCTCACACATAATAACTGACATAGTGGCCAAATATCCTGGCAGTACGCACGATTCCTTCCTATTCAGACACAGTGGAATATACACACGTCTGGAGGTGAATTTGGCGAAGGATACCTGCTAGGTAAATGCATGTTACTCACTCTGATAGACTCCTTAGATCTGTAGAAATAGGACAGTGATTAACCATATGCCTTTTATCCTATAGGTGACAGTGCATATGCTGTGCGCTCCTTCATACTCACACCATACCTTAATCCAGCAACTCAGAGTGAAAGGAAATACAATGCTGCACACAAGTCTACGCGCACTGTCATAGAGCGGACATTCAGCCTACTGAAGAGTAGGTTCCGCTGTCTACACAAAAGTGGAGGTGCACTGCAGTATAGGCCAGAGATCTGTTGCAAAATTGTGGCCACTTGTGCCATGCTTTACAACCTAGCAACAACCAATGGCATACCATTGGACCTCACAGATTCAGAGTCTGATGAAGAGGAGGAACCAGATCCACGTCACAGAGCAGCAGGTGGTGTAGGTGCTGCAGATGGCAGACAGAGGTGTGATGAAATAATATACAACTATTTCTACGTGAGAAATGATGACAAAGCACCTCATGACTGTTGAACAACTGTGTTTTTATTCACCTTAACATCAGGTAAACGGTGTGCACACAGCCATCAACTCCTTACTCGTGTGTGGCTTTTGTAGGTCAACATGGCATATATCCAGACCATGCACAACATTCAACACTTTTCCTTGTATGCCATGGGTTACCTCACCCATTTGCATGCCTCGGCCACACCACTGACTATTTCTTGCGCCCAGGCACAGCACTAGAACGGTTAATGTTCACACTGTCCTCCCTTGATGAGGCCTCGGATGCTATTCCTTGCCTTGCACCCTGCCGTCTGGGCTCAGTCACCGGTGGAGTAATGCTGCTGCGGCTGGAGGCCTCCTCACTGTCCCCTGCACCCAGTATACCTGTGCCAGCTATGTTGGCTGTCTGTAGCTGTTCAACAGCAGTGGTGACCTGCACCAATCCCCTGGCAACATCATGGCTGCAGTGGGCCATTTGCACCTGCATGGACACAGTGTGTCTGGACAGGACAGCTGTGGCATTGCACAGACGGTTAACTGCCTTTGTGTAACCATCTAAACGGCAAAATAGGCGTTGCTTTTCCTGGCGTCTGGAGGCATGGTCCCTCTGCATGGTGGTACAGAGCTCTTTGATCGCTGCTGTCATGTCCTTGATACGGTTTGCATTAGCCCTATGACCCTCTGCCACTGTGTTGTTCAGCTCCCTGATGCCGTCCTTGATGTCAGCCTTGTTGTGATTCAGGCACACCAGCTGCATTTGCATTGACCGCATGCATTTTAATTGCAGCCGCTGCACCTTCACCATAGTGCCCTCCAGCCCAGCAAAGACAGAGGATTCCTCTCCTTCGTCAGCTGCGTTTTATGCGATTGGTGTTGCTACGCTGCACGGAGACTGATCACTTTGACGCTGTGCCTGCTCTTCGGGCCTTGACTGTGGCTCATCCTGGATGTCTTCCCTCCTACCTCCAACTCCTGTAGTGGAGCCACAGTGTACCTGCGTGGTCTTGATGCAGGTGTTTTTGGTGTTGTGGTGTCTGACTCTTCTTCCCCTGCCTGTTCCTGGAGCTCAGCTGGCTCATCGATTGGTGTGTCTTCACCCTGTGGTGCAGGTTCATCTGTGAATACAAGAGAACTACTTATTGTCTGTCCTGCTTTCTGTTATTTTTAAATTAAATGTACTTGAGTTGGTATACCTAAATGCTGTGTTTAACTTGGACATTTACTGGTGTGTCTCAACTGCGGATATGTTTCTCTATATCAATGCTTTACTATCTTATGTGTCGGACTGCATCTCCCATGATGCATTGTTGGGTGGTAACAAAATTGTGGACTGGAGTGGCAATCTTACTTGATCATTGAGTCATTTCCAAGTGGGGTGTTTAGTGAGTAATGGGGCAGGGGTAATTTAGCATGCATCCTATCTTGTCTGGTGTTGGTTGTGGCTGAGCTGTCGATGTCTGCTATGCCACTGATGGATTCAGGCTGTATGGTTGACTCCACCAAGTCCTCAAGGGGATTTGGCGCCGGCTGTGTAGATGGTCCTCCACCAGTCTTCTTGGCGTCTGCAAGCCTGCTTGCCACCTTCTCTTTTGCCCTTGAGCGCAAGTCATACCAGCGCTTGCGTAGATCTTCTTTGGAGCGCTGTGTGACCCCTATGGCATTTACTTTGGCTTGGATGTCCAGCCAGATCTTCCTCTTCTCAAAAAGTTGTTCATGGCTCTTCACCTTTTCCTCAATGAGGACCTCCAATTCTTTCTCACTAAACTTTTGTTTTCTTTTGCGTCCTGCAGCCTCCTTTGCCTTCTCCTGTGTAGCCATGATGTGTTTTTGTGCCTGTCTTTGCACTCCTGATGGTCTCCTGAGTGGTGTGCTCCTGCTCTCAGCCTCTTACACAGCCTCAGGCACTCAGAAACAGCATGGGCAGACACACTTCCTGCTTGTGATGTCATCAAACTGCATCAGAATAGCAGATTCACTAATTTGCGATTTCTTAATTTGCGAATTCGCTATTACAGATTCGCTAATTGGAAATCGGTAATTGCGATTGGGATTATTACCGATTTTTTAGCGATTTTTTTTTTTCCTGCATTGCGTTTTGCGATTCTCAAATAGCGATTCTGTAAAAATCGCTATTTGGGAATCGCAAAATGCTTTTTTCATACATCTGGCCCAAAACCTCTTTTTGGTATAGTATATAGAGAGCCAGCTTCCTACACCTGGTCTCTGGCGTTCTTGACTGAATATGTTCTTTCGTAATCTACATTTGGCACTGGATTAAACTTGACATTCAAGGCTGTTTGGATTTGATCGTACATCACACAAAAACTTGAGCTCCGTCAAAAGGAGAGAAAATGGAGGTTAAAATACTCCATGGAAGATAAACAACAGTTCTTGTTAGCTCGTAAAGAGTATAAAAAAGCCATACTGGAAACCAAAGCGGCCTATTTCTCAGCTAGAATATTAAACGCTCAGAATAAGCCGAAGGAAAAATTTATGATAGTTAATGACCTTTGTAACGCTGAGAGAACACTCCCCAGTCAGACGCCTACCCAAGAGCTATGTAACTCTTTGAACAATTATTTCTTGGACAAAATTTCTATAATCAAACCTAGTATTCCCACTACTGTTAGTACAGAACACTTGGACAACTTGCCAACTAATTCAGCCACCATGGCTCATTTTCCAGGCATCTGTCCTCAGACCCTATCAGATTTAATGACCCGTGTAAAATCTGGGTCCCCCAACGATTGTTGCCCACCTCATGTTTTGAGGGACGCCTTTTCTGCTCTACCTCATAGCGTGCTTCCCTTCCTTAACGAGTCTCTCGCACAGGGCAAGGTCCCTAGTGCCTTCAAGAACGCAATTGTGGTCCCTCTTTTAAAAAAAACAGGGGCTGACCCCCTTAATCCTTCTAATTACCGTCCCATCTCTCTCCTTCCCTTTTTGGCCAAGATCTTAGAGGCCCATGTGGCCAGGTGCCTTTCCAATTTCATTGAACAGTCAGATCACCTAGAGCCACATCAAGCTGGCTTCCGACCCGCCCACTCAACTGAGTCTGTAATTCTTGCAGTACTGGACACTCTGAGAGCTAATGCGGACAAGGGCATCCCCCAGGCCCTGGTGCTCCTGGATCTGTCGGCCGTGTTCGGTCGATCATAAAATTTTGATGGACCGTGTCGAGCAGGCCGGTATACAGGGCCCCGCATACAACTGGATAAAGTCCTTCCTTGAAGGCAGAGCTCAAGCAGTGCGACTTGGTCCATTTACTGCCTCTAAGCTCACTACTACATGCGGGGTGCCACAGGGTTCGTCCCTATCCCCTCACTTATTTAATCTTTATCTCATGCCCCTGATCCACTCATTGAAAAATAGAAAGATAACTACTTTCAATTATGCTGACAATCTTCAGCTTGTCTTTACCTTGGATTCTCCTGACTCTGTCCTCGAATTCCAAGCTACCATGCTTCATATTCAGCGTTGGATGGACCTCAACCATCTTAAACTCAACCCGGGCAAGACGGAACTAGTGTTGCCTGGGAAGAGTGAGATCTCTTGGGGCCCTCACTATTGGCCGACAGAATTAGGAAACCCCCCTACTCCCTCTCCTTCTGTGAAAAGCTTGGGGGTCACTATAAATGCAGACCTCTCGCTTAGAGGACAAGTGGGGGCAGTGGTCTCCACCTGCTTTTTCCAATTGCGTAAAATTAGGAGGATTGCCTACTTGCTGACTCATTCAGCCCTCACTCAGGTGGTGATAGCTCTGGTTCTCTCGCGCCTTGACTTTTCAAATTCCATCTATCTTGGCCTGCCTCTGTTTCTACTTAAACGCCTACAATTGGTACAGAATCAGGCTGCGAGACTAATTTATAAACAACCTACATGGCAATCCGCCAGACCCTGGCTATCCAAACTCCACTGGCTACCTGTCGCCCAACGTGCAGCTTTTAAGACAGGGTGCTTAATTTTTAAGGCATTGCATTGCAGGAGCCCCAAATTCGTCAGCAGTATGATTGTGAAGTATGCCCCACTTCGCAACCTACGGTCAGCCCATTCTCACTTACTGACTACCCCTGCCATTAAACTTAAACGTCAGGGTGGGCGTAGGTTCTCTTACCTTGCCCCTAAATTCTGGAACTCTTTACCTCTGGCAATCAGGATGTGCGACAACCTGCTGGGGTTTAGAAAGGTGCTTAAGACCTGGTTGTTTGAGCAAGCCTACGCATAGTCTATTGCGCCGCAATACTGTCCAAGATTAGCGCCATGAAACCTTCTGGTGACCGTGCGCTTTAGAAGTTCCTGCTAACATAACATAACACCTTCTTGTGGTATCTCTTTATGGCTTTGTGAACTCCTTCACCAGCCATGTTCCTCAGATACCTTACAATCTTTTTATCGTCCTTTTCATCTATGAAATCTTCAATAGTCTCTATCCATGCAGTCCATCTCTAGCCAGTATTGTGTTTTTGGCAGTATCAAATGCTGAGGGCTGTCATAAGAGTGCAGCAGACTTATACTCACTCATTGGTGGACACTAATAGTCTCAGGCGCTTCTTCTGGAACCTGTTCACGCAAAACTTCTCTAGAGCCTTGTGATGTGCTGGCTTCAGAGTGCGCCTTAATAACTTATGGACCTTGGACCTCACCCTGGCTCTCCATTGGAGCTCTTTATTTGATAGCGCTCAGGGGAGTTGTTCTGAGTCCTTGTGCAGCAGCTTTGATGGTGAGGTGCTTCGTTTGGGGGCAGCTCTGCAGGCACACCCCCCTGACCCACCTTCTGGTGCCGCTTCACAGGACGTTGTCGCACAATGACGCATTAATGGTTTTGGTAAGTAGATAAACCTTGTGTACTACTAGTTCATGAAAGCAGATTACGTTATGATATTTGGTTGGCTTTGTCGTTCAATGTTTATGTAGTAATCTGTATTATATTTATTTGGTTACTTTCTCCCTAGCTGCTCAGCCAGTGTGAATGTGATGCATGAATGTTGGTGTGATGGTCTTGAATGGAATGTTGGGGTGCCTGGATGCTTGAGCTTGACAGTTGGAGTGTGGGCTGAGCAGCAGGCAGACTGCTCCTGGTGGGGCTGCATCTCTACAACTCATCTACTTGTAACTGAACTCAATAAATCTACATGAAACTACCTCTTGGCTACGGACATCATCACTACAGATTCTTCACAAACACCTGGTTAATCTCTGTATCATAGCAGATGAATTGCAGTTTAATCTGTACTGAACTATTGGTGTGCACTGATGGGTGGGTGATATATATATTATGTATATTTGTCTATGCATCTCCTCTACATTGTGTATTCTTCTTACATGTACTTCTTGTACATCTCTTGTATATTTTCTTCCATTTCTCGTGCACTTCTGCATATCCCCTATCTCCTGTGTATTTTCTTTCATACTCACAGTGGTTTTTCTGGGTTTCTTTGCTATTATTCTTTCACGTTTTGGGTTTACTTTCCTCTTGCCTCTTCTCTACTCTTGTTCATTTCTATTGCTTGGGTTCCCCTTGTTTGAACCTTTTCTTATTTACACTTTCTATTTTTGTGTTGTAGAAGAAAGGAGGATATGCAGTAATCTGTATTATATTTATTTGGTTACTTTCTCCCTAGCTGCTCAGCCAGTGTGAATGTGATGCATGCAATGTTGGTGTGATGGTCTTGAATGGAATGTTGGGGTGCCTGGATGCCTGAGCGTGACAGTTGGCGTATGGGCTGAGCAGCAGGCAGACTGCTCCTGGTGGGGCTGCATCTCTACAACTCATCTACTTGTAACTGAACTCAATAAATCTACATGAAACTACCTCTTGGCTACGGACACCATCACTACAGATTTTTGGCGACGATTCTTGAAACGAAACTCTGCGTGCTTTTAAAAGGACTTTGAAAGAAAAAAATCTCTGATGAAAACTTCCACAAGATAAAGCCTACCTTGAAGTACGAGGCCTGCCAGCCCCACCAGTATCCTTCACACCATCTAGCGCGGTGATGCGCACACCCTTTGGAGGACCCTTTGCATACAGAAACAGCATGGTTATACTCTCACCACCTTCCTCCATGTTCTTCACATCACGGATTTTCCTTGAGATGTTTTTCTTAGTTCATTTGTTCATAGTGACAGCGCTGCGACATGCTGATTTGGCAACAAGGAGTCTATCTGTAGGATTTACAGTGTGCTGCATACAGTTTATGTTATGCCTGGGACTACCTTAGAGCTTGTCTTCACCTGCTCGTGGGTGCTCATGGATGAACGCTCTTCCTGGACATTTGAGAGAAGTATTTGAAATTGCACTATGGCATGACACGGGTGAGAGGTCGCTCACCGGCAAAGTTTTTGTTGTTTTCGGTCATTTTGTCTTCATTTGGCCATGTTCTGCATTGTATTCCTGCCTCTAGTTCTTTGTTTGATTTGATGTTATACTGACAGTATTTACATGTTCCTGTTTATCCTACACGGGATTGTTGTTGGGTGTTGTAGTCCCATTCAACACAGTTAATGGGTTTTAGTCCCATTCAACACAGTTTTCACTGTTTGTGGGTTTTAGTCCCATTCAACGCAGTTCTCACTGTTTGTGGGTTTTAGTCACGTTCAACACAGTTAGTCTTTTTTCATTACACGAGAGTAGTTTCATGAGGTCCACCCTCTTATACAATTTTAATCTCCACACAGGGGTTCTAATGGGTACGAGTCCCATGTATTCAATTGTTTTGTTCACACTCTAACCATCACGTTGGGGTTCTAATGGGTACGAGTCCCATGTTTTCTGTTTCTAATGGGTACGAGTCCCATGTTTTCTGTTGTTCTGTTTACGTTTCTAACCCCACTTTGGGTTCTAATGGGTCCTAGTCCCATGTGTGCCTTTGTTTTGTTCATGTTGTGGTAAATGCTTACTTTTGTTTTCTAATAGTGTTTAATTCGTTCTGTGCTTCACGTTTGTTGTTTGGTATGTCATTTTCACCATGTGCCACACTCGTGGTTGTCCCCCCCCTAGGCCTCTGTGGCTGTATGGTTAGCAGTCAACGTTCTTTTTCTTTCTTTCCCCTAACTATTTTCTTCGGTTGATGTTGGGTGTAGATGTTCCATGTTTCTGGTCCACTTATTCACCTGTATTTTGGGGAAAGTCAGTTTGGGTGTCCTTCACCCATTTCTACTGTTTCTTTAAAACAATTTATAGGAGGATGATGGGTGGGTGATATATATATTATGTATATTTGTCTATGCATCTCCTCTACATTGTGTATTCTTCTTACATGTACTTCTTGTACATCTCTTGTATATTTTCTCTGAATTTTCTTCCATTTCTCGTGCACTTACTTTTGCATATCCCCTATCTCCTGTGTATTTTCTTTCATACTCACAGTGGTTTTTCTGGGTTTCTTTGCTATTATTCTTTCACTTTTTGGGTTTACTTTCCTCTTGCCTTTTCTCTACTCTTGTTCATTTCTATTGCTTGGGTTCCCCTTGTTTGAACCTTTTCTTATTTACACTTTCTATTTTTGTGTTGTAGAAGAAAGGAGGATATGTAGTAATCTGTATTATATTTATTTGGTTACTTTCTCCCTAGCTGCTCAGTCAGTGTGAATGTGATGCATGCAATGTTGGTGTGATAGTCTTGAATGGAATGTTGGGGTGCCTGGATGCCTGAGCGTGACAGTTGGCGTATGGGCTGAGCAGCAGGCAGACTGCTCCTGGTGGGGCTGCATCTCTACAACTCATCTACTTGTAACTGAACTCAATAAATCTACATGAAACTACCTCTTGGCTACGGACATCATCACTACAGATTCTTCACAAACACCTGGTTAATCTCTGTATCATAGCAGATGAATTTCAGTTTAATCTGTACTGAACTATTGGTGTGCACTGTTTTCGTAACCTGGTTGCATCCACCTTTAGCGTTCTTACTCTGTATAGCTTATGGCATTAATTTGTGTAAAGGCGCAGTACCTTTTATTGACGGCTGGTTCATTCAGTTCCTGGCCTCCGACATGTAGACTTTCAATGTTGCTTTCTTTATCTTCAAACATTTTACACAGGCCGGCGTTGTGCTGAGACTCTACCAGTGCCAGTGTCGATTCTGCACTTTGACTGAGGCACATGTGGCACGCACGAGCAGTTTGCTGGACTACAGAAAACTCTCTGGAAGAGTGTACGGGCTTCGTATCCCCTATCTCGTGGCCAGTTGTAGCATCCTACCAGCCCAGGTACTCGCCAATAACTACACCACACACAGATAGCAATTTTACACGTCTTTATTCCACTGCGTTTAAGTCAGAACTCAACATTCTAAGCCTGCCTTCAACTCATCCCTCCAACGCTTACATCACAAGCCGACGGTGTACAGTGGAACGAAAAGAGTTCCAGTGTTCTTTATTTACAAGACACTACAAGATTGATTGTGAGGCAAGTAGGAACCTGTGTTCAAATACTTGATGCGCCTGACCTATTGTGGCTGCAGTTTTCGGGTACCAAGGTACACCTTTAACTATCATTGCTTATGTTAGAAGTCCATATTGGATCTTCCAGTGACAAAGACATTCTTTATAGGGTTAAAGGAGGTTTTTCTGATTGAGTCCATCCTCTCCTTCGGATCTTAATATGATCTTATCGAAACTAATGTCTCAACCATCTGAAACAATTCACAAAGCCACATTGCAGCATTTGTTTTGCCTCCCTTTTAAACTGAAATTCACTTAGGCTAAGTAACCAACACGTCACCCCAACAAATCTCCTAAAATCCCAATTTAAAATAAATTTTTTAAATAACTCACCATCTCTTTCCATATATTTAACAAAACTACCAAGGTCCCTCTTTGGTTTTTAACGTGTCCTACCACTAAATAGAGATATTTCCTCAGATGAGAGAAACCTCAAATCCAAAACAATGGCTTCACAGGTGTACATCTTCTAAGGCCTAACATTGCTTTCCATAAGACTCCTTCCAGCCTCTTATGGCAGGTATCATTTGTACCCATGCATTCACTAACATTAACTAGTGCCAACAGTTCTACGCCTTGTTGCGCCTAGAAGAAGTGAGACAGTGACAGAACTCCTAGTATTCCCTGTTCTTAATTTGAGCCAGTGGTTTCCGGTGCTCGGCACCGGCGCTTAATTATCAACACTGGCACTTATGAGGCCCAGATATGGATTACTGTTATGACTTCATTGTTACAAACATTGATTGCCCTGTATCACTGCCTGGTAACTGCCTTCTTAAGAGCATTTTGATATTCAAAGATGGCCCCCCACCGTCACAATCATTGTATTGTCCTTTGTTTGTATCTATGTACCATTGATTCTATTTCTGTTTTCGCTTTTTGCTTTTAGCCAATGTGTTTTTTATATATATTGATGAGGGGCCAGCAGCTCTCCAACAATAAAATTGTACAAAAACCAAGCTAAAACTAAACAAACAGAAAGGATGGCAGCCAACGCCGGACCTATTGGCTTTGTCAGTTCTTGTTAATATCTGCAGTGTGAGGCAAAGTGTTTAAGCCTCACTTTCAGCACCTCGTCGACCAGGACTTGCCTCTGAATTGAAAATGTGAATTTTTTTTCTCTCTGGAGGACGTAAAATGTGTTTTTGCAAGGACTGCCTTATTTTCTGGGGGTCATATTGCTGTGTGTGTGCATGTCTGTACCCATCCAGTACAGTATAATCTACCAGCGGATGTATCCTCGGTTTCATAGTAAGTTGGTACTACTTGCAAATTTTTTATTTCACTGCAGATTCTTCAGGCTTCCCTAAACGAGGACGTTAGTGGGAAATATTTGTGGCGAGTCACCACCATCTAGTGCCATGTTATAAAATTTAAATTTTGCATTAAACATTTTTTACATTTTCAGACAGTGAGTGATTTCCCCTCACCTAATAGAGGCAGTGGCGGCTGGTGGATTTTGAAAGTGGTAGGGCAGAAATGTTATACCCAAGTATATTGACAGAGAGCGAGCAAGCCTGAAATGCAAAAGGAGGGTGCAGCGGGTAGTGGTGGTGGGGGGGGGGGCATGGTAGTGGGGAGAGAGGTGTGTCCCCCGCAAGAAAATATTTGATAAAAAATGGATTCAAATGGTGGATTTTACACCACATTTGCTAGGACTGTTGCTTATGAACTGCATGTAACGAAAGGCTCTGTGAGAAAAGCTGTAACCCACTGAGCTATCCACATAGTTATGTGGCCGGAATCCAGCGTATTCACAGGTCCACTCAAGGGGACCGTATCCAGGAATAGAAGGAGATCAAAAGTGACTTGCACGACTTCTAGAGTATTGTTTGCCCCGGGGCAAAACAATAGCAAACACAACAAGATGATGGACGGAGTGCTGAAACTTTTCTACCACTCACCCCTAGTCACAGGTCTGTGTTTAATCCAATGTTCTTTTGCTCACTATGCCACCCCAGTTTTGACCCAGCCAAATGCAAATCAGTCTTGACCCTGTTCCTCATGGGAACAGTCCAGCCTGAACTGCCAGGCCTGGTTCTCCCTGGATGGGAAACAAGTATCCTGGGACCAGTTTCAGGGTTTCACCCCTCATCAGCCAGGCTAGCTTGAATCCAGTGGCACAGCGAGTGTTCCAGCCCCACTCACCTGAATCACAGGCACTGCGGGAACGAAGAGAGTCCCATTCATCCCTACCCTGTGCCTTGACCCTTCGCGCCAATCAAATAAGCACGAGCTGACAACGCACCGGGGGGAAGTAGGATGGGGTAAAACACAAGGAGGTTTGAGATAACACTGGTCAGCTTCCCTTAGGATTTCGCCAGGACTGCAGGCGCTCCAGCAACACATCAACAGGGACTCACTGTTTGAAGAAAAACACAAACATAAGTGAAAAGACACCCAAAGAGGAACAAGACAATAGAATGCAAAAGAACTATAGAAAAACCCTTGCTCACCCCTTTATGCTAATAAAGAGCCTCCGCAAGTCACTGGGCTTTCTGGTAATCCTTAGACTTAGAATACGGAGGGAAGTGCAGTCCACAAGAATCTAAAATAGTACCCCTGCAGAGGATGTGCTTAGTGAAAATGCATGAAATGCGGGAAAAAACGCATAGCGTAAAAAAAAACCCGCCCTAAATCCGTAGCGTATCCAATAGCAAAAGTATAGCAGGGATTTCAAATGAAAAAGGAACAAAAAGAATCAGTGCACTGACAAAAATTACGATCCACAATAACGAGGAGTTAGCTCCCCGCCAACCTGAAAGTAGTAGAAGTCGCAAAACATCCAAGAACAATGGCGAGTTCACGTTTGTCCCAGCCGGAACAAAACCAAACGACTGTACGAAGAAAACAACGAGGACATCCACTCCAAGGATCGTAGTCTTCTTACTTCAGCCGGGTGCAAGAACACCGACGGCCAGAATCCTTCCGGGGCAAGGAACCGAAGTAAACCCAAGCAAGGAAGTGCGGGGAGGTGGCACTCATATACGCCTCATCCTGCCTCCTTCACCCACCGTGGCTGCGCAGGAAAGAGGCAACAGCGCAGCCCACGGAACACAGCAAGAAGAGAAAGCCCACCCTCGGGAGCGAAAGAGCAGGCAAGAGGAAAAGGACAACCCGCCACCGAAAAGGAAAACTGGACAACAACAAGGTAAGAGAGAGGAAAATACGTCAGACCACAACAGCGAGCAAGGGACACACGTCTGCGCATACCCTTTGCCACTTAGGGTGAATGTAGCAAACACAAGATGATGATGAACGGACTGCTGAAACTTTTCAACCATTCAACTCCAGTCACAGTTCTGGGTTTAATCCATCGTTCTTTTGCTCACTATGCCACCCCAGTTTGGACCTAGTCATTTGCAAATCAGCCTTGGACCGGTTTCGGGGTGACACCCCTCATCAGCCAGGCTAGCTTGAATCCAGTGGCAAAGTGAGGAAGGGACCCACGTCTGAGCATACCCTGCCAACTTGCATATAGCTGGGTCTGAACTGAGGTGGCGAAGTGAGCTAAAAAACGATGATGGATACAACCCAGATCTGTGACTGGGGGTGAGTGTCTGAAAAGTTTCAGCACTCCTTCGATTGTCTCCTTGTGTTTACTGTGTTCGCCCTAAGTTGGCAGGGTATGCCCAGATGTGGGTCCCTTGCTCATTGTGCCACTGGTTTCAAGCTAGCCTGGCTGATGGGGGGGGGGGGTAATACCACAAATCCTCTCCCAGAATGCTTGTTTTCGGTCCAGGGAGGATCTGGCTTGGCAGTTCGGGCTGGACTGTTCCCATGAGGAACAGGGTCAAGACTGATTTGCATATGGCTGGGTCTAAACTGGGGTGGCATGGTGAGCAAAAGAACGATGGATTTAACCCTGATCTCTTGACTGGGGGTGAATGCATGATTTATTCAGCATTCTGTCCATCATTTGTTTGCATAGCACCGGGGCAAAACAAGGCACGCAAGCACGCACAATTTAACATACACTGCACTTCTAACTACGACCATGAGCAAGAATACATTTCTAAGTTCCCAGCATATTTCCCAGCACCTGGGTACATGTGTCAGATAACGATGGCTCACAGGCGAACTCTAGGAAAGGCCAGCTCTGGGTGACTGTATTATATTTTAGGAATAGCACAGCGCATCAACCTATACTTTGGAGATCGATACGTTAAGCAATAAAGAAATAGCCACTCCCCTTCTATAGGCCACACTAATCCACATTTAATGGTCACTACTGGGAGAAAAATCAGCGGCCTGAGTGGTGGAGAGTCACTGCATGAGTCCGCTCTTCCCCAGGCATAACCTCTTAGAACAATGCGTCCAGGCTCAGAACTCTGCCTTAGGTGCTTCACAAAACGTGAAAGTGATGCCTTATTCCAGGTAACGCCAGCCAGGCAGGTATCTTGTCCCTGTGGTTGTAGCTGTGGGACAGTGGCAGCTGGTGGGGTGGAAATTGTATACCCGAGTATAATAAGCGAGCGAGTCTGAAGTGCAAAAGGAGGGTGCGGGGGGTATCCGCATAAAATACAGTTATGTGACCTACATGTTTTTATTCTTTTGCAGTTTTATATTGTGCAAACTCGACCCGCAGGCATTGGAGCGCAGGGGGAGATTAAATGATTTGCCCAGAATCACAGGATGTTGAGCTGACACCCAGGGGCATATTTACTAGAAAATTACGCAGCGCAGCGCTGCAAGCCATCTTGCTGTGCTGAGCTGTGTCATTAGGAAAGAGCAGGGATGCTTTGTATTCACAGCAATACAACTCATCCTTGTGCTTTCCTCTGCATTGGCGCACAATTGGCTGCCTAACACCAACGCAGGCACCCTCGCACCATGGTACAAGGGTGCCTGCATTTCAGGGATAATTGTTTTTGTGCAGGAAGGGACACCTGACTGCACAAAAACAAACAACTGAGGTGTTTCCCTCTTTCAATGTGTGCTGCAGGATGCAGCACACATAGGAAAAAGAAAAACGAGGAGAAGTAAAGGTATTTCTCCCCGTTGCGACTCCCTTACGCCTCCCCTGGGGAGGCGTAGGAATCTGACGCATTCCCAAGTTTACGAAACCTTGTAAATCTGGGAATGCATCAGGTTCCATGGATGTTGCGAGGAACACCCACAGCAACACCCATGGAACTCTCCTTTCACACAGAGTAATGAATGAAAGGGGGCCATATTTACAAAACCATAAAAAGCCACACAGGGTGGCTTTACCTGGCCTTGTAAATATGGGCAGGCACATTGCGCTGCCGATGTGTCAAAAAAAGTGACACACCGGCAGCGCAATGGGCCTGTAAATATGCCCCTTAGAGACTTGTGAAGCCCAGAAAGGGCACATTAATCTACTCAGAGGGGCTCATCTCTCTGGGCCGTTAGACAAATGGGCTGTCTGATAAGTCTCCAATGGCCATGCAAGATGTCCCAGAGTGCGAGGGGCCAGCAAATGTTTACATGGTAACTAGGAGAGAAAGTTTCAGCACAGAGGGTCTTCTGGTATGCGACCACAGAGCATTATGACTACCTGCAGTGAAGAGGCCCTGAACAGGCAGGGGAGTTCCTTTAAACCAGTAGGCGACTGCTTGAAGCCCTAAAATTAGCCAGAATTAATTGTCAGTCAGCCGTTGACGACTATATTTTCCTAAGCAGATTAGTGTTTGTATTTAATTTTAAGGTCTGAAAAAGGAAAACATTACAGGAGTATTTGAAATCGGTTTTGCACCACTCTAGGATGTGTTGGAGGTTTGGTAGCTCCACATGCTTATGCAGCATAATGTAAAAACAAGAACAGCATTCAGTCTAAGCAAGGTTTTGTAAACCTGGGAATGCATCAGATTCCTATGCCTCCCTAGGGGATATGTAAGGGAGGTGCAACAAGGAGAAATACCTTTATTTCTCCACGCTTTTCCGTGCTGAATAAGCACTCGTAGAGAGAGGAAAACACCTCTCAGAATTTTGTTTTTGTGCAGGAAGGTGGCCCTTCCTGCACAAAAACAATCACCCCTACAATGCAGACACCCTTGCACTATGGCGCAAGGGTGCCTGCATTGGCGCATGGCATCCCATTGTGCGCCAGCGCAGGGGAAAAGTACAGGAATGCACCGTATCTTGTAGGTACGGCACCTTCTGGCCCTTTTCTTTTGACCCATGGCAGCGCAACAGGAAGGCTTGCTGCGCTACGCTGCCATGCGTCAAAATATTGTCAATGAGGCCCTTAGTTCGCTCTGTCCTCCGTAACCAGCAGAAAGCAGGATATTTGACGTCCTGCAGGAGCTCACTGCTGTAGGCAGGACAGACACTTCAGTTGAGGAATCGGGACAGTTGGCCATGGTAGGGAAGGGAACAGTCACAATAATGCACAGTGGTTGGTCTCAGCCCCACATATCTCAATGCCAGCACAACTCAGCTTGCAGCACTGCTTTGGGACAGAGATAGACAGCATTTCCACTGCATCTGTTTCCGTCTATGACATGCATGATTCATGATTCTTTTACCTTCCCTACCTCCTCTGACAGCATACGTTTAGGTGTGAGCATCATTATAGAGTCCACTTTGTGATTGCCCATGTCACAACCTGTTCCATGTAGGTGTGTACCACAGGCATCGTGGTGGTTCCCTGTCCCCTCACTACCAGAACCCATCCATGATCCATCTCAAAGCAATGCTCTCCATCATCCTCATCCCTTTCAGCACTTGGAGATGCTCCATGCCTGTGCTTTCGGCAGAGGTCCTGTTTACCCTCCATCTAGAGCAGCATGATAGAGAACATTGATATGAAAAGGAGAAAGGATGGGTTCTTGGCAGTGAGAAGCCAGTAGCCAACAAGGCGTCAGTAGTACAATGACCAACGCATCCGATACAGGGTCCATACTATTTCACCATTCATTCTCAGCATGTATTGTCGTATTGTCATCACAATGCCATGACGTGTTGCTATGACAGTTTGTGGTACTGCTCACCAACCACAACTGTGATGCACCACTAACATTTACACTACTTTAATCAACAATTAAAATATTATTGTATATGTTACAATAGTACACATGCCAACAGTATCACAATCAGAGTGCATGGTCCTTTTCAAACTTCAGACCTCAAGTCACTATAGCTGTAAGGATGAAATTCATGACTACCTGTGCAGTTGTTGCATTCTGGCCATACCTCCTGTCCTTTTGACTAGGTTTGAGGGAACCTCTGTCCCAAGTGACCCCTCAAACTGCTCCTTAAGGACACCATTGGTGCACCTTTGGAGAGGGGAGATTTTATTTATTTTTGCAATTTTATATAGCGCTAACATTGCTTGAAGGCATCAGAGTGCTTTACAAAAGTAGGAGGATAATGAGTTACAGTGAGTTCCAGTTACAGTAGTTAAACTCAGACTTTTACATCGGAAGATGCGTGGAAGAGTTACCAAATGAGCCAATTACAGCTGTTGGTCAAAAGTTTAACACATTTGAAGCATCGATTTAGATGGTGGGGGTCATATAACGAAGGTAGTTCAGATCCTGGTGGGAAGAGTACTTGAGAATGGTCAAGGGTGACTAACCAAGGTGTCTGTCAAATAGGAGGAGTTTGAGGTCCTTTTTGAAAGTGACTAGGCAGGTGGTTAGGGGGAGGGAGGGAGGCAGAGAGTTTCAGATTCTTGTGGCACTACCAGAGAAAGACTGGCTCATGTATCTCTCTCGACTGAAGGTGGGGGATTCCAGGAGCAGGGATTGGACATTTCTGGAACCCTTATTTGCTCCAGAGATTTTCAGTTTCTCATTTAGATAAGAGGGTGAAGAGGAGTGCAGCTCCCCGTGGATAATGCAGGTGGTTTTAAATTGGGCCTGTGCTTCAATGGGAAGCCATTTGGAGGGTTAGCAGGGCAGGGAAAATGTGGTCAAATTTCTTGAGACCTAAAACGAAGCACGACACGGCATGTAGTGTTGCTCTCAGTGGGCCTGGGTGAGCTTTGGGGATACCTGATAGAAGGGCAATTCCATCATCTAGTCTGGAGAGAACGACAGACTTCACCACTGTTTTGAGGTCTTGTTCCGGGATCAATGTCTGATGCCCCAAAGCTGCCTAAGTTGGAGCTGTGCACTTTTGAAGATTGAGATGATTGTCAAGGGAAATACCAAGTGAACTGGCACTCTGGACAATGGCAGGGCAGCCATCCAGCGCGGGAAATTTAGCCATCTGCCATCCGTTCCTGTACTGGAGTTTCTGCTTTTGGAGGCAAAATCAAAAGAAATTCTGTTTTATTTGGGTTGAGTTTTAAATGGTGGTTATGCATCCAGTTTTGAGTCTTTAAGAGCCTGATTGAAAGCAGGGCAATGTATTCTGGGGGTGAGATTTCCATGTATATTTGGGTGGAAGAGAATCCCTGCGTTTCTGAGAATCACACTTAGGGCCTGATTTGGATCTTGGTGGATGAAATACTCCGTCACAAACACGACGGATATCCCTTCCACTGTATTGCAAGTTCCACAAAAAATAATGGAATTGTAATTTGGCGGACGGGATATCCGTCACATTTGTGACAGAGTAACCCTGTCTGCCAAACTCATAATCAGGCCTGTAGTTGTTCTAGGTAGAGGTTATAGAGGGTTGAGGAGAGGATCGAGCCTTGAGGGACCCCTTGATGTACGCTGACTGTTCTTGATAATGAATTACCCATTTTCACAATTTGGTAATGGATGGTTAGGTATGAGGAGAACCAGCTGAGGACAGTGCCTCCACATCCCAAGCGTTGTTCTAGAGTGCGAATGAGGTCTAGATGGTTGACAGTGTTGAATGCAGCGGATAAATCCAGGAGGCAGGAGTTACTGGAGTCAAGGATTCGAAGGGAGTCATCGGCTATTTGGAGGATCGCAGTTTCTGTACTGTGTCCCTGGCAGAACCCTGATTGGAGAGTGTCTAGGAGGTTGTTTGTTCAAAGGAGTGAAGCGAGTTTGGATGTTACGCAACTTTCAATGACTTTGCCTAAAAATGGGAGTGTGGAGACTGGGCGATAGTTGTTCATGTTCCCTGGATCAAGAGGTTGTTTTTTCAAGAGAGGCGAGACTTGACCCACTTTCAGTCTTTCTGGAAATAGGCCCTTCATGTTGGTCCATATGGGGAGTAGGCGTGTGTCAAGAGATTTGCTAATAGACCCTGGAATGGCATCCTGAAGGTGGTTCAAGTGTTTTACTTTGGAGATTGTTCACTGTAGGTCCCGTTTGAAAACTGGAGAGAAAGATGACCGTGAATGCAGCACCTTGCTTGGTACAATCTCAACTGTTTCTAGGGAGTCACTGGTGGGTCACTGGTGGGTAGCGAGATATGGATGTCTCTAAATTTGTTATCAAAGAAATCCACGAAGTTGTTGCAGTGGTCCACTGATGAATTAGGAGCTGAAGTGGTGGAAGGGTTTGTAGTCTGCATGATAACCTCAAACAGGCACTTCAGTCTGTTCTTTTCAGAATTCATGAGGGCTCTTATATGGGAGGATTTGGCTCTGAGGATTCGGTCTTTGTATTGTTTTCTCACTTTGCAAAACTTAATCTTACTCAGGTGAGAGTGTGCTAGTCCACATTCTTTCTCACATTTTCTGCTAAGCTTTCTTTCTTCATAAAGTTCTTTTGAGAACCAAGGACTACAGGTTTTTGGTCTAGTCTGGATAATTTGCACTTTAGGGATGCACAGGGGTGCACATTTGTAGATAAGAGATTCCATGGAGGATTTGTACTTGTCAGTGGCCTCGTTAATATCAAGATGAGGTCGAAATTAGGGTAGGATGGGCCGTGATGGCCATGGCTTCTGTGTCAAGGTTGGATTTGTCCCTGAACCATATTTTCTCTTTCTTGGGTTGCCAAGATGTTATGGTATTGGAGCCGGATAGAAAGAATGGAATCTTCAAGTGCTCAGACCAGTCAACAGGAATGGGGTCAGATGACTGTAGGTTGGGGGAATTAGAGATTATCAGGTCCAGAATGGCGCCTTTGTGGTTTGTGGGTTTATGGCAGTTTTAATGGAGATCATTGTCTTTGAGAAAGGAGGTAAATGTGTCCACATAACTGTTACCTTCACTTCCCCAGTGGATTTTGAAGTCACCAAGGAAGTTGTTCGCGCTGATAAGTTGAGAGGTGAAGAGATCCATGCATTCCTCGATGAAGGTGTTGTTTTGACCCGGTGGGTGGTAAATCACATTCAGTCTGATGTTGGAGGTAGTGGATGTAGACATTTCCATAGACATGCATCTGAAAGCCTGAAAATTAGTCGTTGGGAGGGTCCTGCAACTCAGGGTGTTTCTGTGAATGAGTGCGAGACCTCTACCTACTCTATCTTCCCGGTCGTGATGCGAGTAATTGGGAGTAAGTAAATGTTCTAGAGCGTGGTTAGATGAGGTATTGAGCCTTGTTTCTGTGAGCTCAGGATGTCGAGATTATGGCCCAAGATCGAGTCCGATGTCTCTAGACAGTGTTTGACTGCAGACTGACAATTGTGTAGCATGCAGGTCAGGGAGAAGCTGTTGAGTTTCTGACTTGGCTGCTAAGGAAAGGAAGTTGGGATTTGTATCAAGTTAAGGGAGGATGATCGTACACTGGGATGGTGTGTGTGAGTTTGACTGCAGTCTGAAATGACGGTTGAAATTGGGTAGCCCGCTGCGGGAGGAGAGGAGGGGTTAGCGGAATTTGAAGCTGTGGAACTCTCTAGGAGATACAATAGGTCTGAGTTGTCTAGAAGAGATTGTGTTTATTTAGGTCTGGATAGACGGCTGTCTCTCTGTATCCTGGAAGGTTGGGTGAGGGTCCGCGGTGGGTGATGAGGGAAGCAGCAATCAGAGGACAGAGAGTTGCTTAGATGGAATCGAGGAGATGTGAGGATATCCATTCTACGGGAGAGGTGTGAGAACGAGGAAAGGAGCTTGCTGAACGGAGGTCAGTTATGTTAATCAGTTATGGTTGGGGAATGCGTGGGTTGTTGGTATCTGGTGTTTAAGATGTTAGGGTAGAGGGCGATAATGATGGGGAGGGAGGGGGAGGCTTATGGACCAACTGTGGGGCAGAGAAAAGGGTGGAGGAGGCAACTGGAGGGGGAGGTAATGGTTTGTGGGAGGTTAGAGAGGAACAGTGTGGGGGGTATTCAAGGTCTGGTGTTGGCAGTGAGCTATGGGTTGTGTGGGGCATATCGGATTGCAGGAGAGTCCGGGGTGAGGGTGCTGTGTGGTGTCCGGATTCCCCAGGTCGTGGCCCCGTTGCACGCTACCCCTTACCTGAGAATGCCCTTTAAATTAGTGAGACCCAGGCACCAGGCAGCCAGAGATACTATTCTTGGCATCTCCTCTGGCGGCGCTTATTTCTCATTCCCCCAAACATAGCCCGGGGCCCATGTAGGATGAGGAATGTCTCTCTTACCCCCTGATTGTACTGTCCCTTTTCACCCCCACTGGGACATATTTACACTTCTGCAGGAGTGTTTGTTACCTACATGTGTCTATTGTGTTATGCCACTGATGCGTTGTAGAGCCTTACTCAATCAGACTCCAGGTCCCGGGACGTCTTCACCTATGGGAGAACCACCGTCCTGCAGGGGATCTCGTGTGAGAACGTACTCTTGACGGCCATCTTGACCATCAACAGTATAAAACTCCTTGTTCTGGAACCATCGGTGCTTTCTATTACGGAATCCCGCTGAAGAAGCACGACACCAGCACACCTCCCGAATTTCACCCGCAGCAGCTTCCTGGAATTCCGATAAGTACATTCCACGAAGGAGGGGGGGGGGAGAATTCTAGTCCGCACTGATAATTTGTGATGCATTTTGGATATTGTGACTATTGAGTGTTAACATGACACTTCATTACTGGACACGGTCCTGGGTGAATAGCTGGCATACCTTGGTTCATAGGCCCAGCTAACGCCTTGACCTTTTGGACACTGTTTACTCCCACACTTCTTTTCACGTGTATGATGTAATACACACCACGGGGGGAACTGTGCCCAAGACCCATCCTGGCCTTGGGCTTTTGATTTGGCTGAATTACTTTCCGTCTCTTGCCCCAAGGTAGGAAAGACTTATTGTTGTGTGTGCGCTTCCCAAGGAGATTATAGCCGGAGCTCCGGCCCAGCAGACAGTAAACTTGTCATTGTGTGTGAACTACTGTGGACAGTCTGAGTGTTGGTCCTGCCCTATTCCACAGCCCATGAGGTAATGGCTATCTGGTTGCTCTTGATGGCAAGCTGTGAAAATGTTGTGGTTGCCCAACTACCACTCCGCAAAACATTGTTATTTTAATTAATTATTTTGATTCGTTATTTTGATTTATTATTTTACTTTATTGTGTGTACCAGACCCCTTCCCCATGTGCTTACTCCGCTCCCACCATGTTGATCTTCCGGTGGTGACAGCATGGGTGTGAGGAAGAGACGGTTCATGCTGCCCCACAACAGGCAGCCATACAGGATCAAAGTAAGTTTGTGGCCGCTATGACATCTGGTGGACCATAAGTGGAGGAGAATGGGTGAGGCGTGTTAGGGATGAACAGAGAAGGGGTGCATGGAGTATCGTCAGAAGGTTCGAGGGTGCGAAAAATAAAGATGATCATGGGCAGGATTGTATCGTTGGCTTGGAACATGATTTTTCCGTTGTTGTAGATGGAGATAGAAAGGCTGCCCGAGAGGCTAAGGGGGGAAAAGCATTTAAATTTGCATCCAAAGAGGATATTAGAGAGAGAAGAGGATGGGAGAAAACTGCATAATGGCCTTATCCATGGGTCAGTGTTGTGTGTGAAGAGGAGGAGATCTGTTTTGAAGGTGCCTTTGCGTTGGCAATGCTATTGGTCTGGGAAGAGGCTTTCCGGGAAGTCTCTCAAGGTCCTGTGTTTCAGGTTTTTCATTGCATATAATTACAATTTGGAAAGATTCTGGGGGTATTTAATCTTGGAAGCATTGGTGGCAGATCTGGAAATGCGCGATGGGGTGAACTGGGGCAACAGGCATCGCTGTCATGTTGGAGGCCGAAACCGGACAAGAATTTATAGGTATGAGCAAGACAACCATTGCTAGGGTAAAGATGGGCATCGCTCAGTCGTCAACCGCCTAACGAAGCACACAGCGTTCTTAGGGGTGGAAGGAGATGATAAATTATATTGCATATATAAAACCTAGATTCTCAGCCACAAGAACATTCTCTGGGAGGTTCCCCTGCCCCACTGTCCCCATAAATAAGGAAGATGAATGAATGAATGAGCTGACTCCCAACAATGTGTGTCCCCTTTCCCTTGATGCCACTAGAAGAAGGAAAACACTCAACAGGGCATTTGTGGCAACTAAGGTGACTGCATGGAACAAGCCTATCTACCAGAACTATATAACGAATGAGAGCGCAACTCAGAGGAGAGAGGGGAAGGGGTGGGGGGGTTCATGTTTGGAATTGTTTTACATGAGATCACCTTCAGTATGACATGACATGCAAGTCCAGGATGGACTACTAATTGGTATTTATGTATGCTTTACACATTGAATCATCAATAAAATCTGTTTAAGGAAAAACAATTAATAATTACAAAATAATAATTATTAATGTATAATTAAATATGTAATTGATTTATTTTATAATTATGTAAATTGCATAATAATTATATATTTTAATTATATTTTGCTGTGGGCTGCTGGGTTTGTAGGGTTCTAGAGTGGGAAGCTAATTAGATAATAATTAATTAGCAATTAATTATTAATTGTTGATTATGTAATTGATTAGCAATTATGTAAATTGTGTTATACTTATTTAGTTTAGTTATATTTTAGGTGTGGGTTGCTAGATTTGTAGGGTTATAGGGTGGTATGTTAATCAAGTAATAATTAAATAACCATTCTTTTTTAATTGAAATTAATGATTATCAGGCACATGCATCAAAGCTTTTTGCGATCGCAAACGATGCGATTCGCAAAAATCGGCCGTTTGCGATCGCAAAATTAGCCTTTGCGATGCATCAAGGGTCAAGGCCCTCGCAATTTGAGAATTCGCAATTAATTGCGAGTTCTCAAATTGCGATTGCATTTAAGGAATCGCATTTTGCGATTCCTTAAATGCAATGCAAGAACCACTTTGAAGTAGCGATTTCGCTACTTAGGGGTCGTAAATTACCATGAAGTTGAACTTCATGGTAATTTGCAAAACTTTGAGAAATGCACTAAAGTGCATTTTTCAAAGTTGAAGGTTACACACACACATGTCCTTGGGACATGTGTGTGCGCAACATATGTGCACGGATCAATTTCAGGGGTGCAACAGGGTGTCCTTTTGACACCCCGCACCCTTGAAATTAGCATGCGCAATTTGCGAGTACCTATTGGTACTCGCAAATAGCGTCATAATTTCCCATTCATTCCTATGGGCCTATAGGCCCATAGGAATGAATGGGAAGCCATTCCTTATTTGCGACTCGCAATTTGCGAGTCGCAAATAAGAATGTGAAGGAATCGCTATTATTATAGCGATTCCTACATGCATAGGATTTTGCGAATTCTTAATTGCGAATCCTTAATATTCGCTATTAAGGACTCGCAAAATCCTAGCTTGATGCATGTGCCAGTATATTGTTTCTGAATTTTGTAAGTTGGTTGTTTTTTATTTTTTAATATATATATATATATATATATATATATATATGTATATATATATATATATATATAAATATATAATGTTAAGTGATAATGTTTATGTTAAGCGTTTTATATTTTTTCTAAATTAATAAAGTTATCCAAATATGTAATGTGTTGGAAATGAAGTAGTTTACCTACTATTGCTTTGACTGTAGTGGGTATAGTAAATTTAACCCCTCCGAAATCCAATGCTTTCCGTACTGTTGCACAAATGGAGTGGTAATAGTAAATCTTACCCCTCCAAATTGCAATGCTTTCTCTACTGTTGCACAGACTGGAGTGGGAGTAGTAAATTTAACCCCTTCGAAGTCCAATGCTTTCCCTACTGTTGCACAGACTGGAGTGGGAATAGTAAATCTTACCCTTTTATGTTTAAGTGTGTTTATTAGCATTTTCGAGATCAGAAAACAAACCAAAGGCACAGGCAAAAAAGTGCAGAGTAGCATACAATACGCATATGTTCTCATATCAAAGAAAGCATATTGCTCACAATGAAGATTGTGCGATTTAAACATTGTCGAAGCATTCAATGCATTGCATTGTAAGAGATTCAACTTTTGCTGGAAACCAATAACTTGAACACCCCCCCCCCCGCCCGATATTCCAAAATCCTGACTGTCCAGACCTTGTCCCGTACCATTGGCATCTCCCATTATGCCGTTGAGGATGGTTGCCATTCTGTCCCCAGGTCCGAAAGCCGCAACACTCTCAGATATTTGGGCTGAGTAACTTCGTTGAATTCTGCTAAGAGTAGCTTTAGAAATGTGCTCCATATTTTCTGGAAGGTGGCAGCAGAGCCACTCAGTGTGGCCGAAATGCGTTCCATCCCTATGATATGCCACAATCTATGGAGCCACCCCACATATGTAGGGGGGGTGGTTGTCCCCCAGTGCGCCAAGATGTTCTGCAAAGCCGCCCCCAATGCTAGCCCCATCTGACGCCCTCTCATGCTTTTCAGGGGAAATGTGATTGGATTGGGGAGCCCCAGAATTACGTACACCGGAAGCCTCGGGATTTCAGTATCAAAGAGCTCGTCTACCTCATCCAGGATTTTGGGCCAGTAATTAGACAGTAATGGGCAATCCCACAGTATATGTAGCAGTGTTCCCTCGTTGTCGCAACCTCTCCAGCAAGTGGGGCTCCTATGTGGGTTGCCTCTGTGAAGGCGCACTGGTGTAAGGTACCAATAGGTAGTTATTTCCATAGCTATTTCAATACTGGCTACGTTTCAGGAAGTGTGTTTTGCTCTATAGTAAATTCCTTCCCAGTCTTTCTGTGTAAGGTCACCTCCTAATTCTCTCCCCCAGCGCTTCTGACTCTGAGTTGCTTGTGGGTGTGGGCCAATTCTAATCATGTCGTACATTTCGGAGATCAACCCTTTGTCGGTGAGCTTAGTAATTAACCATTTTTCGTATTTGGTCAGTTTACGGCCCCCTTCTTCCCTCATCCCCGTTTGAAGGACCCAGTGTCTCAGCTGCAAGTATCTCAATCTCTCAGATTCGGGGATCCCATACTCTAGTTTCAGTTGGGGGAACGTGAGCACCCCTGAGAGATCAAATAGATGACCCACCGAGCGACATGAGGTATCCCGCCACTCCCCATATGATTTGTCGGACATTCCCGGGGTAAACTCGCTATTGCCGAACAGGGGGGTCAGAGGAGATGGAAAAGTCGTGAGTTTCTTGGCTGTGCCACCCCGTCCCAGACTTTCATCACTGACTTAGTGATCGGCGAACCCATCAGGCCCCGCGGCCGCTGCGACTTCTTTAAGAAGGGGACTTTCCACAATGGGATGCCTGCCAGTGCCCTGTCCTGGAAGAGCCACCGTTTTTCGGACTCCGGTCTTGCCCACTCCACCAGATACCTCAGCTGGGCCGATTTATAATAGCTGAGGAGGTCCGGAATTCCCAGGCCTCCGTTTTCGGGGAATCTTACCCTTTTGAAGTCAACTGGAGTGGGAATAGTAAATGTAACCCCTCTGAAGTCCAACACTTTCCCTACTGTTGTAACGACTGCAGTGGAAATAGTAAATTTAACAACTCCGAAGTCCAACGCTTTCCCTACTGTTGCACAGACTGGGAATCTAGGTTTTATATATAGTGGCGATTGGTTTGATTCTCCGCTGTTGCAAGTTCTGACACTCCCGGAGTAGGAGCCAAGGAGGCGTGCACCGACCACCACTGAACCCCTGGTAAAGCCGACAGTGGGGCCATCGAAGTCGGTGGAGGGTGCCTGAAAGCTTGTGCCCCCTGGGTCCAGCTGCTGATCGGAACACTTGGTGTACGGGCACTGTGGAGAGAGCGACAGAGAACTACTGAAGCACTTGCGGAGACCATTTGTCAGCGGTTAAATAGTGCAGGTGAAGTGTGAGAACACCTGATAAGGAGCGGACTGGCAACCATGGCTGTCACAGGACCCCCGCCTCCTGTGGTGCGCCCGGTGGTGAGTCCTGAGGGGAGAGAGGTAATCCGGCAACTTTTGTCCTGTGGCCCTGGGCATATCTCCGTGCCGGTGCCTTAGTGGCCTAGTCAGGAATCATGGCAGAAGACTGATGGGACAGTTGACTCGGGGGCAGCGAGTGCTCACCTCCCACGTGGTGTGTCATTGGCCCCGTATAGGGAGTGCGAATGATCAGGAATCCCCAAGATTGTGTCTGGAGCCCGAACTCCAGGGGCTTACTGTGGATTGTGGAGGATTGGTTTATTGGTTATTTCTACAGGCCAGCAGCATCCACACTCCGTACAGTTGCTCCCTTTTGGCAGGCATCCCCACTTAACTGCGATAATCAATTTGAAGTACTTAATACCCTAAACATAGCACTAGGCGGTCATGTTGAGTTTCTGGAGACATCTAGCACTAGTTTTCAAGTGGTATTATGGAGGAACCATTTTAGTCTCCACTTGGTCAACTCTTATGTTATGTTATGTTAAAGGGTACTTGAAATAGCGACTCACCCCCGGAAGAGCATCTTGGCGCTGAGGCAACAGATAGGTCAGGAAGCAGCCGTTAGATCATCCAGGTTTTAAGATGTTTTTAAAACCTGAGAACTCAGTGCATGCCCTAATAAAGAGGGAAAGCCTGTTCCAGTGGTATGGAGCAAGGTATGAGAAGGTCCGTCTGCCATACTTAGATGTGCGAATATGCCGGGGACAAAGAAGAAGTTGCCTCCTTGATCTGATGTTTCTTCCAGGGAGATAAGGAACCAGTTTGTCCTGTAGATATTTGGGTCCTTTGCCTGATAGGGCTTTGTATGTCAGGCAGAGGAGTTTAAAAATTGCTCTTTTCTTTATGGGGAGTCAATCAAGGGCTTTGAGCAGCGGGGCTGAGGATGTGCACAGTGGCTGATTGTTAACCAGTCGAACTGCAGTATTTTGTACCACCTGCATTTTATAATGAAGGGATTCATTAGATGCTATGACAAGTGCATTTCCATAGTCCAGGTGGCTGATTATCAGGGCCTGGACTAGGGTCTTCCGAGAGAACAGCGGAAGTCATGGAAAATCCTCCTAAGAAGGCGCATTGTCCCGAAGCACATGCCGCAGGTAGATGTCACCTGGTCTATCATAGATAACTTGTTATCTAACAGAATGCCCAGGTTTCTCACTGTGCTTCTGGGAGAGGGAGCAGGACCAAGTTCGGCGTGCCACCATTCAGCTGTCCAGTGGAGCTGCGCTTTGCCAAACAGTAGGATCTCCGTTTTATCCCCATTTAACTGAAGACAATTCACGGACATCCACGTAGCAATTTTTCTCATGCAGGCGATAAAACGATGTTTAACATTCTCAGTATCTTGCCCAAAGGAGATGACCAATTGGGTATCATCTGCATAAGAGAGTATTTCAAAACCACAGGGCTTGACTAGCTGAGCAAGGGGAGCAAAATAAATATTAAAAATGTAGTGCTCGGAGCAGAGCCCTGAGGGACTCCCTTGCCCAGGGACAGAGTCTTAGATTGAAAAGGGCCAAGTGTGATACTTTGAGTCCTGTCCTTTGAGTCTGTAAGCCAATTTCCCTATTTCATAGAGCCGTTGAATCAAGATGGGATGCAACATGGTATTGAATGCCTCTGACAGATCAAAAAGAACCAGCAAAGCTAGCATGCCGGCGTCCAAGGTTAGGCTGAGTGAGTCTACTACCGCCAAGAGGGTAGTTTCTGTGCTGTGGGAAGGGGGAACCCCGACTGGGAGGCGTCCAGCAGGTGATGAGTCTCCAGGTAGGAGGAGAGCTGTTTATGAACATAGGACTCAAGTACCTTGTCTATTGAAGGAAGGAGAGGGATAGGACGATAGTTTGGCGGATCCGTAGGATCAGCATGCGTTTTTTGTTTTTTTTAAATGGATGTGACATAGGCGGCTTTCCATTCCCGGGCAACTGCAGAAAAGGATAACTTGCATAAAGATGTAACTGATTGTGTAAGAGAAGTAGATAACATAGCTGTGATATGAGGGGGACACGCGTGAGCTGGGGAGCCAGATTTAGTTTTGGCTAAAAAATCTAGCAGTTGAGTATGTGTAATAGGTTCAAACCACTCCAGTGTTGTTACAAGAAGGGTTGGCAGGGCAAAAATATATTGGAGCAGTGGTATTATTGTGGAAATTGCAGTGGGTGGCTAAGGTGTCACAGAGTGTCTGAGAGGCCACAATGGCTGAGGTGCAAGCACTAGGTTTAGTATGCTCCTTTAAGACCTTGAATAGTTCTTTAGCGAAGTTCCCTGCTTGGTCAATTCTGTTGATAGTGTAGAGTCTATGTACTGTTTTAATTCTAGTGTGATAGGCACCTAACGCTATTACGTGTTGGTGTTTGTCGAGGACATCTTTAGAGGACCTCCATTTACGTTCCTGTCTTTTACAGTTTGATTTGTCGGTTCTCAATTCTGCAGTGTACCAGGGGGCATTGGGTCGGGCAGATTTACTGATGTGTGACCTGTAGGGGGCGACTGTATCTAGTGCACCAGAAATAATGATTTTATCAATATACCGAATCCCAAGTTTTTAGAGTTATCTAGTTTCCTTACTGAGCTGTCTGATAAAGTTGCAGCTAAAGGACAAGTAATGTACCTATGTTTAGCAGGCAATTTTAATGCTCGTCTCCCCTCTTGTCTCAATATTATTACTTGCTCTGCAGTTTGGTCAGACCCTAGAAGTCAGGAGTTGGTGTCCCTACTAGTACCTCTTGATTTAGTAGACGTAATAGAGATAGCAGGCAGGGCCACCGTTGTTCCACCTACATATAATCACAAAGAGCTTGGAGGAGGAACTCTTATGCGGTTCAGTTCTCCTGTCTACTTATAGTGATCATAATCCCTTTGAGGTTGTTCTTTTAATGGCTCTTAAGAAAAAACACAAGATAGAGATCGGGCCAGTGATCTCCTACCTGCTACGTACAACCTAAGGTTGATATGGAGAATACGTGACCCTGCCCGAATATTTGGACTAATAATTAAGGAAAATATGGGGACGGTTGCGGTTTGTCTGGCTGAGGAGGAACCCGAGCATCAGATTCCTGTCGCATTTAATGGCCTATGTTTAAGCATTAAGAAAGCTCTCCTTAAACCTGTGCGGCCCTCAAATAAATTACATTGCTGGTTTAACCATGATTGTACTGTGGCTAATGGGGACCTGAGAATGGCTTTCGGGAAGAAGCCCAGAGACCGAGTATTAGTTGCCACCCTGAGGAAACAGTATAAGGCTATTACCTCTAAGCGGTGACAGGATGTAATATCTGATCAGTGGGACTTATTAGCGCAGGAAGCCCACCTGAAAGATAGTAGGCATTTTTGGGCAACTGTTTCGGACATGAGATGTAAGAACCAGTCAGTGTCCTCAATTTCCTGTCACATCACTAGTGAGGCATGGGAAGCTCACTTTAGAAAGGTTTATGCCACTCCTCCTGCTGAGGAGGTCTTTAAAATTGATGGTAGGAGGATGATAGAAGTTAAGTTAACTCTGGTCGAGGTGGAGGAGGCTATCAGAGTGTGGGGGGAAAGGCCCCTGGGCCGGACAGCATCCCATTTGGCTTATTGAAACACAACATCGATTTTTGGGCCCCCCTCTTGACCAATGTGTTTAATAATCTTGCACATTCTGATCTGCCTACCTCCTGGCGAACATCAATTATCGTCCCTATATTTAAGAAGGGCAATAGGGATGACCCAAGCTGCTATAGGCAAATCTCGTTGATTGACACTACTGTTAAAATTTTAGGTTGTGTTATCTTTAATAGAATTCTAGAGTGGGTCCAAGAGGAGTCCACTTTTAACATCCATCACAATATGGATTTAGAAACAAGATTGGGGCAATGGAGCAATGTGTGAACTTGATTTTGGTGCTAGGCAAATATACTGTTGCAAAGCGCACCCCTCTTTACCTGGCATTCCCTGCTTTTGACTATGTTAGTTGCCCAAAATTATGGCAAATGTTATTATCACGAGGTCTGGATGCAGAACTTTCTTGCATATTTGCACATTAACACGAGAGCCAGGGTTAGACTTGGTGACAAAAGAGAAGTGACTAAGGATATAGAGATTCGTAGGGGGGTGAGACAAGTGTGTGTGTTGACCCCTCTTTTATTTATGTTATACATTATTGATTTGCACCTGTTTCTAACAGGCATTACTAATGATGTTCCAAAAATCAAGGGGGGCCTTTCACCAACACATTTGAATGACGCTGTGCTCATGGCCCGCACGCCAAAAGCACTGCGCTTATTAGTGCTTGCTTTTCTTGAGTTTTTTGGCCACTCGTGACTTGTGTACAAACCTTTCAAAGTCACATATCATGGCATGTGGCCCGCGATGCACCCAGCTCTCCACCCTGTCGGTGGGTGTCAACCGGCTGACTAGCGTAAATAGCTTCCCATATTTGGGAGTTATTTTTGCTGCCTCAGGTGTGTGGACCCCTGGTATTGTACACCGCCGAACTCAATTCTCTAAGGCAGTTGGCTCCCTTTTTAGTTTTCCACAACCTCAGGGAGGTGGACAATTATCACCTTTGTTACAGATATATAAATCTCAATGTCTTCACATTGCAACATGCGCAGCTGAACCATGGGGGATTGCAAACTGCGAGGACCTACAATATGAAGAAAATAGGTTTTGTAGATCGCTCTCGCAGTTCCAATTTCAACTTCGCATTTTATCTGCCATGAAGAACTAAATCTGTCTTATATAACTGACTATATTAGAGCCAGGCCACTAATACTCTGGGTGTCAATTTGGAAGAATAACAAGGTGGCTCTAACTAGAGATCTCATACTTGACTGCCTCTCTTGTGATAATGGTCTCCAAATCCCGTGGCTGGCATATGCTAAAACCGAATTGGGAAAAATTGGTATGCAGAGAGCATTTGTAGAGCCAGCTATATGCTCTAATCTTAATTAAAAAAAGAAGTTGCATTAGCTTTTTATGACTGTGAGAAGGCATGTTGTTTAAATAGAATGGACGGCAACACACAGATCATGGCACACCTGTCTTTGACAGCTCCTATCTGCCCTCTAATTATCTTTGGCAGCCACGGGGGGCGCTGGGAACGCTCATTATTAGTTTGACCAAGAGCTGATACTGTTAAATATTTGCTGTGCTCCCCCTTGGCTTTCAGCCAAACCTTGCTGCTATTCCATGCCCATGTGATGGAAAATCAGGCCAAACAATATTGTACTTTGTTTTTTTTGTACATTTTATGAAATGTACACCAGGCTGTTTTCAATCCCATTGCTTAAAAAGAAAAGTTATAACATTAGGCAGTCTAGAGCTGCATTTACATTTGCTCTGCAATTATCTGATGAAGAAGATAGTTTACAAGTTGGTTCCATTTTAGGTCTCGCCTACGCAGCGCGCATGCGCTGCATAGGAGGGCCTTTAGCCGTCGCTCTGCTCTTTTTGGAAGCACATACTCGTGCTTGTGGCGGCATCCCCCTTGCGGGAGCGAGCAGCGTCGCACATGCTAATTGGCTGTTGCTCGCTCCCGCAAGGCGGATGGTGCCACAAGCACGCGTGTGCTTCAAAACAGCAGCATTGGTTATTCCCTCGTGCACGGCTGTCTCCTGAAACAAGCAGCTGTGACAGTTTTCGCATCACTTCTTCCCTCGTGCTCTTTTTTGCTTTCTTTTTTGTTTATCATTTACTCTGTGTTTTGCTTTTACTTTTTCTCCCTATTTGTCTTATATTTTTATTCCCCGCCTTATTAACTCTATTTTGCTCGCAATCTGTCTCTTGCTTTTAAAAAAAAAAATGTTATTCTCCCACAGGACAAGGCAACATTGGCTCTTACATTTTTTTTAGTTTAGGTCTACTGTGTCAGCTCTATCCACCAGGCATCCGCGCCCATTAAGGGGCAGTTCATTCCGTCGTTTTGCCTGATATCCTCATCAAACACAATTTGTTTGCAGAAGGCATTCGGTTGCATACCCGTTTGATATAAACTACAGATGTTTAGTCTGACATTATGTTTAAAATATATATATAATTTTGATATGTTTACACCGTTACTTCTCGCACGTGTGTTTTTGTTTCAGTAATGTTTTTGTTATTTATTTCTGATCCGACCAAACTTGATCGAATCCCAACTTCAACCTTTTTATTGTTTGTTTTATTACGCAGCGCCTTCCTCGGATACTATTAGTGCACGTTTGAGTACATTTCGCTGTATGGGCTTGTTCGGGTAGAAAGACCAAGCCCTAGACAATGTTTTGTAAAATACCGTAAGCCTCTCTACATACTGTCATGTTTAATTCGTATTTCGTACCATGTTACATGCCGTCAATGACCCTCAAAGGTTAGTGTATTCGAGAGGTGTGATATAGTTGAGGGCGTGGGATTGCGGTAAGGCTCAAATGCAGGCTCTTAGGGGCGGCTTCAAACGATCAGGTAGGGGCTGCTTGAGATGTCTGGAGCGATCTAATGTTTAGGACATGTTACTCATTTCTTTCGCACTCAGTTTTTTCACAAGATTCAGTTCTGCGCGTATTTCTTTAATTTTCACACATTCTTCGAACTCTTGAGCTGCCATAGTTTTAACGCAGCACTACCCGTATTCCCGACCTTTCAAACCTTTAGTGGGACAGTACTTGCACTCCTGACTTTTAACGGGAAAATGCCTGTGCCCCTCAACTGGCAAACCTTAAATATGACAGAACATGCTCTTATAGAGAGGTTGGTACATCATGTGTCAAAACCTTCCTCAAGAATGCAGTACTTCCGGTTGGACAGCATGCACAAAATAATCTGATCAGTGCTTCAATGCAGTTATTTGGACCTTATCCTAACTTTCCAGGAGGGGTGACATATGGTTAACACTGCAGTAAACACACATGTGGTCAGCCTCCACTGGGAGTGCAAAGGCTGATTTGGGACTCTCCTAAAACCGTCCTGAATTGGTATGATGCATGCTTTTTCTGCTTATGCATGGCCCTTCGCTCCGGTTTTCCCTTCTCTGCCTTAAACCATCTAGTGGACAACTTGCTAGGACACAACGTTTTTTTGCGCGTCTTGTTCTTGTCTTCTTTATTTCCTGCCTCAGTGTGGGGTTCACAGTCTTTTTTAAAAAAAGTTTCATAAAAGCAAACGCTGCAAAATCCAAATGTGGCATAAAACACCATAAACGCGGTTTACACTCTTTACTCATGCCTCCATCACATGGATTCCTTGTTTTGTTTTCCTGTTGCTCGTTGCCAGTGTTATGTATGTAGCTTTCTCTTCAGGCCATAGGTACCTTACATTGTCGCGAATACCAGGTAAAAAGCCTTTGCAATGTAATAGGTCTCGCAATTGAGAGATTTTGAGCTATTGGCATTGTAAATGACAATGCCTTTTACTTATGTGTTTAAAAAACCTGCAATATTAAAAGGCATTGTCATTTACAATACCAATAGCTCAAAGTTTTTAAAATACGAGACCTAATGCATTGCAAATGCTTGTTAAGATGTGCCGTAAGGGCTCGAGGTACTATGCTGTTATAATTTATGGTGCTAATACTTGGTGTCTTTGTTGTCTCCGTCGAATCTTATTGTCTTGTGCAATTTTTAACTATGTTAGGAAATGATTCTCTTATCTGATGTATTTATATCACTTTTATGGGCGACACTTCGTCCGGATAAAGTTATTTTTAATTTTTTTAATTTTTTGGGGGATTAATTGGAATACCCATTGTATAATTTTGAAGCTTTACTCCCCTCCACCCCATTTGCCATAGCCCTCTTTCTCTGTAGTGTTTGCCAAGTTTTGAGGTGCAACGACTTTACCCAGGGATGAAGACTTCTGTGCAGGTTAAATCCAGTGGCCCCAGGTAAAAAGGGCTTTTTCATGTTTTCTTCTAGTGAATGTAAAGGTTTGTGATCATTTTATAAATTACTTCTGCAGTATTTATCCCAAACGTCAGAGTGAGTAGAGATGGGAAACTGCACCTATTGTTAGGGTTCCCTTAGATGACTGCATCATCTTTGTGTGTGTGGGGCGAATGTAAGATAAAAAGATCTGCTCTCTGCAGAATAATGATGTGACAGCCCATTCCTTTCTTCTTCTTCCTCCTCTTTCCTTCATGTTTTGTCAGGTCATAATACATAATATTTCCTGCTAAAGAAGACACCAGTGGCCATATTACCAAAGTGCCCCGGTGGCGCAATGGACGCTTGCACCCACTTTGCGTGCCCGGGGGCACTTTGGTATTACAGAAAGAGCCGCAGACGCTTGGTCCCCTTTTATAATACCGATGGCACTGGTGCACATAAAACGCCAGAGCTATCATCAGAGGGTGTTCCCTCATTTGCATGGGGCCGTGGCCCCATGCAAATGAAGGAATCCCTTTGCCTCTGTATTACAGACGCGGGCACAGAGACAAAGTATTTTATTACGAGTCTTTGCGGGTCACAGTGGTGGCGGTCTTTAGACTGCCCCATTACTTCCAGGGCAGTCGGGCCACCCTGGGACTACCGCAACCTCCAGGGATCAGAGATCTCTGGTGGTGGCGTGGCAGTATTGAGGCCGCAATATGCTTGGCGGGCCGCTGCGGCCCCACCAAGCATATTATGAGTTTCCTCACGCCACACTTTTCATGGTAGTGAGACCTCCATGAAAAGCGGCGGTGAGGAAACAAAGGGGGCCCTACAGGGCCCCCTGGTGCCTCACACCATGTGGATGCACACAGGGGGGCACAACATGTGCCCCCCTGTGTGCATGCACACCAGTACCTGAATGGCATGAACTGCAGCAGTCATTTGTACATGGGTTTGGTGGTGCAGAAGTGGGGCGGTCCTCTGGAGGGGGGAAAAAGGGGTCCCATGGACCCCCAGACAACCCCTTTGCAGGTGCGTGCAGTCACTCACCTCACCCGCCTGCAGGGGGATCCCTACTCCCTCTTAAAAGTACAGGTGGGTTGCCACCTGCACTGTGAAACACGATGCGGCTTCAAAGCAGCCGCTCCGTTTTTTACATGAATGCGCTGCCCCAGGGCAGCACGAGTTAGTGGCTGCCCTGGGGACGGCACATTCATCCTAATATGGCACATTTTCCTTGATTGTGCTGGGCACACCTTTTAAAAGGTGCGCCCGGCACAATCAAGGAAAATGTGGTATGTGTATAATAAATCCCTAGGAGAAAATTATACCTATTTGGCATCACATAGTCACCAGCTAGTCTACTGCATCTGGAAGCAGGTCAAGGCCTGCTCTATCCAGCATCCTCACCAGCAGGGAAACTCTCACCAACCTAAATGGAAGTATTTCTGAGGTCTCATGCCGCTGGCTTCTGTCCTAGAAGCTCAAAGAGGTCCTGCATGGTCCTTAGGTGTGTCCTTAGTGATTATTGTCCCACACTCCCAAGGGTCAGATCCTAGCATGACCCCTTAGGTGCCAAGATCTTACTACTCCTCCCCGAACATGGAGCAGTTGATTCAGAGTCACTAGCACATCTCAGTCGATTTTACCGTGCTAGAACCTTGTTTACCCCCTAGGTTGTATCATTTTGAATGTGTGATTGTTGTAATTTCCCTTACAGACCCCTCCTGGAGCTACGATGATCCCGAGATTTGGTCTCACTATGACGGTCTTGGAGTTCTCATAATTAGATGGTACTGGACACCTGTGACTCTTTATTATTTTTCTGCCTACAGAAACGGCCAGAGTTATATCAATCTCTCCCTTACCTCTGGCCGGTTACATTTCTGGACTTCATTTCCCCTCAGTGTCTTTGACCTGGCCTTCCGTATTCATCCCTCGAGGTTAGCCCTATTCTCAGCAGTGTACTCAGCAAGACGAGGTCTCTTCCTCCTATGAGCTTCAATTTCGTGTCTGCCCAAGTTCCCCAGGTGTTTGCTGCTTTCGCATCCAAGTCTTTAAGCGCCCTGAAGAAGGTGTGACCCGCACCCGGGGTCTTCCACGGAAACGCGAGTCGGCGCATGTCCCCATCTGACTGGCACAACCTTTCTACAACAGCGATGTTATTTCATTTTTCAGTCTTGTTTGTACAAAAGATATAAAAAATATGCATCAACTATCCATTGGACTGAAGTTGCTAAACTGTTGAAATTGCCATAACAAAGCAACAGGAACAAAGTTACTGTACGAATTAATTTGCATTACATGTTGGACCATCTCAGGTTGAGGTTATTGTGTCCGATGGGGTGTGGTTTTGTCTTGTAGTGTGATGAGTGAATGAATGAGTGCGGTCTTGAATGGATTGCATGGCTTAGTTGGGTGCATGGTGTCTTATATTTGTGTTGCTTACGCCTGGGCATTTAGAGGTTGTGTGATTGTTTATTTATACTCTGTATCTATTTTAATATCTATTTATGTATTTTTGATATTTTTGCATATTACTGATTTGTACAAAAAACTAAGGGTATATACCCAAAAAATTGTTAAATGATATATATATGAATGAAAATTTGCTTAGCTCTAGTGAAGGTAAGTTTCACTTCTATTAAGGACACGGAGGTGAGGATTATGCTTATTCCTTCTTCGCTTTTAATAACATTTTAAACACAGCAGCCTTCAAGATAAACTACATTTCCCATGAACACCAGGGAAAAACTACAACAAAATTAGATCAGTCCTTTGTCCATGTCCATGTTCAGGCATCCATAATATCCCTTGGCACTTCCTGTTCCTCCTCTTTCTTCGCATGGGTCACGCCATTTTTTTTCCTCTCATGCGTCTTGTTTTGACCCATCGTTTCCTGAAAAGACATTATGCTTCAGTAATCGGAAAGACAAAATATCCAGTTTGTCATACAACAGAGATAACCAAAGGTACAGAACTTTGTTAAACAATGAAACATCACAAACCATATCATAGTACATGTAATCAAACGAAAACAGACTACTTACTCCCTTACGGGCGGGTCCGCATCCCTCCTGGTTGCTGTGTGGGATAATCCTTGCCTCCGTGTCCTTAATAGAATTGAAACTTACCTTCACTAGAGCTAGGCAAATTTTCATTCTATGTCAGGACTGGAGGCGAGGATTATGCTTCTTCAAAGCTTATTCACCACCACTTGGGCCACATTCAGCACCGGTTTGAAATAAAAACCAATTAAAAGTGGAGTCCGAAGACCAGTCTGCTGCTCTCATGAGGTCTTCCAAACGCGCACCCAAAATGAATGCTTTTGAAGCCATAGCTCCTCGTGCTGAATGTGCCCCGAACGCTTTTGTGTCGATGCCCGCCTCTTGCATTACCCACCTGACCCAGCGGGCTATCGTGGGTGAAGAGACCGCCTTGAACGGTTTTCTGAGTGCGATCAGGAGTTGTTGTTCGCCTGGCGGGCGGACTTCCTCCGTTGCCTCCTCATAGGCCTTAAGGCATCTCACCACACAGAGTTTAGGGGAATCAGCAAAGGCTGGATAGGAGATTGTGCGGGTATTTGACTTGGTACGTTTACTTACTGTGAATGTTACCCCGTTAGGGGAAAAAACTCTAGCCATGATATCTAAGGCACGTACGTCTGAGACCCTCCTGCAAGAGAGGAGGCACAACAACATTGCCAGCTTCTCTGAAATCTCTTTCCGAGGTAGGAACCGATTCGGTTGCCACGATAAGAAAAGGTTCAAGACCAAATTGACATCCCAAAGAATAGAATACCGTGGTTCCGGAGGGAGAGACAAACGGATTCCTCTCAGTAACCTGCAGACAAAAGGATATTCGCCCACCGGCGCCCCTTCCACCGGGGAATGGCCCGCTGAGCTGGCGGACCGGACAGCATTTATTGACCGATACGCCAATCCCTCTTCCGCCAAACTTGCCAGGAAATTGAGGACGTGAATTATATCTGATCCCACGGGATCCACTTCCCTTCGCAAACACCAGCATACCCATCTCATCCATGAGGACCGGTAACACTTGGACATGCTGTCGGCCCAGGCCCTGGACAACAGGAAATCAGCGTGGCCCGAAAGGCCTGGGAGTCTCCACCTCTGCCTGTAATCCGCCATGCCATGAGGTGCAACAAGCCCTCCTCCACCAAGTGGTGGGCCTCGTTGTCCGTATTCGTTAGAATGCGAGGAAAGTGGGGGAGTCGGGTTGGAGAAGCCCAAGAAAGTTCAAGAAGAACCGGAAAGCACACTTGCGACCTCCAGAGCGGCGTTATCAGCACCACCTTCACCCTCTGTCTGCAGACCAAGGCAGCAGTCCGCGTGATCATCAAGAACGAGGGAAAGGCGTAACCGTTCTCTCGGCTCCAGTCCTGGAGAAACGCATCCGTCGCCTCCGCCAGTGAGTCCGGCCACCAACTGAAGAACCGCAGCAGCTGGTGGTCGAGGCGACACGCAAACAGGTCAATGGAGAAAGAGCCCCACCTGTCGGGCAGCAGGCGAAAGACTTGCGGATCTAGCTTCCAGACACTGGAGTCCCGTTGGGGACGAGAGTGCCAATCTGCCACCTGATTGTCCCAGCCGGGGAGGTATTCTGCTGTCACCGACACCTGGTTGTCCAGGCAGAAATTCCAGAATTCTTTGGCCATGTTCGCCAGGGCCCGGGATCTGGTACCCCCCAGGTGATTGATATATCTCACCGCCGAGACATTGTTCATCTTTAACAGCACAGAGGACTGGATCCGGTCCTTGGTCCAGCATCGGACCGCGAATGACCCTGCCAAGAGCTCCAGGCAATTTATGTGTAGGTGCTGCTCTTGAGGAGACTAATTTCCGCCGGTGGAGAAATCCCCACACCGAGCGCCCCAGCCTGACCTGCTGGCGTCCGACTCTATCACCAAGTCGGGATCGGAACCGAAGATAGCCCTTCCGTTCCAGGCCTCCATGTGAGCCAGCCACCACTCCAGCTCTTCCTTCACCTCGTCCGTCAAAGGAACCACTTGCGAGTACGTGAGGCCTCTCCTCAAATGGTACACTTCAGATGCTTGATCAACAAAGAACGGCGACGTTCTGTCGATAGGGTGCAGTTTGCATTCCCCATAAAACAAATGGTGCGTTGCGCCCAAGCAGAGAGGACGTCGGGGGCAATGAGAGAACCGGACACTCTGGCCTCCTCGGCCATGTCCAGAATCTTGGTCATGGGGCCAATAGCATCCAAGAGCTTGTCCTGGCAAGCCCGCCAGGGCTGGTCAAATCCCTTCTTAGGGTCCTTGACGAACTTCGCCAGGAAGGTGGCCATCTTTGCGTCGATATCCGGTGTGAGCGCCACCTTCCCTTCTAAGGTGGGGTGCGGGCATTCTGCTCTCAATCTACTGCGGGCTTCGTTCTCTAGTGGCTTCCTGAGACGGGCTGCCATGTACCTGGCTACTTTATCAGCTAGCGTCCACTCAGCTGACCTCGGATGTACAATGTCATCCGGGTCAAGCATATCCGACATGCCCTCCTTGGGAGGTTCCATAGGACCTGCCGGCCGCCAAGACCTAGAGGAACCCGCTTCCTCTTCAGACTCTTCCGGGGAATCCTCATCCTGGGGCTGAGGTGAATCGGGTTGGGGGGGGGCTGACTCGGGAATGGGATGACCCTGAGGAGGCTCCGCGGGAGAACTTTTTGCCAGGAAAGCCTGCTTAAGATGCGCAAAGGCGTCTTTATCCACCCCCTCCTCACACTTCCTCTTGGGGGGTGGGGAGCCTTCACTTGTGTCCTGTTGAGGGGCTTTATCCTGGGGAGGGGCAGGTAATGCGCCGGAACCCGACTGTGCCATCTTTGGGCACTCCTGCGCTATCTTATCAGCAAATCTCTGCTCCATGGGGGCCATCATGTTGTTCACCGCCCGGTATATAGAGGTATCAATGGCCTCATAAAGGTTATTGTCCCATTGGAGTTAGGCTAAGGAGTCCTCCTCCTCATAATATTCATGCTCCATAATGAGGGTATAGGAGGGTAGATCCTAACTGGAATTAGGGAGGCTGAGGCGTAAATAAGGAGCAAAACACGCTAGGTGTGTGAGTGTGGGCTGAGGGGTTACCCCAGACAAATGTGGGTGGTCAGGTGGCACACAATGAGGCGCGAGCCTCTAGACACCTAGCACCCTTTATAATTAACAGGGTCTCGCTGCCCGGGAAGAGGTGTCCCCACTTAGGCCACTCTTGACCTAACTTACATGTTACTGGTCCACCGGGCGTCACAAAAGGTGCACCGCACCACTACTGGTCCCAACGGGTGTCACAAATGATGTGCGAAGCGAACTGAGGTGCATACAGACCCAGTTTGAACTGGGCGATTCCAGGCAGCCAGGGAGGCGTGAGCAGTATCAGGCCGTGCAGAGCGCGTTTGAAATCCTCATACGGGAAGCGCGCTCCGCGGGCCAGCACGTCGCAGCCACCCCGCAGCGCCCTCTATCGGGCGGAGGACCACACCGCGGTCACGCTGGGGAGTCTCATTGTGTAAGGAGCGCAAATGCGGTCCCGCGACTACCAGGGAATCTGTAAAAGAAAACCACAGTTGCACCTCCGCACACAACGTGTCGCGCTTCCCTGCTAACAACTACTTCAAGCCTGACAAATATAAGAGAAGAAAAATTCAACTTAACTGGCTGCCGAGCAGCGAAGAAAGAGGAGGAACAGGAAGTGCCAAGGGACATTATGGATGCCTGAACATGGACATGGACAAAGGACTGATCTAATTTTGTTGTAGTTTTTCCCTGGTGTTCATGGGAAATGTAGTTTATCTTGATGGCTGCTGTGTTTAAAATGTTATTAAAAGCGAAGAGGGAATAAGCATAATCCTCGCCTCCGGTCCTGACATAGAATTCTCCTTTTTTTGCACATTGTGTTATGCTCTGTGGTGATGGATTAACTTATTTTCCCCTTTTTTTATCCTTGACGTTAAGCGTATTGATAAAATTAGTTTCAGGCAGTGGGGTTGTGTTTGATTGACAGTAATTTCTCTTTTGGCCATTAACAGTGTTTTAGGAGTTATTGTTTTGTGGGAGGATTGTGATCATCAGTGTTTTCAGTGTAATTATAAACAGCAGTGCTCATGATCAGCAAGTGGTTGTGAAAAGTATGTAGTTTGCGTAACGTGGGGGCACAGTGTTGCAAATTAATTTTTATTTAACATTGTGCTGTTTTAATTATTTGTATGATCTGCATTGTTTTTATTGGGTATTTATTTCTAAAGATTAAAGTGTTGTTCTTCGTATAGATTGCATTTTTACTACAGTTACTCTTAGGGCCTGATTACGAGTTTGGCAGTGCGGGAGCAAGACTGCCCCGCAGCTGCACCACGAAACCTGTGTATGCCCGTTATATTCTGACTTTCTTAGTCACTGGTGAGTGGTTTTTTGGTGTTCCCATGGCGGTGCCTATGAAGTAGGCACCACAATGGGAACGTCAAAGGCAGTACCTGCATGACATGGACTGGTGCATGTTGTGACCCCCTGCATGCACCCCATGGCCCAGAGGCAAAAGGGGGCCCCCTTTGTTTCCTCTCCGCTGCGGTTTTCATGAAGTAGGAACCACCACGAAAACCATGGCGGAGATGAAACTCGTAATATGCTTGGCAGGACCGCGGCAGTCCCGCCAAGCATATTGCGGCCTCAAGAACTGCTGCGCCACCACCAGGGATCTCTGACCCCTGGCAGTTGAGGTAGTGCAATTGCTGTCCGGCCACCCTAGTTGTAATTGGGCAGTCGGAAGATCGCCACCGCGAGTCGTAATCATGCCCTTAGTCTTCACACCACCTCCTTTGAGCTAGGTCTTGAATTCTCAAACATGCTAATCTGGAAAGTCAAAAAAAACTTTGAAGATAACCTTCCATCACAGAGGAATCATCAAGCGCTCTGAGTAGGAATACCTACAATCACACCTTTGTTATTGGTAGGTTGTCCCTGAGATTGCAAGAATCGTGGGGGTGGGGGAACAAGACAGAGGAAATAACAGGAAACTCGATACAGCATCCATTACTGAAGATCAGGATTTAGCGCAGATCAAGACTGTTCACAGCCCCTGTCAGACAGCTCTTGCAGTTATCAAGTGCAATTCGCAGTTTTATGCAAATTTTAGGGAGAAACTCGGGATTAAACAAAAATTACATCCTTACCTCTCTTCCTTGCCCGAATGCGTGATTGTGAGTTGGCACCACCTCCCAGAATGACATTCTGTTGCAGCATATTTTTTACTTTCCTCTCTAGTGTCCCCATAGACCTGCAAACTATAACGTCTGATTTTTTTTCTCTTCCAGGCAGACGTTCGGTTGCAGTATCTGAGATCTTACCACCGGCTGTGAATTAGCTTGCATGGTGCTGCTATAGCCATGTACGTTTTGTCTGCATTGATAGCATTATTAGATAACCTCAAGGGTGTCTGGTACCCTTAGGGAGTGGAGTGCTGAATCCTAATGGGCTTGGTTCAGGGATGGGCCGGTGCCATTGCATGATCCGTGAAGAGAAAGGGCTCGCGGTGCCAATTGTATGGTGCTTTAACCCACAGCTGACCAGAAGAGAGTTTCAAGACACTGCTCTTCTGGCTTTGATGTTTCTGTCCCCATCAACACTGTCACGCTCAGCACTCGGCATTCTATCTTCACTCAGCATTTAACTCTTTTGGATTGGACCAACTGCTACGGGAAACCCACACACAAAAATCTGCAATGCTAGATGGATGTCCTCTAGGTAAACCACAAGGATGGCCGACGCTTGCTCCCAAGCATGAGTATTTAAACTCTAGCAGGTGGGTATCCTGCCAAAATTATGAAGAGCTAGAAATACAGATCCAAGCTATTTCCCTGATCACAGCACCTCTATCGGGAGGCTGCCTCTAGGTCTTCTGCACCTCAATTCTCTGAAGCTAGGCTTAGTGAAAGGATGAAAGAGACCACTGTATAACTGATGAAGGAGCAGAACAAGATACAGAGGAAGCAACAGTTATTAGGCTCTCTGAGGTATTCCCCTTGATCTCGGTCCTTTCCTTTACAAGAGGAAAAATTGAAGGAACCTCAAGCCCTTAACTCCAACGGTGGGTTGCTGGACAAGATGCGATTTGCAGAATCTGAGGCATCTGGGGGTTGAGGAAGGAGGAGGCTCCTAGTACTGGTAATGGACTTTTTACTCAATTAAGAAGACTGCTTGCTGGGAAGGTCCCTGTGGTTAAGGATATCAAAGATTCTCTTTTATCTATTGGCGGGAAAACTGTCAGTTGCTCTATATGCTTTTGTATGTATGTGGTACTTCTGTAGTGCCAAACTAGATAGAAGTCAGCATAGCACTGTACAGGATTAAAGGCAAATATATGGTCAACCAGTGATTAAAGCAGAAGTTGGGTTCAGAGAGTGGAGGAGGACTGTTACTTTGTCTTGATATAATGCTTCTTAAAGAGGTGTGTCTTCAATGCTACCCTGAATTAGGACATTGTTGGGACAGTCCTGATGGATACAGGTATGGTGTTCCTGATCCTGGATGCTTAAACAGAGAAGCCAGGTTGAATTTTTTTGTTCAATTTTGCACTTCTTTATTTCTAGTGTGGTGGTGTTCTGGCTGTAAGTGTGCTGAGATTCAGCGGAGATGGGAGATGGTGAGCTTCTCAGCCAGGTAAGCAAGATGCCAGTCATGATTGCTTTGAAGATTATGCAGCTGGGTTTGAAGATGGTGTGAGCTGGCAAGAGGAGCCAGTGGAGTTCCCTGAGGGTATGGTGATGTGATCATATTTCTAGAAAGCCATGAGGCGTGCAATGACATGTTGGATGTCCTTAAGGGCAGCCAGTGTGCAGTCTGGAAGGGGGTGTAGAAGGGCGCTGCCACCATTTAGATGCAAGAGCACAAAGACTTGAGTGGCAGCTTTGAATTTTCTTTCTGGGGGAATTGTTTCACTTTTTTCAGTCGACACAGCTCGTACCAGGCCGTTTCGGTTTTCTAGGGGAAGTATTCTTTGAGGGTGAGTTCAGTGTCCCCATGGAGTCCAAATAACTTGACACTGGGTGAAAGTTGTGGTTCGAAATTTAGGGCTTTATTATGAGTCTTGCAGTCCATGAACCACCAGACTCGCGGGGGCTCGGCAGTGGCAGTCTTCCGACCCACCCCATTATGTCGGACCGCCCTGGGACCACCGGCAGGGATCAGAGATCCCTGGTGATGGTGCAGCTGTCCTGAGGCCGCAATATGATTGGCGGGGCTGCTGCGGCCCGGCCAAGCATATTACGAGTTTTCTCACCGCCACACTTTTCATGGCGGTGTGACCCCCATGAAAAGTGTGGTGGTGAGGAAACAAAGGGGGCCCTACAGGGCCCCCTGTTGCCTCTGCGCCGGGGATGCATACGGGGGGCACATGGTGTGCCCCCCTGTATGCATGCACCCCCAGTTCCTGCAGGGCATGGACTAATCAGTCCATGCCCTGCAGGAACATGCAATGGAATTCCCATTGCTGTGCCTTGCTAAGGCTCTCATAAGAGCCTTAGCATGTCACCGCCGTGGGCCAGCCACCACAGGACCGCCTGATCTGGATTACAGTTTGAATTCAGCAGGCGGTCTCATTATGGGTTTGGCGGTCTTGCAGTGGGGCGCTGGCATGGTGGCCCACTCCAAGACCGCCAAACTCATAATAAGGCCCTCGGACTCTAAATCACATTTGGTGACTGGAAATAGACTATAGGAAGGGGAGATTGAGACCCCAATAATTATGATCTGCCAAGCAGCCAGATGGGCTGTGTGAGGGCAGAAAGCTCTGCAGGATTTGTTCCTCTGACCAGGACTGGAGGCAAAGGCCTGCTAGTCTCCCTGCTAGGTGAGGGCACATCACCCAGGTAATCCAAGACTACCAAATCGTTGTGTCAGTAACAGGTAACCTAGATGTCACAGCGACTCAGTTCCAAAACTGTCTGCTACATATAGGTTCCTGAATGCGAGACAAATGTCTAAAGTTAAATTCATCAAAGATGGAAATCGTACTCTTTGATTGATATGAGTCCTGTAACTACGGTTTTCTGCAAAGCCGATAGTATATATGGAAGAATCTTCCTGGGAACTTTGAGAATAAAAAAGCATGAGGAGGTGGTATGGTTGATCTGTCCATCAAAAGATAGTTTTGAGTCAAAGATTTCACCCAGGTTTTTAGCTTTGACAATGGGGGTCGGGAGAGGTCCAAGTTCAGATGGCCACCACTTAGGGGACCAAAGAGATGGATTATTGCCAAAGAGTACGATTTCCGTCTTTGATGAATTTAACTTTAGACATTTGTCTCGCATTCAGGAACCTATATGTAGCATACAGTTTTGGAACTGAGTTGCTCTGACATCTAGGTTACCTGTTACTGACACAACGATTTGGTAGTCTTGGATTACCTGGGTGATGTGCCCTCACCTAGCAGGGAGGCTAGCAGGCCTTTGCCTCCAGTCCTGGTCAGAGGAACAAATCCTGCAGAGCTTTCTGTCCTCACACAGCCCATCTGGCTGCTTGGCAGCTGATAATTATTGGGGTCTCAATCTCCCCTTCCTATAGTCTAATTCCAGTCACCAAATGTGATTTAGAGTCCGAGGGCCTTATTATGAGTTTGGCGGTCTTGGAGCGGGCCACCACGCCAGCGCCCCACTGCAAGACCGCCAAACCCATAATGAGACCGCCTGCTGGATTCAAACTGTAATCCAGGTTAGGCGGTCCTGTGGTGGCTGGGAGTGAGAGACCGAGTGGGCTGGTCTCCAGGAGGTGTGCGCTGCGTACATGAGCCTTCCTTCTTGGATTTAGTAGCTACCTCAGGGTAGTGCCCTTGGAGAAAGGAGCCAATCCTTACTAGAAGAGGGCTCTGTGACCCCCCCCCTCTTGAGGGGGGCAGTGATCTGGAGGAGATAGAGGACGAGCCCCGGTGCACCGGCAGTGACGCAGGAGGAATCCTTTTTCTGAGCTCCCTGGGGAGCCGCTCCTGGGGGGAGGGTAACCGGAGACCAGGCACTGTCAGGCCTCCCAGAGGACTAAGCCAAGGGGAGCAAAAACATACATGGTTCAGGGGGTGGAGAATAGAGGCATGGGCCCTGAGGGATACAGAGATGGTCCAAGCTCTGTGAGGTGGGACCAAGGTATACTTTGAAAAAAAAGAAGGAACAGTTAGCTCCCTAGTTACGCTCTGGGAAGCGTATAAAATTGTGATTTGTGACAAGGCCAAAACTATGGTAGCCCTCAAGAAGAAAGAGAGGGAAACCTAAGATATAACTACAACTAGGTGCGACAAGGGAACACTACAGCAATGTCACACACATTGCGGCCCGTAATCATTATCGCGCGACACAGCAGGAATTATATGATGCAGGAGATAAGCCAGGTCATCTTCTGGCATGGATGGGCAGCAGAGAAGAGGGTCCAAGATGGGCTGCAGAGGTATGGACTGAAATAGGAAAGCTGGTCTGTACTGAAAAAGCTATATAGTAGACATTTGCTCAATATTATAAACAGTTATATGCAGCAAAACGAAGCGGAAGCAACTCATTCGTGGGGGGAGTACCATTGCCAGTAATGGAAGCAGAAGATTGGGAGGCATTGAAAGATGACCTCTCAGTCGATGAACTAGGGGATGCTCTATGGGCAATGACTTCTGGGAAGGTACCGGGAGCCAATGGCCTCCCGGTGGCACTATTTTACCCTCTAGCCCCTATCCTCAAAACACACATTCTGTACATGTATCAGGCAGCCAGGAGGGAAGGTCAGCTCCCACCTGACTTGAACCACGCAATTATAGTGGTGATCCTGAAGCCGGACAAACCCTGAGATCAATGTGCCTCATACAGGCCGATCTCTCTTGTGAACACAGAGAGTAAAGTGTTGGCCAAGATGCTGCCCACCAGGATAGCCGGAGTAATCACTAAACTGGTTCATGAATACCATATGGGATTCATGCAGAGACGGAGCAACCGTCTCAACCACAGACGGCTTCATGTGTGGCTAGACATAATGAAAGGAAATTGAGAACCCAGAGCCATTCTCTCCCTAGATGCTGAAAAGGCTTTCAACTCTATAGATTGGACTTATCTTCATGGGCCTTTGAGCCGATTTGGATTTGGGCCCAAGTTTTGTGAATGGGTTGCCCTGCTCTATAAGGCCCTTACAGCAGCCGTCAAGATGAATGGGATGACGTATGAAGCATATACGTTAGAAAGAGGCACGAGACAGGGGTGCCCGCTCATCCTGCTCTTGTTCACTCTTGGTTGAAACCATTGGCGGGCTAGGTGCTCTATAGAGCCGTTGTAACTGGGTTCCCAGAGTTTACAGGGGAACCCAAGAAAATCTCACTATACGCCAATGACATACTACTTTACTTTACTGATCCTGAGATGGCGATCCTAGTGGTCCTCTCAATATTTCGCAAATTCGAGGGATATTCTGGGTATTGCATCAACTGGGAAAAGTCAACCCATTATCAGCTAGGTGGTTGGGGGGCTGCGAGAGAGTGATAGGGAGACTCCAGATCTCCAAGGGAGGAGGGGGCTATTCAAGTACATGGGCATTGAGATTACCACTGATAGGGACAGATTCCTGGAGGGGAACTTGGGAAGAGTCATAGAAGAGTTCAGAGTGGATGCAAATAGGTGGGGTACACTGCTGTTAACGATTATGGGACGAGCATTTGTGCATAAGATGATTACTCTGCACCAATTATTGCATGTGCTGCAAAATACCTCATTTGAGATACCGGAAGCATATTTCACAAAACTAGACACCATACTGAGGTGATTACTATGGAATAACGGTGACAAGCGGATAGCTTTACAGACCTTATATAGGTCCTGTTACAATGGGGGGGATCGTTTTCCTGGAATTCAAGGGCCTACTAAGGGTCACACAACTACATTATCAATGAATGGGGGTTTGCTTCCCCCAATGCACCAGCGACGCGATTCAAATTCGCACGCATGTCGCCTGCCACGTATGTTCATTACATTTATGGAAAAAAGGAGAGAAGCATCTGCCCATACTGATGAAGTAGGCCCTGAACGGGTGAGGCGAGGCACACAGAGCCACTGGTTGGCAGGGAAAGATCACGAGGGCCACCTCGTTATGGAAGGGAACTACCCCAGAAAAGGTCCGTAAGTTGGAAAGTTTTCAGAAGTTGGAGTTGGTGGGTATTGAAGCCCTGAGCAATATCCTTCACAAGGGGGAAGTGAAATCCTTTGAAAGTTTACAACAAGAATATCAGTTAGCCCCAGCCAAAGATATAAATATTTACAACTAGCACACGCACTCAGAAAAGAGCAAGTGGCCTGGACAGATATCCCTGAGCATTCTCCACTGGAAAATTGGGTGTTGCAGGAGGAAATAACCCCGAAGGAGGTGTCGCAACTGTACCACACCTTGATGAATCACTTCCCGGACGGCCTACGGGCCAGGTGGGAGGCAGATATAGGAAAAATGGATGACATAGAATCGGAGGCAGCCCTAATGCACCTGAGGGAGGTAGCTATTAAATCCAGATTAAGATTAGTACAGTTGAAAATTCTACACAGAATTTATCACAACTGCAGTAAACTCTTTATAATGGGCTAGGCGTCTGATCCAGGATGCCTTAGGATGTGTTTTCACTGGGGGAACTTTCTTTTATATGGGAAAGCCCCAAAATTGAAGCATACTGCAAGACAGTGATAGAAGAGTTGGAAACTGTTATGGGCCTGCAGATACCGGAATCGCCTCAATTAATACTATTGGGGATTCCAAATGACGTAGACATTCGGCACCGCCCTCTGGGATTTTGCATGCTGGGATTTATGGTGGCCAAGCGAGATGTGGCTAGCATATGGGGACAAACACAAACACCTACCTTAACATGGTGGAGAGACGTAATGAACATGTGTATGGAAGTGGAAAGGGTGGTGAAGCAGGGGGTGCCCCAAGAAGTTTTACTAGGTTTGGGGAAATGGAGAATTATCATGGACTTGATGTACTGAAAGGAGAGGCAGGTAGTGAAGGATCACTGGATTGAGGCCGCAGACCCATCCCCAGAAGGAGAAAGGGAGGGGAGGAACTCAATTATCTATCTAGAGTCTCTAGGGGGTGCCCGAAAAAGTGGTCCCAAATATGGGCTAAATGGAATGTCTATCGTGGAAATATTTGTGCTCCCCCTGTTCTCCCACCCCTCCCCTCCTTGATGAATCTATAACTGCCTGTCACGTTGAAAACTAACAAACATACCAGTGAGAGACAAGTGTACCGTCCAGAACTTATCTGTACCTAATCTGATTATTCTAATACCCAACGACTGTACTTATATAAGTGATATGCTGTCTACAATAAAAAGAGTTATTAAAAAAAAAATGATCTATCTAGGATTAATAGCTTAGATACCAGAGAGGGGGCTCAGAAGGAGGGTGGAGGTTGTCTTGACTTTAAGTAATCAGCAGATTGCTATTCAGCTGAACTGTGTACTTGGTTTCGTGCCTTTCAAACTAATAAAAAGATTTATAAAAATAAATAATTCGATCTTCCCAGTGTTTCCTAGTGTCAGGTTATATCAATCAATCATGCCATGAATTGGAATTAAGAAAGGCGGGGGAAGCTACATCAGAGAGCGTATATACAGATTCTGTAAACTGCAGTGAGGGGTGTTTCCAAACAGGAGAGCAATTGTTGCATCATTCCATATATCATCAATCCCTGCAAACCAAAAGAGTATCTTCCCTCATAATAAAAATATAATTGCATAGGACATCAGTGATTTTGAATTCTTTAACGTAATCCTATAACTCAAAAAAAGAAGAGGATATGAAAGGACTCCTCTCTAGTTTGTCCTTAAGTGGACATTTCCCTCGTCAATAGGATATCTTCACACAGGCCTTCAAAGATTTTGAATTCCTCAGTATAATTACATAGTTAAGAAGAAGAACAAGATATCGATTACAATCAGATGGAGGAAAGCTACCTAGTTTTTCATTACCAAGACATTTATCGAGATATCACTGGAAATAATTCATTTATTTTTTGCTATACAGGGATGTAGAGGGGTGGGGAAAGCAACAGACAAGCTTGGGTGGAGGGGTGAGCAAACACGAAGAGTGCTGGGGGCAGGAATTTTAGTCAGGAAGCAGCATATATGGGCAAAAAAAAACAATAAACTAAAAAATGTAGTTGGCTGATGTGGAGCTGAGACGGATACAATTCCACACAATAGCATGGTAAAGAATCTGTACTCAAGGGGAGAGAGACACACAAAAGAGAGGGATAAAATCCATTGAATAAGAAGCAAGAAAAAGAGACAAACTTGAAAGCCAACCAATGGGAACCAATGGGCTGAACCAAAACCCACTATAAGTATTGATATTGTCCACAATAGGTGTTCCACAACAGACAGCTAAAAGCTGTCTGTAGGTGAGACCTAAGAATAGGTGCAACTGAATGTCTATGGAGCTTCCTCTCAGCAAAGAACTAGGACAAGTAAGGTAGAATATTGTTTTTCAGGCCACATATACTAGGAAAATTGTAATTCTGGAGCATTTCAAGAAGCAACTTAACACAAATTGCACAAGACTTACCATATGTTGACAGTTCACAAGATTGGGCATGTTTTGGAATTCTTTATTTAATCTTGCTTTGAGTTTGATAGTCTGAAAAGAGAAGCATGTGATATACTCTGCCTCCTGATCGCCGCAACACTGCCAGGGAACAGCGGTTCCCTGGCGGCTGCCGGGGGGCTGTGGTGGTCCCACCACCCATATCGTAATAAGCCGGTCAGGAGACCACCACCGCCAAGCCCACGTGAGTCTGGGGTTCCGTAGACTGCCAGACTCGTAATTGGGGACTATGTCATCATGCTCTATCACTCATCTATGCACTCATCCATCCACTGACTCATTCTTGCATTCAACTTTTAAAACAACCATACTAAAATACACACTCACTCAACAACATATGCAAGATAAGTGAAAAGAATACAAGCAGAAAAAAGAAAACAAGCTGCCATCTAAACATGATGGGCATATGCTTGCAATAACAACAAAACTAAACATAGCAGCCGGGGTCAGTCTTGCAAAGGTATTATAAACAGTTTATCCTTGTTTTAAAGTTCAAGCATTGCAGATACCTTTATAACCAACGTATTGGCTATCGTGTAATGGTAAAACAATGATACACGATGGGCAACAGCATTTCATAATGGTCTCCTGGTTTAGAGGAAGTGGCTACATGGGATGCAACGCACTGAAGATGAAATGATTGGCAAGCGAGCGACCAGTTAACACTGCCTGGACAGCTATAGTAGCCTCTTAAGACACATTAACATAAAAAGAGGAGAAGCAAAGAAATGATAAGGCATCTATAAAAGAAGAAAATGCAAAATGAAAGGACTGACCAACCAGCCCTGATATTGATGCGCTCTCATTTTCATATGGATGTACACGTGATCAGAAACAGCAGTCATTCACAGGGCAAGAGAGCCAATGAATGATGCCCTGCACCATTACCCCATGCAGTTCGCTGTCATGGATGGACGTAGGGTGCAAATGACACTCAGACAGGCCAATGGCAGAGAAGAGCTGACCCAAAGTCCGTACAAGTGTCTGTATGAATATATATTTATATATGTGGGTGTATGTATTATTTAATATTTTTTTATTACAAGATCCTTGCAGACAGCTAAGAAGAGAGTCTAGCAAGAATAATTACAGTGCAAATCTTCTCCCCTCTGTGTTCTTCAGCGGCAGTAGCCAACACCAAAAACATTCCATACATAGGTTATCTGTAATATTTCATATAACAAAATTCCTATCTGTACACTTTAACGCTGAGAAATAACAATCTACCCTTAAAAGCCTATTGATTTTAACATAAGCTTTTCACAATCAAAATCTCATGACTAATGCTTCTATCCTAACTTTTCATTATAAACAATCAGGTCTATAACCTTTATCATTGGGCTGCCATCATAACCAACTCAGACCTAGAGTGTTGGTTTACAAGCCTACCCACAAGGCGACAATCAGGTATACAGTAATAAAATCACTAATATGTACACATTTACAGTTGGAAAAGCAATATACAGCCCCCCTCAGTGAGGTTTAGCAAGAATCCTCAAAGTGAAATTCTAATCCCAGGGTTTGTCAGTGTGGGTGACCGACAGCAGAACCCTTGCCTGCTATGGTAGTCTATGAGATTACATGTAACCAAATGCCTTTCTACTGACTGTTACATAATGTTACAACAATCTACTGTTAGAGGCCTATTGGATTTGCCGTATGGTTTTCATAATAAATAAATCCGTGCAAAGACTTAAGGCAACTAACTGCTTAATGAACAGCACAATATTTGCAACATGGAAAGAAAGAACCAGAAGATACTTTTATATCCAAAAAATACAAAACATGATTTTATTAATACTAATCAATGCACATTGTAATGACAAACTCACTCATACTAGCTCACTCATGTCCACATGCACACATCACATCAAGGCATTCATTTAAAAACACAATATACAAAAGCAATCAAGAGATACTTGATACATTTTTTATATATCAGGAGCTAAACTGTTTTGCTCCAACGATAATTCTATATTTGAATACAAATAAAAGTTATAAATTCCACAAATTATGCATTAGGACAGACAGTGTGGCACAAACTCAGTTGACATTCGATGGTTTCTCTATGCGCGTTTCGGCACCACCGTGCCTTCTTCAGGAAGGGCCACAACTTTTACAACGGGATATGTGTAAATGCAAAAACCAATACAAATGGTTCTTTCAGACAGGATATTGGTACATATGTATAACTTGATGACTAGGTATCTATTAACTTGCTTACATTTGTTTGCAGTGTGGAGTATAGATAGATCCGCATTTCCAATAGAGAAAAGTATAAGGCGGGGCAAGAATGCCCAAAGTCGCATGCTGTCAATGTGCCAATTATTCACCAGGAATATAAAGACAGGGTGCTCAAATAGACACACGTGAACATGCTTTTGAGATAGCCACAGTGTTTTCATAACATTTTTATTTGTTATGAAGCGATGCTATTTTAAAATAGATGACAAGTGGCCGGAAAACAGCTCCAGTATTGCCGTGTTATTGAAGGTTCCATGCTAATACCCAACGTGAATGAATAAAATGTTACCCTCTATTCAGCAATGGTCTTTATGAGTGATGCTAGGTAGCGATCTTTTATCAATGGGAATGGTACATATCACGTCTGTACTTTGGGAGAAATAACAACTTTTAATTACAGTGTCCAACTTGGCATGTTAAGACATGTTTAAGTCCAAGTAATAATAGGATATAATGATGACTATACCTTGGCTATTGAATAACAACAGGCAATAAGTTGGGAAATTCGGCACATAAGCTTTTCAGGTACCGTCTGGAAAATATAACGAGAGGCGCTGATGCTACACCATGTGTGAATAATGAAAAAAAGAAGAAAAGAAAAGAAATACCCATCAGATACAGCCTTCGTACATCACAATAAAGATACTGCGCTATGTTTGTAAGGATAAATAACTTGCACGTTAAGTTGAAAATCTCCAAGTCTCTTCAATGCAACAATGATCAAGATGATCGAATGCAACCTACAGGCCAGCCATAACCCATGATAATCATCTGCTTCAAATCTTTTTTCTGGATGTAAAGAGCTGAAAATAGACCCAAACTGGTTTACGATACATATCTCTGTTCAGATGGACTTATAATATAATATAGTAGCACTCACGCAATGTTGCTGTAATAACATTGCATTGCAGGTAAAGAAGCGATCATAGCGGGTCCGTTAGGTTAAGTCTAGGTTACTTCTAGATGACTAAGGAGTAACATACCAATGCATTGACGTACTCAGGTAACAATGCGTTGTACATACTGTCGATAATCAGTATGGACCTGATAAATTGGTTGCATTTGAGGTTTGGGTCACATAAATTGATCCATGATAAAAATTCAATCAACAAGTCTGGCTCTCCACTCCAGATAAAGAAAATATCGTCAATAAAACGTGTCCAATTGTGAATAGATTCGAAAAAAGGGGCTATTTTATTGTATATGAAGATTTTTTCAAAATGAGCTATATAGATGTTTGGTACGGTGGGAGCACAGGAAGCTCCCATGATGACTCCCTTTACTTGTCTGTAAAGGTTCCCGTTGAATTCGAAGGTGTTCTCCTCTAGTACCACTTGGAGGATCTCATTGATAAAAACTGGACAGCAGTCTATTTGGAAATTTTCTATGAACCAACGTACTGCTTTTAAAGCACATGCCTGTGGTATATTGCTATAAAGGGACTCAATGCCCAATGTTACTAGACTTTCTCTCAAGGCATAAAACGGGAGACCCTCCACTGTTTGTATCATGGCTTTGGTGTCTCTGATATGTGATGTCGTCTTAGATATGTGTGGACGTAGACTACAATCAATATATTTTGAAATTGGTTCGGTCACAGAACCTATAGTGGTGACAATGGGGCGATATGGAGGGTCAGAACTGTTCTTGTGAATCTTTGGCACTCCATATATGCTAGCCATTTTGGGACGATCGATATTGAGAAAATCAAATTCTTTCTGACAGATCATGCCTTGTTCTAGCGCTTTTTTCGTTAGGTTGTAAATCTTCCTTTTCACTCTGGGCGTAGGGTCCATTTCCACGGGTAAATAATACTCTGTGTCATTTAGTAGGGCCTGCAGTTTGAGAATATATTTATCCGTATCTAACACCACTATACCTCCACCTTTATCGCAGTTTTTGATTGTTACATCAGCATTTCTTCTAAGATCAGCTAAGGCATGGAGTTTATCTTTATCAAGATTAGGTGGGGGACAAGCTATGTTAGTAACAGATGTTTTGAGGCGCTTCAGAAAAACATTTTCAAAGATACTTACTTCAGGCCCAAGTTGGTCCAACGTGGGCGTAAAAGTAGATATTGGGCGTAAACCTGAACAATTATCAGAGTGCTGATCATTCTCTGTGATTTCTGAAAAGTATTTCTTCAGGCGTATTTTACGGAAAAAGGCCATAATATCCTGGAATAATTCAAAGATATTCACGCCTGTGTGTAGTTCAAAAGAAAGCCCTTTGGATAAAAGTGCAGTTGTAGATTGTTCTAAGGGTTGGTCTGACAGATTGAAGATGGGTATATCCTTTACGGTCTCCAATATTGGGCGTTCTGTGTCACTAAAAATTGATGATTGTTCTGTTGGTAATTGCCCCGATTGAAATTGTCCCGATACCTTGGTTGATACCTCGGTCTCCAAGGGCCTCGTCTTGCTTGTCGTCCGCCTAAAAAAGGCTGGCCTTTAGGCTGATTTGAAGGATAGGTTACTCTGTCTCCTTCGGAGCTAAAATGATGGGAGCTTCCTTCATTATCCTAGTCAGAGGTATCTGAGAAAGTTGTCACTTTACGTGTGGATTGTTGATATCCTACTGAATCAGATTCGTGGTATTCTCCTTGAATATAGAAATGTTCATTTAAATAAAGATAGGTCCTCTCTTTGGCGGTAAATCTAATATCTTTTTTTTAGCTTCTCTGTTTTTCTCTTGATTAAATAATCTGAGTAAGATGTAACTTCTCTATCTATGTCCTCTAGTTTTTTCTTAACCTCTTCTAAAGCGTTGCTCTGTTTGATTTTGTCCTCTAAGGCTGATAATTCTGCTAATAAAGTTTGAACAAGTTTCTTAGCCGTTTCTTTAATCAAAATCATAAAGTCACGGGAGCAACGATTCGCAATAAGAGACCATTTTTCTAAAAACATACGTACCTGAACAAAGAGACCTGGAATGTTTTTTACTCTAAGTCCTTGTGGGATGACTCCTGCCTTTAGGTATCTGGAGTGGAGAGCCAGACTTGTTGATTGAATTTTTATCATGGATCAATTTATGTGACCCAAACCTCAAATTTACGGCCAACACTAGCAACAGCAGTATTGAGTTTCTTGATATAGAAATCAAGGAACAAAATCATACCCTGGAAGTTGACCTCTATGTCAAGCCGGAAGCTAGAAATACGTTATTACACTTCACAGCTACCACCCTAAAAACCAGAAGGAAAGTATCCCATTTGGGCAGTTTCTCCGTCTTAGGCGAAATTGCACCAATTTAGTGGATTATGATAACAGATCCACTATGATGAAATCTAAATTTATATCCAGAGGGTACCCAAGAAGGTTGGAACTTGAGGCATATAAACATGCACGTTTTTATGATAGAGATCATCTACTAGGTAACCATTCTTCCAAAGCTGTGCCGAGTTTGGTCTGTGTCACGAGACATTCTACACTAAATGAGAAAGTTCGCCAGATTATATGTGCTAATTGGCACATACTAAATGTCGATGCAGATGAGAATGATACATTGCCACGTCCGATGTTCGCACACAGGCGCAACAAAAATCTAAAAGACCAGATAGTCCATTCACGCATAAATAACAAGAAATCTCTGATTCAGACAACCTTAGATGGTTCGTAACCATTAGTGGGTAACAACAAATGTTCACAATGTAAGGCATGTGATAATGGCATCATAACGAAGACGTTTATGCACAACTCTCAAAAGATAACTATTAAATCCTTTACAAATTGTAAGACCAAGAACATCTTCTATCTTTTACTATGCCCATGTAAATTGGGATATGTAGGAGAAACATCTAGAACCCTAGCAACACGACTAACTGAACATTGTTCGGCCATCCGTACCCCAAAAATTCTAGCGCCTTTGGTTAAACACTATCTGGAACTTGGACATGACCCCGAAGAGATTGACTGGCTCATTTTAGAAAAAATTTATCAAAAACCAGGTTCTGATCCAGAAGGGACTAGGTAAAGCGGAGAAGTATATTGTATTTTCACCTTAGATACAGTTGCACGAGGTTTAAATCAGGAAATTCCGTGGGAACAAGCGATACGCTATAATGTCAGTTGACCCCTCTATATATAATTTTTTATTTATTTATTTATTATTTTTTTATTTTTCTATTTTGCTGCTATTCCGGTCTCTAACTATCCTTGTAGAGTGGCAATAACTGAATGAGAAGTATTTACTCTGACATAGGGCTCTATGCCAGAGTTGCAGTATTTATCCATCAATCCTCACGTGACATATGGAACGTTTATTTATTTAGATCTACTATGGTCATACTTGTAGCAAGATCTTGTGTCACCATTCTACCATTTAGTCATTACGATCGTCCTACTCCTTGTATTATTTGATCTATTCTTTGTCCAACATAGGATGTATAGAGCATTACAAATGAGGCTGTCACACTAACAAGTTGACAGCAGGGTATACGTGAAGGAAAGCCACTGTTTAGATTTTCATCATTGAATTCAATAAAGTTCAGTGACGCTGCAACAAAGCTGTATCTTCACACATGATAGGATACATTGTATCATGTGATTCCGACAATCTGATCCTATAAAAAGCGGCCAGTGAGCGTCACTCCAGTCACGAGGAGGACTTTTTTTAGAGGGAGGAACCCATTACCGTGCGGCCTTGAGCTCCATCATAAGTAAGTTGGCTGCATGTAAAAGTGAGTATGCTTCATTGTTTAATTAGTTATTTTATGAAGCCCTTCTGTGTAATGCAATTTGGCAGTGCCGTTTTACATTTCAGGCACACAGATTTATCCCTTGGGTCTGGTATTCATTTTGTTTACGGAGGCGCAGTGTCATGTAAGCACGGCTTTGCTACCGTCAGGTCATCCAAATTTTAAACGAACATTCAACGAGTAGCACGTGAGTGCAGGCTTTTTACGGCATGTCAGCGTAGGCTTAATTACGAAACGCCATAGCACCAAATATTATTTTTAGGTCATCTAGAAGATACATGCAACCAATTTATCAGGTCCATACTGATTATCGACAGTATGTACAACACATTGTTACCTGAGTACGTCAATGCATTGGTATGTTACTCCTTAGTCATCTAGAAGTAACCTAGACTTAACCTAACGGACCCGCTATGATCGCTTCTTTACCTGCAATGCAATGTTATTACAGCAACATTGCGTGAGTGCTACTATATTATATTATAAGTCCATCTGAACAGAGATATGTATCGTAAACCAGTTTGGGTCTATTTTCAGCTCTTTACATCCAGAAAAAAGATTTGAAGCAGGTGATTATCATGGGTTATGGCTGGCCTGTAGGTTGCATTCGATCAACTTGATCATTGTTGCATTGAAGAGACTTTTAAATCATCCACACGTCCGTGATTTTCAACTTAATGTGTAAGTTATTTATCCTGACAAACATAGCGCAGTATCTTTATTGTGATGTACGAAGGCTGTATCTGATGGGTATTTCTTTTCTTTTCTTCTTTTTTTCATTATTCCCACATGGTGTAGCATCAGCGCCTCTCGTTATATTTTCCAGACGGTACCTGAAAAGCTTATGTGCCGAATTTTCCAACTTATTGCCTGTTGTTATTCATTAGCCAAGGTATAGTCATCACTACGTCCTGTTATTACTTGGACTTAAACATGTCTTAACATGCCAAATTGGACACTGTAATTAAAAGTTGTTATTTCTCCCAAAGTACAGACGTGATATGTACCATTCCCGTTGATAAAAGATCGATACCAAGCATCGCTCATATTGACCATTGCTGAATAGAGGGTAACATTTTATTCATTCACGTTGGGTATTAGCATAGAACCTTCAATAACACGGCAATACTGGAGCTGTTTTCTGGCCACTTGTGGACCATCAGCATGTCATCTATTTTAAAATAGCATCGCTTCATAACAAATAAAAATGTTATGATAACACTGTGGCTTTCTCAAAAGCATGTTCACGTGTGTCTATTTGAGCACCCTGTCTTTATGTTCCTGGTGAATAATTGGCACATTGACAGCATGTGACTTTGGGCATTCTTGCCCCGCGTTTGACTTTTCTCTATTGGAAATGCGGATCTATCTATACTCCACACTGCAAACAAAGGTAAGCAAGTTAATAGATACCTAGCCTCATCAAGTTATACATATGTACCAATATCCTGTCTGAAAGAACCATTTGTATTGGTTTTTGCATTTACAGATATCCAGTTGTAAAAGTTGTGGCCCTTCCTGAAGAAGGCACTGGTGGTGCCGAAACGCGTGTAGAGAAACCATCGAATGTCAACTGAGTTTGTGCCACACTGTCTGTCCTAATGCATAATTTGTGGAATTTATAACTTTTATTTGTATTAAAATATAGAATTATCGTTGGAGCAAAACAGTTTAGCTCCTGATATATAAAAAATGTATCAAGTATCTCTTGATTGCTTTTGCATATTGTGTTTTTAAATGAATGCCTCGATGTGATGTGTGCATGTGGACATGAGTGAGCTAGTATGAGTGAGTTTGTCATTACAATGTGCATTGATTAGTATTAATAAAATCATGTTTTGTATTTTTTGGATATAAAAGTATCTTCTGGTTCTTTCTTTCCATGTTGCAAATATTGTGCTGTTCATTAAGCAGTTAGTAGCCTTAAGTCTTTGCACTGATTTATTGATCCCTGCCTTAAGGAACGCTCATTCCAATAGCAGGGGACCTCTTGCTCTTTACCCTATATTTCATAATAAATAAGCCAGGCCTACTACCTTTGAAATAACTTTTCATAATGCACAGGCCAGACCTATCGTATCCATCATAATATTTGAGTGCACACCAATTAAGCGTATTACTGTTATCATTAGTTTGTCACCATAACCAATCCAGGTCTACTGTACTGAGCATAAGCTTTCCCATAAGGCAACCAACAGGCATACAGTCATAAAATTGCGAATGTATACAAAGCTACAGTTGGCAAAGTAAAATACTTTTTTTCTAAGCAGGGCTTAAGAAAGATTCTGACAGTGCAAACCTTCTATACTCATGGTTTGTCAGAAGGGATGACCAACACCAAACCCCTTGCCTACTAAGGTAATCTATGAGATTCCATGTAAGGTGTAATTTAGAGCAATAACAATCCACCCTTAAATGTCTATTGATTTTAACATAAGCTTTTCACAATCAATATGTCAGAAGTACTGCCTTTATCGTAACTTTTCATAGTAAACAATCCGGCCTATAGCCTTTATCATTTGCTTGTCACCATAACCAACTTAAGCCCATTGTACTGAGCTTAAGCTTTCCACATGGCAACCATCCAGCATATTGTCATAAAAGTGCAAATGTATACAAACTTACAGCTGGCAAAGCAAAATACGATCTCTTCCCAGAGAGCTTACCAAAGATTATTGTAGTGCATATCTTCTAGCCCCACAGTTTGCTGGGGAGGATCACTAACACCTAAACCCTTGCCTACTACGGTAATCTGCATAATTCTATGTAACAAAAAAACCTGCCTAAAGGCTTTAGCACAGCCTTATAACAACCTATCCTTAAAAGTCTATTGTTTTTAACACATTATGTTCACAATAAGTAGGTCAGGCATATCTGCTTTGTCATAAAATGTTCATAATAAACAGATGAAACCTGTGAAATCTGGCATGATTTTTCCCAACGAACTGATGAAGCCTTTAAAATTGATCATAAATTGGCAACCTTCATACATACAATTATATAATTACAAATAAATAGAAAAATACAGCTTGTAAAACAATACAAAACTCCTCAACAAGGCGGAACACAAATCAACACAGTGAAAAACCCCAGGGTTTGTGAGAGTGGGTAGCCAATCCCTTGCCCACTGCGGTAATCATGAGACTACATGCAACAAAATACCTATTGATAGGCTGTAACACAATGTGATAAGAACCAATTTTGCGATAGGTTAGATGGCTCTTTTTAACTTTCACCATGACTCATATGGAACTTGAAACCCAATGGATCAGATGAATAAAGGTTCTTTATGCTAACCCTGTGGCATGAGTCAAACCGGGTAATTATATGTCATCCCAATACCCCATATTCCATGACACTTTGAAAGGGATGACCTCTTTCCCCTCACCTCTTCACAATAACGATTGAACCATTGGCTGCGTGGCTAGAGTGGATGGTAGGGGGTGGGTAATATCACTCAGGGGCGACATACATCTGATGACCTAGTTTTCTATGTCAGGAATGGGCTACAAGATCTAATCCAGAGGTAGGATTTTTGAGTAGTCTCCGGGCTGAAAACAAATAACTCTACAACAAATTTTTTTCCTGTAACTCCTAAAGGAGAAACACCCGAGCTGGAAGAATTAGGGAGTAATTGGACCCCCCTCCACTTTTTTACATACTTGGGGGTGAGTATATACCATAGGCTTGTGGATCTAAGAGGTGGGAACTGGGAATAGCACTAAGAGTAGCATTCTGGAGTACGCTGCTGCTTCCAATTATGGCCGGGATAGCCATTACAAAGATGACCATACTGCCCAGGTTCCTGTATTTCTTTGTCAATTTACCAGTGTAGCTCCTGACAAAGTGATTCAAGGGGCTTTATACACTGATCTGAGAATTGGTTTGGGACACAGGGAGACAGAGGGTAGCAGTGGACTCACTAAGAAATCCAGTCACTGATGGTGGTTTGAGTGTTCAGGACTATGATCTAAATTACCAAGCATCACATCTTCAATGGATCGCATGCTGGTTGTATAGGAAATTTCGTGGTGGAAGGGGAAGAATAGGAGGGAACCAGACCAGAAAGCATTGGTGGCATTCTTGATATGTAAACCAACGAAACCCCGGAAACTACCTATACTGTTATCAGTGGCCCTTAGATGCTGGAAAAAATGTGTCACATTGATTAGGGCGCCCGCTATATGCTCCAGCCCTACCGCTGATGGGATTGCCTCACTGGGACTGAGATTATTTTTTTTACAACACACCAATTAACACAATAGACTGTAGTGGGCTTACTCATTTATTTATTTATTTATTTATTTATTTATGTATTCAGTGTTTTTTATAGCGCGAACCAGGGTTTGGGTGTCAGAGCGCTTTACATTTCCCCTGCCTTCGAAATCGGCAGATATCAATTCTTTCATGTCAAGATCATGTCTATGTATTCCATTAACATTGGCATATATTTATCCATACACAAAACAAACGTAATGAGGATACAAAAAAGTCAATAGATTACAGTCCAGATTGTCGAGTCGTACATTAGATTTAAGATAGGGCCAATTCTGAGTTCTTCTATCTACAAGCTGGTTATGGAATTTTTATGTTCACCACATTGTTCGTTATGGTAGAAATTTACCTATCAGAAAGGACTTGGTCTCCTTTTTGAATCTCATGGCTGGAGACTGCTTTGTGGTGTGGCACCATTATCTTGCTAGAGCAGCTAATAGAAGTTCATGACCTAGCGACAGGGCGATTTCTGAATTATTGGGCTCTGATACATACATTCTAAAACTTATGGCTTATGGGTGCTCAATGACCTCAACATCATAGGGTGTTGCAGTTAATATTGCCAAGTGGGGACAGGGATCATCTGATTACCTGGTTCTATAAAACGCTTAATGGGATGGTACAGAAAGGGTTCAACAAGGCCAGGGGAAGATGGGAGTTAGACCTAGGCCATGATGTAATAGATAAGAATGGGACAAAATACTGACTTATACACAGAAAGTGTCTCCGAACACTAGAGTAAAGATTGCACAGTTTAAATTTTGACATCAAACATACCTCTCTCCAGTGATGAATACGGATATTTTTGGGGGGGAGGTCTGAGGTCTACGTGAGATGTAGGTCACAGACTGTGACTTTTTTCATATGGTCTGGGATTGCCCTTGATATGCCTCTACTGGGAGCAAATAGTTAGACACCTGAGTGGACTCCTAGAAAGATAGATGTAATACCTGAGATTTACCTTTTGGGTGGTTTCACCAGACCAAAACCTAACAAGGCGCGTAATAAACTGATAGATCTTACTCTGGCAGTGGCCAGAAAACTGATAGCCAGGACCTGGAAGGCAAGAACAGGTCCTAATTATGAGAGGTGAAGGTGGAACCAGGGCAGAGGAAGAAGCAATATTGCATGAGGAGGCCAGCGGGATCCATAGGCGCCCTCTTTCGGATATGTAGAAGGAGGTAGCATGAAGCTTTTCAGAATATCATACTCCTGAGATACAAACTGAGGTTTTGACAAGAGGGGCAGAGGGCTCAAGAGAGTGGCATGTTCCGCCTCAGCAGGACGGCTGTGCTCAGGAGACTCTCCTGACATCAGACATTCTGAATTTGTCTGGCATGAAAATGCTGGAACCTCATGGTGCAATTCCCTTAAAAATGAAACAGTTGATGCTTGAACTTGTGCTTTTTTTAAATGTTATATTGCTGACACTTATTAGAAGGATCTCGCTCATGTATATCATTTGTACACTGACTACCTGCAGGAAAATATGAGGTGATGCACAGCATACATACTAATGTATAAAATGTACATACATCTATAAAAAGAGGTTTTAAAGAAAACCTTTTAAAAACTTCCTGGTTTTGTATGCTTTTCAAAATGAATATGCTAGACCAACTGCCTTTGTCACAATGTTTCATAATAAGCAGACTAGACCTATGGCATCGGAGATAACATCTCCAGTCCACCAAACAGGCATGTAGCTTGTCACCATTGCTAATTTATACCTACAGTTTTGAGCGTAAGATTTTTCCACAAGGCAACCATCAGACACACAGTCACAGCATTAGAAAGGCGTACAAAATTATAGTTGGCTAAGCAAAGTACTATCTCTCCTAAAACTGCCTAACAAGAATTCTCACAGAACAAACCTTCTATATACAATGTTTTTCTCACTGGTGACAAACACGAAAACCATTGTCTACAACGGTAATCTGCGAGATTCAATGTAACAAAAAAATAACTGTTTGATTTATAATAGGGTAATATTAATCCATACTTAAATGCTTATTGACTTTAACATATGCTTTAAAAAACTATATACGTTGAGCCTAGTGCATTTATCATAACATTTCTTAATAAACCGATCAGGCCTATAGCCATGATCATTGGCTTGCCCTATAACCAACTTAGTCCTGTTGTATAGAGTATAAGCATTGCCCCAATCTAAAAAGTGTAATTCAAACAATCTTTTTAGTGGAAGCACACAATTTCAGCCTATTCAAATCCTGTACTCAGGGGAGCCAAAATATGGTTGGAGCCTAAGCCCTTCTCTCAGTAGGACTCTGAAAGCTCATTTTTGTAGATCACCTAAGGTCAGGTGACAGTTGCACTGTCAAGTCAGACCTAAAACTCCATGTAGATTAGTGTAGCCCTTGGCTTTCAAACACAAAACTGCACTCTGACATCTTAAGTTAATGACTTCCCTCCTCCCATCTGTGCTGCTGCCAGAGAAAAAAAACTATCCAGTAAATGATCTGGATATCCAAGACACTTTAATAGTATAACAATGTAATGTGTGTGCCCCTGAAAGTTCAAGCTCAGACATACTGCTGCTTGCTCAGGCAACTGTATAAATAAATAAAATGATCACAGCATTGTGGAGGGCAAGCACTTTTTTGAGGAAGCACATAACTTCAACCCAATCAACAATGTACTCCTGGCTTCTAACATGTGTGTAGGATTCTGGCTTAGTATAGGGTGCTCACGTATGTAAGTGTAGCACCCTGGACTAATCCAGACAACCCTTATGGTGATTTTAATGGTCTTAGACAACCTTAGAAAGCTCTCTAGGTGGTAGCCGTGGAGAGCAGCCTTCAAGCTTAGTCCAGAAGGAGTGTAAAGCAGCTTGTTTTACCAGTACTTAATCTTATGGTATAGGTTAAGTGAAAAAGAACCACACAGTGTAGTTATAAGAAATATGTATTCATTATTAACACTCACTAACACAACAGAATATCTCCTACCAGGAGATATATGCACAATACACACAATACGTTGTCAATAGACTATGTAAGCAGCACAAATGCACAGTGGTCTCCAGGGGTAGACCAAACCATATACTAAAATAGTGGAATGCGAACCACGACTTAAGTCAAGAATGGACCCAGAAGATGTAGAAGAGTCGGGGACCCAAGGAACCACCCACGGTGAGTATCTAGGAACCCCACGGAGGCCGTGTGCAGAGTGGGATCACGACCGCGTACTCAATTGAAGTCAATGGGTAAGTCGCTGTTGCAATGTTAAAGAAGGACCCATCCCAGTGGACCCTGAAGAAACCCTGTGGAAGATGGAAGGTTAGAGAGTCAACCTACCCGTGGATACCCCAGGAACCAGAATACCTACACCAGGGAAGCCGAGTGCATAGGTGCGAAGTGATGTCAGAAACTGCTGTAGTCCACAATGGAGGACTTCAGAAAAGATGCAGCTGGCAAAGAAGGTGAAAGAGTCTGGTGGAATCCAAAGGTGGATTCAAGGTGAGAGGTATCTGCAAGCAGAGGGGACAGGGTCTGTGCCACTCAGGAGTGACCAAGAGGCGCGGAAGACAAATGCCCACCGATGTCAGAGATGCAGGAGAGTTGACAGTGCCCTTGAAGTTGCAGCTGTGCGGACCAGGCAATGCTGTAGAAGACCAGGAGCCAGTCACAAGCTGTCCCATGTTGGTTGTCGAGAGCCAAGGGGTCAGCGTCCAGCAGGGGCAGCAACAAGCCTTGGCAGCGGCAACCAACGTTGTCGATGAAAAAGGTGCAGTGTCGGGACCAGCAAGGTCCAAGTGACTCACCACAAGCAAGTAAGTGAGAGCAGGCCCCGAGCAAGCAGGAGAGCCCACTGGAACCAAAGAAGACCCTCAAGAGGACCTACAGGCCAGAGGCACAGGAGTCGCAAGAGGACCTCAAGCAGTTCACCAAAGGATGAAGGCCCACGATGCAAAGGATGCAGGGCAGGCAAATATCTTGGTTGCAGGAGATGCTTGATGTTGGAGCTTCTTGGAGCCCGAAGATCTCTGGAGGAGAGAGTCAACATGCCTTGGCAACGGCAAGTCGACGCGGTGCACAGGGGTACTGCTCCAGTGGTTCTGACGAGGGATACTGGCCTCCAACTTGCTAGGAAGACAGTGCAGGCCTCGAGGGAGTTGAAGAACTAACACATGTGTTGCTGAACCTTTCGTAGTCTATAGGAGATCAGGAACAGCAGACCGGTCAGCTTTGTTGCGGTGCCTGCAGATGAAGGGGAGTGACTCCTTCACTCCAATGGAGATTCCTTCAGGTGTCTTGGATGTCCACAGGCCCTGTGAAGAACCTGTATGGAGCACAGGCACAGATGTTGCAGCAAACTTGCAGGACGACCAGACCAGGAGCAGCAGGAGTCTTCCCAGTTGCAGTCTCGGTTCCCAACGCGAAGTCCAGTGATGTCCAGAGTGCCCAGACGGTTGAAGTTGAAGCCGTATTGGATCTGAATCTTGTCCCACGACGCATCTAGGGACCTACCCACAGGTAAGCCCTTAAGTACCCTTAGGAAAGGGTTGGAACGATTCAGGGGTCCCTCCCAGAGGAGGGGCTGGACAGCTGTCCAGTTATGCACCAGAGCGGGAGCCAATGGCTCCCCGAACTGGTTTCAATTGGAGTATGCAAGAAGGACACCAAATGTGCCCTTCAAAGCAGTCTAGTGGCGCTGGCAAGCATCCCCGCCCTGTCCCAAAACACTAAGGGGCCGATTCTGATGCGGGTTGGAAAAGCTTCCCGACCGAATCGGTTGGGAAATGGTGTCCGACCCACTCGGATCGGGAAAGTCCGACCGGCGGAGTAGGATGCATCCGGATGCTTCCAGATACGATTTGGTTGAACTCCCATTGACTTCAATGGGAACATTTGTTCCTAACCGCATCAGAATTGGGCCCTCGGTCGGGAAGACACGTTCCTGATCCGATTTGGAAGGAGCAAATGCCGTTAGGATGCCTTCCTAACCGCATCAGAATCAGGCCCTCGGTCGGGAAGCTTTTCCAACCCGCATCAGAATCGGGCCCTAAGTCCTGTCTGGGAGGTGGCCACACCTCCCTGTGACAGGACACCTATTGTCCTCTCTTCCCCTGCTCGAGCTTGGCTCAGCAGCAGAAGGGCAGAATCATGTCTCTGGTCGGCAGCAGCCATAGTTTGCTGTCCAGGTCTAGAAGACTGGCATCAGGAGCACTGAGGGCCTCCTGGAGGAACTTTACAGTGCATGGAATCATACCTCCCACACCGTTGACGGTGTAGCATACCTCCCACACCGTTTACGGTGTGGGGTGTATGATTCCAATATGTTTGATACCAAACATGACAGGGTTCGTTACAGCCAGTTTAGAGACAGCCATCACATAATGACGCATGGCCATTCTATGCATCGTAATGGCTGATGCACTTACAACCCGGGAGAATGGACTCCGAGGGTTGTACGGGTGTCCTGCTCATGCAGGGGCACCCTCACACTTAGAACCGAGCACCCTGCCTTCAGGATTGAAACGCCTGCCTTAGGGGTGACTTATTGGTTTTAAGTGCAGTGACCTCAGATATAAGGAAACTTTTATCTGTTGTACGTGATGCTAGCACCCGCTTACACAGGCTGCAATGGCAGGCCTGTAATCAAAATTTGAGTGGTCTCCCATGGGTGGCATAATACATGCTTCAGCCCATGGGGGACCCCTGGTGTACCTATGCCCTTGGTACCTTAGTACCATATACTAGGGACTTACAAGGGTACACCAGTAGCCAATCTGGAGTGTACCTAAGTACTCACCATGTCCAATTTAGGGAAAAAGCACAGAGACTTGGGTCCTGGTTAGCAGGATCCCAGTCAGACTAGTCAGGAAAACATAAATACACCAGCAAAAAGTGGGGGTGACCATGAAAGCAGATCCTACTTTCCTACAATGTGGTTTGAGCTAAAACCTCTCTCCTGGTAGTGCTTCTTAAAGCCCTTTTTTAGGTTAAGCACATAGGGGTCGATTCCGATTCGGGCCGGAAATTTCTCCGACCGAGCCGGACCCGGAGAGATTTCCGACCGAATCGGACCCGTGCAGTCCGACCGAACGAGTACGATGCGTCCGTATGTTATCGGACTCGAGTCGAGTCGGACTCCCATTGATGTCAATGGGAGCCGGTCGTACAACGCGTACGCGGGCTCCCATTGACTCAATGGGTGCGAAGTCGGACAAGGGCGTCCCCTACAGCGGGTACGCGGCGAAGCGATTCGCGCCGTACACGCACAGGTAGGGGGACCCATGGGTCCCCCCTGTGTGCGACTCGCGCGGCTACGTGTACAGGGGGTCCGACACGGACCCCCAAAGTACGGCTCCGACTGCTCTTACGAGCCGGAGTGCGCGGCTCGGTCGGACTGCTCGCGGCGCGCATCGTACTTACCCGGCCGGGAAACGTCTCCATTGCGCGGTGCGAGTCGAGTCCGAGCGAGTCGGTCGGAGCGGTTCGAGCCGGGAGCGAGTCGGTCGGAGCGGTCGGGACGCCCGGACGAGTCGGTCGGCGATTTCGCATCGTACTCGCTCGGCCGGACCCGCGTACGGTTCGGTCGGGAAACAGGGCTCCGAATCGGATCCGGTAAAGCCGAATCCGATTCGGAGCCCTACCGGCCGAGATCGGAATCGGCCCCATAATGTCTGGTGACGGTAAACAGACAAAATATCGAGTTAAAATTATCGACCTACCAGAATATCGATGTTGAAATATCGTCATGCCAGAATATCGACAGTCAGAATATCGTTGACAAGAATATCGAGTTGAAGGTAAGAAATATCGTTTTTTTAAATATCGATGTTAAAAATATTGTTTTTTTAGTGTTATGTATGTTAGTATTTAATTTAAATGTATGTGTTCTATATTTTTGTGTAAGTATTGCTTTTGTATTTTAATATATGTGTTAAATTTTTATAAGTAATTAAATTGTTTTTAACAACATTTTGCTTTTTAGTTCCGTAGCGGGTTGTGGGTATATAGGGGAATAGGGTGGGAAGTAATTTAATTATAATAAATTTATTCATAATTTTTAGAAGTTATTAATTATTTTTTAATTAAATTTTACGTTTTATTTCCGTAGCGGGTTGTGGGTTTATAGGGGAATAGGGTGGGAAGTAATTTAATAATTATTAATTAATTAATCATTTTTATTAATTAATATTTATGTATGTACTAATTTATATTGTTAATTGTGGTCATTAATTTAATATTAATGATTTATTAATTGGTTATTAATAATTATTAATTAATTGTTAGATATGTTAATTGTCTCATGTTTTAGGAGTGGGTTGTGGGTTTATAGGGAGTGGGGTGGGAAGTAATTTAATTATAATTAATTAATGTATGTTTTTTAATAATTAATATTGATGTTTTTAATATTTCAAATTGTTAAATGTGGTTATTAATTTATTATTAATTATTTATTATTTGGATATTAATAATTATGTTATTTGTGTCTTTTTTTAAAGAGTTTGTTGTGTGTTGATAGGGGAGTAGGGTGGGAATTAATTTAATTTTAATAAAAAATTTTTTTTTTTATAATATTAATTTAAAGTTATTTTATAGTGTTAATTGTGTGAACTACTTTATTATTGATTGTTTTTAATTTGCTTTTTAATTGTTATTAGTTAATCAATTAATTCTCAATTAATTATGTTAATTTTGGCATGTTTTACAATATTGGTGGTGTCGTTTATAGGGGAATATGGTGGGAGGTAAATTATTTTTGAATAATTCATTATTTGTTAATTATTTTGCTGGAGTGGAAATACTAAATTATTCCCTTCCGCTATCCAACTTTTTCCCTACTGTTGCATTTGCTGGATTGGGAATAGTAAATTATTCCCCTCCGCTATCCAACACTTTCCCTACTGTTGCACTCGCTGGAGTGGGAATAGTACTTTTTACCTACCCGCTATCCAACACTTTCCCTACTGTTGCACTCGCTGGAGTGGGAATAGTAATTTTTACCCACCCGCTATCCAACACTTTCCCTACTGTTGCACTCACTGGAGTGGGAATAGTAATTTTTATCCCCCGCTATCCAACACTTTCCTTACTGTTGCACTCGCTGGAGTGGGAGTAGTAATTTGTACCCCCCCGTTATCCAACACTTTCCCTACTGTTGCACTCGCTGGAGTGGGAATAGTAATTTTTACCTACCCGCTATCCAACACTTTCAATACTGTTGCAGTCATTGGAGTGGGAATAGTATTTTTTACCCCTCCGCTATCCAACACTTTCCCTACTGTTAGACTAGTTGGAGTGGGAATATTTATTTTTACTTCCCCGCTATTCAACACTTTCCCTACTGTTGCACTCAGTGAAGTGGGAATAGTAATTTTTACCCCCTTGCTATCCAACACTTTCCCTACTGTTGCACTTACTGGAGTGGGAATAGTAATTTTTACCCCTCCGCTATCCAACACTTTCCCTACTGTTACACTCGTTGGAGTGGGAATATTTATTTTTACTTCCCCGCTATCCAACACTTTCCCTACTGTTGCACTCATTGGAGTGGGAATAGTAATTTTTACCCACCCGCTATCCCACACTTTCCCTACTGTTGCACTCGCTGGAGTGGGAATAGTAATTTTTACCCACCCGCTATCCAACACTTTCCCTACTGTTGCACTCACTGGAGTGGTAATAGTAATTTTTACCCTCCCGCTATCCAACACTTTCCTTACTGTTGCAGTTACTGGAGTGGGAAAAGTAATTTTAACTCTTGCGCTATCCAACACTTTCCCTACTGTTACACTCGTTGGAGTGGGAATAGTAATTTTTACCTCCCCGCTATCCAACACTTTCCCTACTGTTGCACTCACTGGAGTGGGAATAGTAATTTTTACCCCTCCGCTATCCAACACTTTCCCTACTTTTGTACTAAATTATTATTTAAAATTTAATGAATATTTTATATATTAAAATTATAATAATTTTTTTTATTTATAATATTTATGTTACAGGTGTTTGTGTATATATATTTAATTGTATTTTTTGATATATTTCTAATATGTTATAATTAAATAAAAATATTATTTATTAATCATTTTAAAGTAAATATATATATTAAATTGTAAATATGTATGTTTATTTTTTTAATTAAATTTAATATTTATACATTTTTACATTTACAAATAAATTAAAATAATTTATTTTTAAGTTAATAGTATTTTTTTCCTTATTTTACAATATTTTTTTAACATAAAAAAACCCGATATATTTAACTTCGATATTTTAAAAAACGATATTTTTTTCTCGATATTTTTGTACTTACCATGTTGTAGATAGGATGTCGATATTCTGGACATCGATATTCTTGACACGATATTCTGGTAGGTCGATATTGTTGTCGTCGATATTATGTCAGTGATCCCTGGTGACAGCTCCGCTGTCAAGCCAGACCTAAAAAGAGTCCTCTAGATATGGATTGGAAGGATATAACTCATTCAATCACAACACTGCAAGATCAAAATTCTCCTGGGCGGGATAAACACAATAGGGAAGAAAGCCATTAAATGAAGAGCAGATAACTGAGATAAAGAATAAAGGCATCCAGTCATGAGCAAGGATCTCACCCAAAGCACACTCTAACAGTCTTGTTTCAAATGATCTATCTTTTTTATCATAAGGGATAAAGTACTCCCCAACGTACATTATAAGGATATTGCAAGTCACTGAGGAGTTCCATAACCATATAGAGGAATTAGGCCGAAGGCCGAGTTCCTTTATAAGGTTAAAGAACTCCGAGGTGACTTGCAATATCCTTATCATGTACACCAGGGGGTACTTTTTCCTATATAATATATGGTTATACCATCACCTATCCCACAAACCACTTAAAACCTTGGTGCGTGGCTCTTTCATAGGAAAGAGCGAGCATGTTTGCAAACATGAAGAATACAAATAAAACCTCTAGTGCAAAACTAAACATATCAAAATCCTGTTAGATATTTGTTGCAAACAGATATTAGAAACAGTTCACTACAAGTCAGTTAAAAAAAACTGCAGTAGCTTGAAATGTGTAGAAACATGCAGAGAGTCTAAGCTTTTCTCTTAGGAGTGCAAAAAATAAACATATTCTCTCTGTTGTCATTGTAAGCTATTAAAATAGTTCAGAAGAAAGAAAAGCATGTTCCATTTTCGTTGCTTTAAACAGCTGCTTCAATTATGCTCTGTGACCTGACCTGCCTCTCACCTGGGCTGCTGGCTCCAGCAGCAGGCATTGTGATGTCAGAACTCGACTGTAATAATTTATAATAGTCAAGTTCTGATGTCTTTTCTTTATAATCGGCAACTGGGTGTGTCACAAGTCGCCGATTGTAAAGAAATTAGAGGCTGCTGTTTATACAGGGATTACAAAATCCTATGTATTATGAAATGCATAATTTTATTAACACAATGTGATCAACATGAAGTGAAATTAGGACACACTGTTGAGAAGCTGTGTTTATGCTACATTAGTCAATCTAGCCCTCAAATTCAAAATGGCCACTCTGCTTGCAGCCACCTTTCAGCACACAGTCATCTTTTCATTTCTGTCTCACTCTGCATACAGGTGATTCATGCACCAGTAACCTTATAAACAATGTTTGAGATGTAATGTCACTTTCCCAGGTACAGAATAATGTTTCTTTTGTTTAAGGTTCTGTAGCACACTGTTCTATTGAGAGCTAGACTCACCTATTTGAACTATGGTGTGAGTCTCATGAGATCTTGTATATAAAGAAGCGATATTTCTACTAATTATTGAGGTGCCCGAAGAACACCAGGGATGGGAACTACATGGTGTGAATCTGTGGAACAGTGCTAAAAAAACTGATTTAAAAAATGAATATTCTTTCTTTAACCTTATTGATTCAATGTGTGTTCTTGTATAATTGCGTTCATGTATAGGTCTCGTATTTTCCATTAAAAGAGGACCCCTTTCCTGAGGGTGGGTGGCTCACTCTCACTCGACTTTTAGGAGGCAACTCCATGCCATTTTAACCTCTGATTTATACTTTGATTTCTTTCTTTAGAACTGAACTGTATGTAGTTCTGCTTATTCATTCCTCACATTTTATTCTGGCCATCATGCTATCGATTGACTCACTGACTCCTAACCATTTAATTGGCTTTCTGTAATGATTTAATCCTTTAATAATCCTCATAGTTTTGATAAAATTGTGTAATGTTATTGAATATTGAATTTTATTGTTGACCAGATCCAGTTGAGGAGCAACAAGATCCCTAGGGGGTTAACACCTCTCCCAGGCAATCAGCAGTGCTCTAAATGGGCACATTAAGGAAAAAGGGGCAGGAGGGCAGAGTTTATATTACTTCGGCTAGGGAGACCTTTTTCTGCTTCCTCAAGCTGAAGTATGAGGGAAGGAGATGGGTGCAGCAGCTGCCCAAAGCCCCCACAGTTCCTCAGAGGTCTCAAGGTTGAGGACCCAATAATTCTAGCCTTGGAGACAACAGAAGACTTGTAGTTGCCCAGATCGGTATCCCCCTCGGGATACCTTTCCTGGCAACTCACATACATGTCAATACACCCGATTCAGGAAGGAGGCTCCTGATTTTTGGAGCTAACAATAGCTTTATTTTGCCTGCCTCCCGCCTGAAATTGCCTCTCCTCCAATATAAGTCAACGGGGAAAATACATTCCCCCGATTATTATTTTTTAATCTCCCACTTTCCTCTTCTAAAATGTTGGCATGTATGAACTCATGATGAGGGCCAAGGTTTGTTATGCTTTGGAAACAATAACTATGCTTATATCCAAGACCTAAAATTGTGTGAGAAGGGGAATTTTTTAAGGGTGGCTGCTGCAGACAAAGGGATAACCACCACAGGCGAAGGCAGAGGGGTCCCTAATTTAAGAGCTCCTCATATTAGGAGTTGGCTTTCATTGTCAGACACAGGGGTGTTGTTCTTTTCATCAGAGAGGCATGTTTGGGAAGCTCCCCAGAACAGAGCAGTGGTTCTTCAGTGCTTGCCTGCTTATTTTAGCAGAAAGTAAACAAGTCAACGGTATCAGCATGGGATATTAAAAGATATCGCTACTTTGTGGGGCTTCCTGATCGTGAAATTATGCTTATTCACCCTACACTGTTTATTGAAATTATGCGAAATAGATGAACACTTTGGCATTCCAGGGACACGGCAGAAACTTGGTATTGTTACTTTAAGAAAGAGGGCGATAGGAGTCTTGAACCTTCCAGATAAATCAGTGGCTCTGGCAACGTCTCCCACGGCACAGTGGGGAAGCTGCCTGAGAACACTCAGTCAGGGAAGCTCGTTCGAGTTGCCGGTGCGGCACGTCCCCGCGTCGGCCACCGAGTCCAACATCCGCTTTCCTTTCATGAAGTGGCTGCGCTGCGCGTAAGCGCCGTCCTCTTGCCTACCACTGCAGGGGGGCGGTCTCCACGACGCGCCTCCCGCGCAATAATGAAGCTGGCGCGTAGGAGGCCGGATAAAAGGCTCTCTGAGCCCGGAGGCCTAGGGGGACTGAAGACAACAAGCTGCAGCAGTAGGCACGGCGGAGGCCAGACCAGGAGGAGGGGAGAGGGGCAGGTGGAGGCAGCAGTCAACAACCACGGCATACTAGTGACCGCAACAACAGGTAGGGCAGAGGGACGCCAGAGTTCTCTATCCACTCCTGCGCCTACAGACAGACGCTTCCCCCCAAAAATTATTCAGTTTCTCAAATCTCTACAAATAACAAGTAGAAAGTGGCGAAGAGAGCCATCGGATGGAAGATAATGGAGGGAGGAGAATGGAAGATAATAGAGGGGGGAGAGGAGGGGGCTTCTGCTAGTAAGGTGCATCGGTGGTCATTTATTTATATATAATTCAATACGATTTATATTGACGTTTTGTAAAGAAAGCAGTGTAACGCTTTGAACCTCCCTATACCCCCTACGACCCTTTCCCAAGAGTGCTTCTACCCCAAATTAGCGAGGTTCCAGTGCTGAAACCCCCCACCCCCGTTCGTGGTGGCCCACAAGCTGTCTTCCAGTGACATCATCTTAAGAGCCCTTAGTGGCCCTAGGGTATTTGATAGGACCAGTGTGTCTCTGATGGAGTTGAATAGGGGGCAACGACTCAATGAATTTCAGTTATGGCCCTGACATCATGAGAGATTTTCTCAATCTCCAGAATGTGCCATAGCTTGTGGCACCAATCTAGCATCCTGGATTTTCCAGATCAGCCAAAGCGATAATTTAAAAATCTTGGGCTGATCTGGAAAAGCTGGATAAGACAATGCTCTGTTATTAATCTTCATTCTTATATCTATCACAAAAGTCATCTCTTTTCAAGAAAAGGAACAACCTGACCTGCCTAATACATCCGACACACCATACAGAGTAACGTCACCAGTTTACCAGATAACTCTTTAAACAACAATTATTCATTGTCCGGCGCAACTCGCAAACATCTGCTGTACCTCGTTGCATCCTACAATGTATCATACCGGGGCTGAGGTGGAGTCTGCATTTTTACCACTTTCAGCAGTCTGCACACCAAATGGTGTTCCTTCACAGGGTTTCAGTCTACATACTTGTGACCAGCTGAAATCGCTGATATGGTCCTGTATGCCTTACCTTGACTCTTTAGGCCCAAGAGAAAATTAAAAACATGCACTACATCTGCAGAAGCGGGATGTAAGTCCCGTTCCAAACAACAGCTTGACCACTTACTCTGCGCAGTCTTATAGCATTTGTGTGTGCCTAGGCCCCAAAACTCCATAGTGAGCGATGCAGGTTGTCACAGTCATACGGAACAGCAGAAATGCACAACCAGTAGTTGCCAATTTTACAGAAAAGCCCCTGTTGCCAGAGCCCCATAATTAGCTCTCCAACTGAAATGCCTCCCAGTTGGAAGTTAATTCTAGAAGGAAAGAAGTTCAGCTTGCGCAAACCCCATCACTCCTGCAGCCACCAAGCTATTGACAGTTTCAGCTCTCTGATCTCTTGAATCCATCCAATGGTACAACTCCAAGTCTGCCATTTCATTGAACACACTCAGAAGTTTCTCCACTCTACTGAAATCTGTGATCTCAGCTAATCTGCCAGTATTTTCAGCCTTATACCTCCTAGATGATTCAGATATCATACCACTGAAACGTCCATCCTTAGAAGGATCCATCTTTGGACCTTGTGTTTGGGGATGGTCCTTATCGCAAAAAAACCTGCCAGTGTCTCAAGGTAATTTATGCGTGGTGTGATTTCATGATCTGACCACTGAACTCCTATTGACTCGTCCCCACATTCTGATCCACAGCCCAAATGGCTAGAGTCCAAATTTATCACCATGTCCTGCCTTCTGGCCACTTAAACCATTCCAAGATGCCTTTCCTGTGTGCACATGCATGCTCATGTGCCCTTGTATGTCCACCATCTTGGAAGGCTTTTTCATAAGCTTTATGAAAAACTATTCCAAGATGACCACTCTTGCAAATTGGCCATCTCAGAATGTTTTTTCAAAAAACATAAGAAAAAGCCTCCCATTATGGCCACCAGGCACGCACACCATGCATCCATCTTGGAAAAAAACAGCATTGGCAAAGTAAAAGGCCTGCGGCCCGATATCACAGGCAAGACTATTGACTTTGCTGAATTGCAAGCCAGAACGCTTAGTTACTTTCCACTGAATAGGAAGTCTAGGTACATGTTTTCATCAACTTATTGAAGCAGCTCCCCTTTTATTTTAAAGGTTTTCCAAACTTTTCTTAGCAAAGACCAAACTACATATGGAAAAGGGATTTTGACAACATTTGACCTTGTAAGGGTGCAGAACCTAAAAGGGACAAAATATGCCATGCTGAGGGGGAATAAGGTGCTGTAGTTCCCTCTGACTTAGCTACACTAATTCACCAGGTTCAGACATTGAAAATCAAACGGTGGTAACCAGATTTTGTGGTCTCAGAATGTCTCACTTTAAAAAGTTAATATTTTGTAGGTTTTGGTGAATGGTACAACTTGAAGTATAGAAGGGAATGTAGGGTTGTGTCATAAGTGCAAGCACTGTACGGTCTTATTGATGCACTGTGTTCCGTCTCGCTGGAACCCAAATGTTCAGAAGCAACAGCGTCTTTAACCGCAAAGTAAACAAGCATTGGTAAAACCAGTTGACGGCACACCCTAAAAGACAATGCCTTGCAGTTGTCCTTGTGACCTGAAGTCGTATGGTAAGCCTGCTACGTGTGAGACGCAAGCTGACTGCACAACAAATGGTTCTGGTAGGGCAAGAGGTGCGCGAAGGTGTCAGGGGGAGGCTTGATTTAGGCTAATTAAAACATTCAACAGTGAGAAGATTCCATTGTTGGTTGGTAGGCTCAGAGGTAAAGAATTTACAAAATGTTCGGTGAATTTGTGTTCAAACACAATTTTAAAGTGGAGAGAGTCTCACCATTAGCACTAATGACTAAAATTTGTATTTTCTAGGCTGCCAAAATGATGAGCACAAAGCCAAGACTCGTTGTTCCTTATGGACTGAAGACTCTATTGGAGGGACTCAGTCGAGCCGTCCTGAGAATACAGCCAAATAGCATCGCCCAGTTTGCATCTACATATTTTACAGAGTTACTTCAATACCGAGAGTGTAGGTTTAAAGTTTACGTTAAAAATTCAGCCTGTACATAACATAGCATGTGTATTTGTTAAGCAAAAGTTCACGCCTTGGGGCATCGTGGTGCTGACTAATAAGTGTTTGTTCCAGGGGCGACTTCTCTGTAAGAGCGGAGGAGTGTTGCCCGCCACCCAAATCGCCCTCAAAAGCCTCAGAGCTGAAAAATAAAATGGTAATAAAGTTAATTTATTACCATTTTATTTATTTATCCCCCGTCCCGAACCGAGGCTGAGGACGAAGCGGGGCTTGCAGACTGACGGCATCAGGGAGGAGGGTGGGCTGCCTGGGCACTTTTCAAAGTGTGCATGTTGCAAGACGGCCAGCCAGACATGCGCACTTTGAAACCACTAACCCAGTTGTCTTAATACAACTGGGTCATCAGAGCAAATGCAGGGCTCCAGTGTTCTCGGTAGCGGCGAGAGAGGCCCCTCCCTCCAATCTTGGCACTTCTCTCATGCTGGTGAGAGCAGCGCCAGAATTGGCTAAGGCAGTTGGCTGGGGCTCGTATCGGACTGCAGCAGGAGGAGGAGGTTGTGCTTAAAGTGTTTTATTTTTACCCACCACCCATTTGCCCACCCCATCACTCCCCATAGATGCCAGCAGCGACTATTTTATTGTTACCCAACTGACTGGTACTCAATATAATGACCTCGGAATGAAAAGTGGACCAGCCGAGATTTTCACCTGTGGCCATACATAGCTGCTATTCTTGTCACCCAAGAGCAATGATGTTCTTCCACTCTACCGCTACAGTGGCTCCTCTGAAGGTAATGAAAGTTAGCTCAGCCGCTTCGGTGTTTCATGCGGCTGCTCAGCAAACTTTATCTTACAGAAACAAAGTCTTGAAACGGGATTTTGGTAAAACTAATGACGCTAGCTCCCAGGTTATGGGGGGTCTTTTGTAGGTTTTGCCAAAGCTACCTTCTGATCCTTTCCAGTCGGTAGCTAAAAATAAACAAAAAACTCCTGTGTCATTTTGTAGCCACGCACCTACACAGTGACACAGCTATCCGTGTCAAAAGGTTATTTTTAAATATTCTTAAGACATGCTGCACAGCATCAGGGATGCTTTGCATCATGGCTAAAACCTAATGGCAAAGCCAATAGGTCTCAATGCTGAGACCTGGTTTTGCCAATGCTTGTTATTATCTTCTGTTCTACACTGCCAGTTTTCCCACATAGAAAGGTCTAAGCTATGTCGGGATTCTCCCAAGTGAGTACAGTCAAAAAAAAGAAAACAATGGAAAAATCAGCTCAGTTGCCATAGAAGATGAACTGGTAATGTAATTGATTATTAATGGCCTGAATGCTTATGAATATTAAGTGTGTTTAGAAATCTAAAAAGCTACGTAACCCCTGATATAAAATATGATTGTTATAAAACTTGAAATTACTACAGAAAGATTTGTCCCTGTGTATAATTTGTTACATCATTACTCTGTGCTCCCATCCCAAGGTAACAAACATAACAACAGATAAAAGATCATTGTTGGAAATGTGCCTTTCCTACTGGGTCAACCCAATTTTTTGCTTTTTCTGGTGAACCCTGTTTTTGCTTGCTGTAGGACTTTGTGCATTTTACCCCTGCTAACCAGTGCTAACATGTCTTTGCTCCTCCTTTCAACATGATGACATTGGCAAAGCCCTGACTGGTATAATTAACATTCCTATAAGTCCCTAGTATATGGCACCCACAAGTTACCCCGGGCCTCTCAGTTAAATGATTCCAGTAAAAGGGATAGAAATCTAGGGGATCTACTTCGCCTGGACAAGGCTAAAATTGGTGTCTCAAGGCTAACCTGTAGGTGGGTTATACTCCTTAAAACCCACAACCTAATACAGAACAGTGACCAATGGTATAGGTTAGTCATATGTAGTAAGTGAATCCAATTTTCAAACTTCAATTAGAATTCTTCTGAGTATATTGAGAGCAAAGAATTCCATGGTTGTCATATTAAAGAAAGGTATTTTATTAGTCTTATTGTGCTTCTTACTCTTTAAGCGATGTTGGCTCTATACAAAGATTTGATAACGGTGATCAGGCCTTGGTTTATTTCAACTGTATAGATTCCACAGTACCACAATTGTATAATCCCATAAGTAAAATAATGACATGCTTAAAAGTGATTGAGAAGGCATTGAACAAAAATCGATTCCATTGTTTAATATTATGAATTCGTTTAAACAGTCATGAATATTTCAAGCAGACAGCAAAACAAAAAGTGGAAAAACAAAATCTGTTATTTAGGCATCATGTCAAAGTTCATGAAGACTATACATTAGGCTTGCAATGGTGTCAGAGAAAACATGTCAAAAAGGTGGAACATGGCACACTGGTGGTCAGACAGTATGGGTTCTACCAGATAAAGGGGTGGGGGGCTGTGCTAGTATACTGGTGTACACACGTTGGGATCCATAGTTGTCATGCATGGAAACGTTGTTATTGAATTAAGCATTACCATCATTTGGATTGATACAGTGCCATTTGGACAGTGTAGTAGGCAGAAGTGAACCGGTCAGAGTGAACATGGCGTCGTTATACATGCATGAAAATAGTCATCATGCAGGTGCCTACCAATAAAGCAAGAATTATGGGGAGGTAATATTCTTCAGGAAGTCACACTGGAAGAAAAGTACATTGTAGTTTTTATTTACTGTACATGACTAACCTGTAAGTTAAATGTCAGCAATGGGCTGCAGCACTCATTGTGCCACCCACTGCAGTGACAATGCAAACATGACTACAGACCTGCCTCCAGTAGCGTGCATAGCTGTGCAGGTTTAAATTACCAGTTTGACCCATCAAAATAACCACTTTAAAACCCTGTTTTAAATATTTAAAAGCCACTCCTATGTAAGCCGTACTGAACATTCAGGCAGGGTGCATGGTATTTAAAAGTAGAGCATGTACAGGTTAATGTTAAACATGTCCTTATATTGACAAGCACATCGAAGCTAATTTCACTGTTGCAGGGTTGGCTATTTCATAGAAACGCATTGGGATGCAATATTATGTTTAATAATTGGTATATCTGCTTAGGAATCAGCTACAAATTACATTTTTTGACTTTTTACTATGTTATTACAAGCCCAATTCAATGATGAAGTTCGATTTGTAATAAATATGTTGGGAAGATCACTTTAAAAAGACGCCTTTGCCCTGCCTAAAGTCACTGAAAGCTAAGTTTGCCTTTTGGTGACTCTATTTTGCCAGCCAGTAATTAGCATTTCAGTTGTCGGGAATGAGGTTTGAACTTGCCCCAGGAAAGGGACAAAAGCTCTTGGGTGCGGGGAGGTGTTGTTGTGCCATTGATGGAATGGGCTGTGGGCTGGGACCATGGTCTAATTAATTCATCTAGGCCTACGCTGTCACAGGAAGATGTAGATAACACTGATGCCCCCACCCTTCTTTTGTTCCTCCACCCATACTGGTCTCCATCACAGTGGGCCTTTTACTGTTAACACAGGATTAAATCCTGCTGGAGTGTTTTAAGACCTGCTTGACGGGCGTGCAGGGGTTTTACATATGACATTGGGAGTGCACTTAAATTGTGGGAAACGTAATGCTAAAATAATTTGTGTATGCGCTGTCTGGTTGCTGAAAGCTCACCTTTGTACTACCAGACTTTTAAGTCTGAGTTTGTTGGGGGTTTCAGGGACTGCTAAACTAGATTTTAGTGTTAGATGTGGGGGGGGGGGGCACTATGATTAGCATAATACTCATCCCCAGTTCTCAGAGCCCAAGGTTAGTGTGTGTGTCCAAAGACGTCAGCCATCTTGAAAATGCCCATAGCAGGAACTTTTACTGCGTTGGTTAGGGCATCCCCAGGGTAATTTCCATCCACAAGCTCATGCCAAGCATTAATGTGGCATCTCCAGACACCCGCTTCAGAACACTCCTGGACCTGTGGGAGATTTGAAGAGGAATGAACCTGCTGTTGTGACCTGAAGAGCCTAGGAGACTGGACCTGCTCTCCCTCTTGTGCCCAAGACAAGTTAGTGTGCTCCAAGGGTTATAAGACTGATCTCCTGTTTAAAGCTATGGGGCTGAGTCTGGTCATCGCTGAAGATGGCTGCCTGCTGAGTGTACTCTGCGGCACGTTAGAGCCACAGGGACTATTGCAGTGTCCCTCAAGCAGCTGCGGGGGGAGGTGACCCTTGTCCCACGGGGCCCCTGGCCCCCACCTTTCGATGCAGTTCGGCCACCGCAGTCCCTGGACTGTGGATAATCCCGTCTGGAGGGCCAGCGCTTTGAGTTTCTCTCCTGTGACTGCATCTGCAGCAAATGCTGCATTGTCTCAGCATCAGCCATGAAACCTGCAGCATTGGGGCGAGCCCGGGGCCCGCAGGCCTCTTCACGCTGATATGGAGGCCTGAGTCCCGGAGATGCCCCCCAGTGTGAGGAGACTCTCAATCTCCTAGAGGGCAGGTTCGTCCACGATTGAGCTGGCTGCGATGTTAAAGTGGGGCCCGCATTCCCCACTCTGCTGGGGACGGCGTCAACAGCCACATTGCAGCATGACACCCAGTGGCTGGGCCTTGAGACATCTCCAGGACCCACAGCCCCTTTTCACACTGTTACAAGGGCCTTGCCTTGGTCCAATCTCTGCTGCCCAGATCAACGGGTCCTTGGGGACCGGCCCGGTCGAAGCCTTATCTGTGAGCCGGTCACCACAACTTTGGCCCCCCTGCAGCCTTCTTTTTCTGCTGGGGGGCCACCCGACCACTGCACCGCCTCACGGACCCTCTCCCCATTCATGGAGGGCCTGAGGGACGAGGCCACGCTGTGAGAGGGTGCATGACTTCAACGCAGCCTGGGGGCTGGTTTGTTTGCCACGTTATGCTTGCCACCCCTCCTTGCACTATAGGTAGTCATCTACCTAGCTTCCTCTGAAGCTACCCCGCCATATAAGACAGTGCCCGTATGGCTTGTTTTGGGCCTGCCACAAGGGTGTAGGATGGCCCAGCCAGGGGGTGGAACCGTATTAGAGCCGTATTGGTGTGTTTGGGGTGCAATGTCAGATAAGGCCTAGGAGAGACCCGCTTGGACTTGGGCCCTATTGGGGTCCTCTACTTTCTCTGAATTGGACAAGTGGGGGGCGGCATGCATCTCCCTCACAGCGGCAGCCCCCCCCAAGGAAGAACGCTTGACCGCCCCGCCCCCTCTTCTGAGGTCTTACTGGAGCATCATTGAGTCCAACCTGGATTGACCCCCTGGCCTGCCCCCAGCCTCTCATACTCTTCATTCATCCCTGCCTGTTGTGACTCGGCGCTCCCCCTTGTTTCGATGGGATGGAGCTTAGACTACCTTGAGAGCCCCAGAGCATGGCCTCTTGCCTGGGACTGAGCAGAGCTGCAGGACGCCCTGGGCGCTGGGCCCCTCGTGCCTGGCACCGATAACTGTGTTGGGGTACTCTGGGGGGGGGTTCTTTCTCACACACCTTCCCTCTCCTGCCTTTTGATCCCGAGCGGCTCCTGGTGGCTGCCACCAACTTCCTCTCATCACAGCGTGGCCCACCTATCCAGCTGCTGGGGCCCTCAACTGTCCTGTTGGGGAGTTGCATCTCTTCTCGTCCCCAGAACCAGCTATGCCTCCCGGTAAGTCCACCCAACAGCTGCTCTTCATGGAGGTGGTCTCACAGCCATGTCTCACAACAGCCCCACCTGTTTCGGCCATCCAGGCTTTGGCCGCTGCCCCTCTAGATCCCATGATGGACCAAATCCTTCAGGATATCACCGCAGTGGGTCACCGTCTGGAGAACATGAATGCCAAGATGTCTGACCTCACTGCGGAATCGAGGTCTATCCAGGCTGACATAGCTGGATTCAATAATAGACTAGTGGGGTTGTTGAAACAACGCCTGTCGATTGTAGAGGAGCAGCAAAACCTCAGCTCGGACCGAGATTCGGAACTGTGGCACCTATGCATCAAAATCACCGACCTTGAGGACCGGAGCCGCATGGACAACCTCTGTTTCTCCGTATTTCCGGAGCGAGTGGAGGGGTCTGATGTCTGTGGCACCGACTTGGCCCACAATGCTCAGTGGCTCCGGGGCTGGCGCGGCCCCTCATCGCCTGCTTCTTGTACTATGAGCAGGTTGGGCGACTACTTTCATTGGCCTGTGCTTATGGCCCGTATGACTTTGAGGACCAGGAGATCTATATTGCGGCAGACTTCTCCCGGGAAACCAGGGACAAAAGGAAAGCCTTCCTCGCCCTCCAACAACTGCGCAAACTGGATATTAAATTTGGCCTCTTCGAACCCGCACACATGTGGATCAAAAAGTACGGAAGGTCCAAGGACTTCCTTGATCCCTGGGAATTGCAGTCCTTTCTGGAGGGCCTCCAAGACCAGGAGATGGACACAGCGCCTGTGGAATCGTTGGCAGGGAGGACTGCTAGGAGGACGCCCTCCCCTTGGAGTGTGAGGACCGGAGCACCCGAGGGGTTTGACACCTGGACAGGTTATAGGACCGCCCCGGCAGGCCCCACAGTGGCAAAGACAAGGAAATCCGGGTGGTGGCAGAGCTTACACAGGACAGAGGACTCGCAAATCCCGCTCCCCGTTGAAGCACAGCCTGCTCAAGGACTGAAGACCCCCCACCCTGCTCCAGCTGCTACTGCAGGCCTGACCCGCTTGCTGCATGCCTGAGCCCTGTGCATCCTCTGGACGGATGGATGAATATTGCCATATTGTTTGAGAGACTGCCCCTTGGGCTATTGTTATGCTGTTCTACTGTTTATTGACTTTGCTCCTGTTTTCTGTGCTATTTTGGCAATGGGTTGGGCGGGGTGTAGCCTGTTCCACCCAGCCCTGCAAGGATCTTTTCCTTGCTTCTTTTTTATCCTGAAGTGCTCCATGCCGAATGCCTGCTCGTGGGGCCACCCTTGCTGCACCTCACCCTTGCGTGCTGCCCATGCTCTGCTGCTCTTTTTTTCTTAGGCCTTGCGTCCCAAGCTTCCGGTGCCATTGCTGTAATGTCCTCAGGTCCTCTCTGTTGGCTCCTTGCCACCCCCTCCCATTTGTCGTCCAGCTCTGCAGGCCTGGCTGGGTCCCTGCTTGCCACCCTGGGGAGGGCGGGCTGGTTGCGGTCCTGGTTGCCGATCTGGAGTCCTCTGGGGGCCTGGGTAACCTTTCCTGTTCGCCCCTCTTCACCGCTCATCTCCCTTCCGCCCTAGCCCCGGTGACCGCTCTCCAGCCTTGTCTCTCCTGGGCCGACACGGCTCCTCATCTGTCCTGGCCGACTTTCTCGCTGCGTGGGTCCCAGTTTGGACCCACAATACATGGTTCCCGGGCTTTCCCAAGGTGCCGGACACAAGCTCCTCGTAAGCTTCCCCCTGCTCAATCCCTCTTTCCTGACTTCCCCTCCAGCACCCTCCTCCCGCCTTCTGTTGCGGGTTTCCCCTGTGCTGTCCTCCTCCCCATCCGCCCCTTCCCCTCCACCTTTCTATCTCCTCACCCCCTCCACCTGGTGCCCCCTCCTTATCTTCTCTCACTGCATCTCTTCCTTCTGGTCCCACTTCTTCCTCTCCCACCTCTATTTTCCTCCCTTCTTTAGCTTCCTTCTCTGTGGCCATCTGCATTCCCTGCCCCCCCAAACCTGCAAAATGTGAATGGCCTCACTCGATCAAACGCAAGAAGGTACTGGCATACCTCCATTACAACAAGCATGTCGATGTGGCCCTCCTTCAGGAGATCCACCTCTCTGCAGATGATCCACAGCAGCCACTCTCCGGCCACGGCAGACGGGTCCGGGCAGCTCCAGAAATGTGTTGTGGCGATTCTTTAGCGGAAGTGTCTGCCCTTTACCGTCCTCAGGACATGGATAGACCCAGATGGCCGTTACACGTTCATCAAACTCTGTTTTGGGGGGAGAGCGCCTTTTGGAGGGTCAGTATACATGCAGACGGGGTCTAAACCACAGTTTCTTCTTCAGCTTAATCACCTCCTAACGGAAATTGATGCGACACACTGGCTCATTGGGGGGAATGGAAATTGTCCTGAGATGCGGTCATGGAACCGCACCGGTCCACTGATTATGGACAACGTGGACCAGGCCATACTGTGTGGTATAGTCGCTGATCATGGTCTTGTAGACATCAGGCATCTCTCCCACCCTGCGAATTGGGAGTTTACCTTCCTCTCACCGGTGCATGGTACCCAATCTCGTCTGGATTATTTTTTCATCTCCCAACAGATGGTTGCCCTTACACGGGATGCACAGCTCCTTGACGGCACAATCTCGGATCACTCCCCGATTCTCCTTTCTTTGGACCTCGGGCTGTCATCCTGGGGGCCGCAAACCATGGCACCACAATATCTCATGCTATTGTTCTCCCCTGAGCAAATCCCACCTCCGCGCACGAGTTTGCTCCTATTTTGAGCATAGCAAGGGTTCTGTCCCCTCCCTGTGCACCCTGTGGGTGAACGTAAAGGTGACCATCCAGGGCCAATTCTCTGGAGACTCTGCCCTTGCCAGAAAAACAGAGGGCGGGGGCGTGTCTTGGAAGGCCAACATGGCGGATGCCACCTAAAGAGGCTCCGACCGCCCAAGCCACTATCTGCCAAAATCCGACATTATTCCGGACCCCAGCGAAAAATTGCTGAATCGATGACCATGGCGAACTGACTGTGCGGTAGTAGAATCGAGAAACTATGCCCAAGGACCGGATAGCGCGAACAAGATGCGGCGGATCTCGGTCGACCTGTGTGGAGGCCGACCTACGAGCCTGATCTGTCGGTGTGACGGACCGCAGAAGCCGAGACGAAGGTAACAGCCGGCCTGGGACACGGCCCGAGGTGAGGGGGCTCTGCAGCAACGCTGTGGGGGCGGGTGCGGCTTTAAAGCGGGATAGCCGCCCGCGGCCCTGTCGACCGTGCGGCCGACGAGACGGAGTGAGCTGTAGCATCCGTGGGCCCGAAATTGCATTGCGGTGTCCACCGGCCCCTCCAAATTAAATAAATACCCTGTGGGGCCCCCCTGAAGCCTGGGCGGACAGGCGGCCACGAGCAGCTACATTCAGGTGGCGTTGCAAGGACTCAAGCTGGGACCGGCCGGTGAGGAGGTGGAACATCGAGGGCACCGCCCCTGGGGGAAGATTGTCATGACCCCATAGTGAAAGGGGGCGAGTGTCCGATAACCCTGCGCCCTGGGGACCCACGTGGCAACTGCCAGGGATCCAAAGGCGGCGCTGACGCTGGGGCCCCGGCTAATTAACAAACTCCCTCCGGAGGCCCGACGAGCCTCGGATTAGGATCGCCCCGCACCAGATAAATAGAGACCGAGGAGTTGAGTGCTGGAGGGGATTGATTAACTGTGACGCCCTCTAACAAGGTGCAGGTCACGCGCACAACCAAGACAGCGGTGCGTGCCCCTAGGGGTTGGTAGGCCCGAAGGAAACACGTCCAAAAGCGGCTATGCCACACAGGATCTTGGCACCTTGATACCCGGCAGGCCCCCCTGAGGGACCCGAGTAGACTCTGGTGGAGTGAACGGTAACTTCTGGTCACCTGATGGGAGAGCCAGAGAAGCGAACCGCCGATCATTGCCTGGCTCACAGCAAAGACACCGACTCTATTTCTATTGCAGAGGACCGCCTCTCTGTCCCAGGCCATATCTTGAAGATGTTGAGGTCCCAGACCCTGGAGGGTGGACCTACTGGGGCGGCTAACGGGTTGGGGGTCCGGCGAGTCCGGTTCCTTTAGGGGGCCCACTTGGCTGGCCTCCCAGGGCTGCAGAAGCGGCCAAGCTAGGCTTGGTGCGGCTTGTTGTCCGAGCGCCTGGGTTCCGTGAGGCCCGGCCTGAGACATCGCTCCCGGGGGGGGGGGGGGCTAATTAGGGCTGGGGACACACAGCCACCGGAAGTTATAAGATCTACTACTCCGCAGTGTAAATCAACGGAAGTGCAGACGTGGCTCTGCTGAATAAGGGGATTCTCTTTTCACAATATCGTTTCTCTGCTTCCTTCCTCCCCCCTAAGTCCCATTAACCAACATGGGTAAAGACAGGCAGCCAGGTGCCAGCTCCAAACAAAGCACCCTAGATCAATTTACTACTGTCCCCGGTGGCTCAGGTGAAGAAGGGGCCAGCGGTCCGAGCCCCGATACCGCGACGGTTTTAGCCGCAATCACTCAATCACAAGATGCTCTGGAGGCAAAGGTCGGAGCTGTGGGGTCCGAAGTCTCATTTCTACGTCAGGACCTCCGTAAAGCAGTAGACCGCATCACAGAAGCTGAAACCCGTTTCTCAACAGTAGAAGATACAGTGGCCTCCCTTCAAAAAAAGGTGAACAAGCTCACGGTCGTGGCGCAAGATCTAGCTTCCCGGGTTGAAGATGCTGAGGGCCGTTCACGACGAAACAACCTGCGCCTCGTCGGCTTTCCGGAAAATTGCGAGGGCTCCTTGATGAACAACTTTCTTTCAAAATGGTTGAAGACCCTAATGTCAGGAGAGTCCCTAGCCCCATGATTCGTGGTGGAGAGAGCCCACCGGGCGCTGATGAAGAAGCCCCCTCCCGGTGAGCGGCCACGACCGGTGATCGCTAAATTGGTAAATTATGCTGATCGTGACACAATTCTCCAGTTCGCCAGAACCCATAAGGACCGACTGCTTTTTGATTCACAACCAATAATGATTTTCCCGGCCTACACCTGACTTGTGCAGCAACAGCGGCAGTCCTTCTTGGCCGCTAAGCGTAGGCTCAGCCAACTCAACATATCCTACATGCTGCTCTATCCCACTCGGATGAGGGTTACGTACAACTCGAAATCATATTTCTTTGACTCTCTGGAAGCTGTCTTCGCCTGGGCAGATGAAACTGCACATCTTAAGCCGCATACCCCACCACCGGTAGAATCGGATTACTCGCAAGGATCCCAAAGAAGTAGACAGGGAAGAGGCAACTCTAAGAGACAGATCCAGATCCAATTAGCGGTCTCAAACGCAAAACGAAGAGATCTAATTAACTGTCTGTTACTACCCTTCGGACCTGTGGTCTAGATGGATAACTCCCATCTTCTCAAGTTACAATACTGCTCGGTTTTTTGACTTGGCTTGGGACCACCCATGGAACCACTATGCCCCTAAATTGCTACGTTTAACTGTTTTGGGATGTTAGGGTATGGTTGGTGGAGTTCCCTGGGTTCCCACTGTTGGGGCCCCGGTGTCCTCTCCGCCGCAACAGGTACTCCTCGATCTCGGAAGTATAGGTGTGGGGGGTTGGGGAAGTTCTGTTCTATTACGTTAATTTTATTGTAGACACCGAACACGCACTGAGGTCACATTCCACTGAAATAACCGCAACTACCGACAAGTGCTACATTGACGACAGATGACGCTACACACAGACAGCCCCCAATTGGGGGAGTTAAATACAGTATCATGGAATGTTAGGGGGTTACTTAATAAGATCAAGAGGGGCACGGTACTTCGATTGGCCAAACGCTGTGAAGCTGACATTCTCCTCTTACAGGAGATTCATCTCCTAGGAAAAAAACCCCCATGTCTCAACAGATTCGGATATACCACAATATATCATTCGGGGTTTACCAGGGGCTCTCGTGGCATGGCGATTCTGGTGCATCGCCGTGTCCCTTATACCATTTCCAAACATTGGCTGGGGTTGATATACCATCATTACAGGTACATTGTCCGGCGAACAATTAACTATAGGCAGCGTTTATGCTCCGCCCCCCTGGACAAACCTTCACGGATAGAGTTGCACAGGTATGGGGGGAGCTCCCCTAGGGCCTAATTGTACTAGGCGGAGATTGGAACGACATCATGACACCGCAAGATCACTGGCGGGGATCAGGGCAGGAAATCCCTCATAAGTAGGTCCAAACTTAACCTTTAGCTGCTTCCTTGGGTGGTCAGATGCGTGGTGCGTACATCACCCCTCCGAGCAAGGCTTTACATATACTTTGGCAGTACATGGCACATTATCACAACTAGATTACATCTTCCTTCCCCGTAGATACACGCATAGGATATCCCATAACTCCATTTTGCCCAGGGGGTTGTCAGATCACTCTCCGGACTAGCTCAAGCTATACCTAAAATCACAAAGGCCCCTTTATGGATGGCGCATGTCGCCCTGGCATCTTAAAGGCCCAGCTTATCAAGAGGTCCTCCGGCTGGCCATCACAGATTATCTGACTCGGCCCCGTCCAAAATTATCCTATGGGAGGCTCTCAAACCTACAATCCGAGGGGTCGATATAAGTTTAGGACAGGAGAGAAACGTAAGTGATTAGTCCAAATATTGGAACTAGAAGATCGTCAACGGTCCCTCGAGATGCAGGTGGCAACAGGGACTACCCCGGGATTGCAGCATAACCTTCTCCAAATCCAGCAACAAATACATCAACTCCTCACTAACGAAGCGCAAGAGATCTGTCTAGCAATGCAGTACAGGATTTATCATTGGGGAGACAAGTCAAGTAAAATGCTCCATCGGTTATGCCAGGCCAAGATGGCTTCTATCCCCGTGCCGGCACTTCGTGACACTGAAGGAGTACTATGTACCACCCCAGGGATGGTGGCCCAAGTATTCGCAGCATATTACGCTTCTCTATATCAACAGAAAGACCTTATATCAGGCGCTCTCATTGACAAATTCCTATCAGACATATCCCCCAATAAAGTCTCTGATCAAGTACGAGATTTACTCGATGCCCCAATAACATTAGACGAGCTTAGAGCGGCACTGGTCAATACCCACCCTGGTAAAACACCAGGACCTAATGGATTCCCCAGTGTTTCCTACGGCCGCATATGGCCACATTGGGTCCACATCTTCTAGCAGCACTTCATGAGGCACTGGAACAACACATTTTACCTGTAGATTGGCGCCACACTGAAATTATCGTATTCTTAAAAAACCTGGTCGCTCTTCATATCGCCCCATCTCTCTCCTAAACTTTGAACCCAAGCTCCTCAGTAAAGGACACATCCGAGACCTCGTTCATCCAGATCAATCTGGCTTTATGCCACAGCGATCCACCCGGCATAACATCCGACGGATCCACAATGCCCTCGCAAGAGCCCAAGAACTGGGCCGACCAGCAGTCGTTCTCTTGGCTGATATTGACAAAGCATTTGATTCCTTAAGCTGGGCATACCTCTTCAAACTCCTCCGTGCACTTAATTTTGGACCCCGTTTCTTATCGTATATCCAGCTGCTATATACAGACCTCTCGGCCTCACGGGTGGTGGGACACCGGTCGACTTCCTTTTCCATTCACCACGGGACACGGCAAGGCTGTCGATTATCTCCACTCCTATTCTCCTTAGCCATAGAGCCTTTAGCCACCTGGGTACGACCAGACCCGCGGATTTGAGGGTTTGAGTGGACACACGAGTATTCGGATAGGATTGCATTATATGCCGATGTGCTTTTCTTCATGACGGACCCTTGGTCCTCCGGGCCCGCATTCTTCAAATCTTCCGGATATTTGGTGAAACTTCCGGCTTAGGCGCCAACCCCTCAAAATCGGTGCTTTACCCTGTGTGTGGAGACCGTGGGTGACTTGGGCTGCACAACTGTCTTATGCCACTGAGGGATTTAAATATCTGGGGGTATTTATTTCATCATGCCCCACGATATCATGGACGCATAATATCACCCCTCTCCTCCCAGCCGTTCGAGACGAAACCATAATATGGTCACAATTGCCTCTGTCACTATACGGTCGATCAGCCATTTTTAAAATGGTTACTATATCGGCTACAGAACTTTCTATATAACATCCCCCGCTCATGGTTTACTGAAGTGAATGCACTTCTTAATAATTTCCTTTGGCAGGGGTGGGACAATTTGGGTGGCGATAAACATTTGTACACAGTCGGCCTACTGCAGAGGTATCGCCACGGCGGATATGTATGCATACTATGCCCCGTTCCACCTCTTAGTCATTAATGAGTGGTGGTATTGCCCACAATCAAATCCGACCTACGTCGTGGAACGCCTGGCAATGGAGGACAAATCCCTACAGAAACTCCTTTATAGCCAGATAAGTCTTGATACCCTTCCTCTGACCAGCAAAACAGTGATACAATTATGGCGGCACACAGTTAAAACCATGGGCTGCTGGGGACGCTTGACACAAGCGACCACACTCTGGCAGGGCACATACATACGCTCTACCTCCGCGCTTACGGGCTTTCATAAATGGGACCTCATTGGGATTTCCACACTGGGCGATATTATGCAAGGTCGCACCCTCAAATCGTTTCAACAACTACAGAGTTTCAACTACATAAATCACAGTTCTACAGATATCTACAATTACGACACGCCCTAACCCCCCAAATTCGTCAACTCCAAGAACTACCGGAATTTCATCCCTTAGAAGGTCGCCTCTTAATGGGAGACCTGGGAGCGCACAAGATTAGACAAATATATCAGACCCTGACTACCCACACACGAAATACGCTACATAAGACCAGAGACGCTTGGACGATTGATTTACCAACCCCGACCGAGGCCCTAGCTAGCCCCTGGAGTGTGGTGGTTTTCTCACGATCGTAATCAATGGGGAATGGATCACTTGTACCTGTAACCAGGGCTCAGGTGTTCTAACCTTAAGTGCTTAAAAAACCCTCATTCACGTAAACAGGTCGTATGGCGGTTTATCTTGATTCTCCGCCTGTATCAAATACGTGACAGCATCATCATTGGGTCTCTGTTGTATGCTTCCTCCACCTGGAGGGAACCACTGGTTATTACAGTAGTGATCAGTGATAAGTGCCGAGTGAGAGTGCTCTGGTGAAGTGAGTTGGTTTAAAAGTGATCCTCACACTTCCTCAACTGTAACTTTATTCAGTTCGGTGTGTGTGGACAGTGTAAAAACAAGTTCGTGCGAAAGGGACCTAATTAGGAGTCCTTTGCACTCAGAAAGGTGGTCGACATGTTTCAGCCCCTTGGGGTGCCCCTAGGGGGTCTGGGGGCTTTCTTCAGGACCTTAAAAATGTAGGAGATGAAAGTTGTCCTACTCTTATCGTCTTATGACAGAATATTTGTTAAACATGAGGTCAATAGTACCTCATTAAGCAGGCTTCGCGACTTGTGCTGGCGCTTCCATCAGATTCCCGGGTTGTGAGGCTGCCTGTCTGATGGAAGCGCCAGCACAAGTCGCGAAGCCTGCTTAATGAGGTACTATTGACCTCATGTTTAACAAATATTCTGTCCTAAGACGATAAGAGTAGGACAACTTTCATCTCCTACATTTTTAAGGTCCTGAAGAAAGCCCCCAGACCCCTAGGGGCACCCCAAGAGGCTGAAACATGTCGACCACCTTCTGAGTGCAAAAGACTCCTAATTAGGTCCCTTTCGCACGAACTTGTTTTTACACTGTCCACACACACCGAACTGAATAAAGTTACAGTTGAGGAAGTGTGAGGATCACTTTTAAACCAACTCACTTCACCAGAGCACTCTCACTCGGCACTTATCACTGATCACTACTGTAATAACCAGTGGTTCCCTCCAGGTGGAGGAAGCATACAACAGAGACCCAATGATGATGCTGTCACGTATTTGATACAGGCGGAGAATCAAGATAAACCGCCATACGACCTGTTTACGTGAATGAGGGTTTTTAAGCACTTAAGGTTAGAACACCTGAGCCCTGGTTACAGGTACAAGTGATCCATTCCCCATTGATTACGATTGACTCCAAGGAAGCTGAATGGATCACAGCTCCTTCTACCTCCCCCCACTTCTGATTTAAATATGGTTTTCTCACGATACCACCTTATACAGTTCAAATATCTCCACCGCGCTTATTATACCCGATCCCGCCCATGGAAGATGGGTGTCATTCAATCCCCCCAGTGTCTCCGTTGTGGGAGTGCTTAGGGCACATTTCTTCATACAGTCTGGAGCTGCGAGGTGCTAAAGCCATTTTGGCGGAAAATAACGTCTTGTCTGGGCCACGTTCTGGCCTGGATTATTTCACATGATCCTTGTCTGATATTGCTCCACAGTACGGAAGAGATCGGCGGAAACCGCTATAAACAACACCTGTTATTCCTGGGCCTAACGTTGGCCAAAAGAGACATCGCCCAGATGTGGAAGGCGGCTTTGCCGCCAAGCATGGAAGGATGGAAAAAAGCCATGAACAGATGTATGGGTGCTGAGGTTGCGGTGTACCAGGCACGGGGCTGCCCGCAGAAACACAGAAAAATTTGGGCTGGCTGGGCGGCATATCGGGGTATATAGATCTTCTGCCTTTGTCACAATCCGACCCCTCATAAACTCCTAGGTAATATACATGAAGTATTGTTAAGCTACAGACAAGTAACTTTAGCTGCTGAAGCATACGTATCTAATCCTATGCAGTGGTGGGTATTCAGTGGGGTTCGGTACTACCTTTCAGTTGTTAGGCCTGATGGTCAACAGGTCCGTTGGTTACAGTTTTCAAAAGTATGGTACTTTCTACTTCAACTATTCTTTGTAATATATGTATTGGGCATGGCCCACCCTGTACCTTTAAAAATGAAGACAATTTGTTGTGAAAAAAAAGAAAAACAGGGGGCCCTGTGTCAGAGAACCCTGTAGGACGATACCGAGTCCCTCACCTGCCTCTAATACTGCAGACCCCTAAACCCCTCTCCGCGGTCGTCTAGAGAAGTCCCGCTTGGACCTCAATGCACTTTATACATCCAAGGCTGAGTATACGCGGCAAAGGAGGAAGGGCCAGCACTACAAACAAGACGAGAAGACGGGGAGACTACTGGTGACCCAGTTGCGCCAGTAGGAGGAGGCATTGGCTATCCCAGCCATCAGGTCTGCTGATGGCAGGTACTATACTTAGCTGGCTTCAGGACAGTGTTAATGAGTTTGCGACCTTCTACCAGGCCCTAAGCACTCCGGAGGTGATGGCGGACCCCGCCTGCTTGGATGCCTTTTTTGATGGCATACGTCTCCACCGCCGCAATGACTCATGCTGGGACATCCTCCAGGGAGAGATCAACAAGATGGAGTTAGCGCATGTCATCTCAAACCTCCCAACCCATAAGGCCCCGGGTGAAGATGGCTTCCCGGCGGAATTCTACAAGTGGGCAGATATGGAAGTTGTGGACTTCCTCTACGAGGCCTTCCAGGAGGTGGAACACGTGGGATCCCTCAGTTCTATCTCAAATAAGGCAAGGATCGCCATCCTCCCCAAGCCTGGGTCGGACCCCCCTCTATGGCAGCTACCGGCCCATATCAGTGCTCAACAGGGACGTTCAGGTCCTTTCTTGTTCTGGCAGCTCACCTCCGGGCAGTGATCCCGACATTGATCCACCCCTTACAGGTGTATTTTGTCCCTGGGCACTCATCCCGGAATCACCTCCTCTCTCTGACCCACGCACTATTGTCCGCTTGCTGGAGGATGCCCTAGCTCTCTCCCTGGATGCTAAGAAAACACTCCCAAGGTTCAGCCTCTGTGATGATTTTATAGCCAAGGTCGGGTGGCTTTATGAGTCACCCACTAACCAGGTCAGTTGCAGGGGTTTTCTCCTGCTCCCCTTCCTGGTCTGCTGAGGGATGCATCTGTCGTGTAGTTCCTATATATAACCTATACAGAATCTGCGCGTTCGGATAACATGAACTGTGGGCTTGGTGGCAGACTGACTCTGAGCACCCCCACCGAAAATGTTAGCCTGTTTGCATTAGCTAGCTCACAGTGCCACTAGTGTCTCCTCTTATCGGGGAGAGAATAGTTTCTGGCAACCTCAGAACATGACAACCCTGATCCCTCAGGATCGTGGAAACAATATACTACTTTTCGCTCAGTCACTCGAGCTTACTTATTCGGTCTCGGAGAGATACACAGAATAAACAGTCTGGGCGTTTCAATAAGTATTTATTGAACAGTTGTTATTCTAGTGTAAAATATATATATGAGCTGTAACAACCATTAGACAGTAGCAGATATATATGATTAGCAGTACAGTGAAAATAAAAGGATAGTATAATTCTACCATCTTGCAATAGTCATGAATACATACATGAATATAAAATGCATGATAAAAAATGTGCGTACTCCTACGATGCCTTTCTAGATGTACCTAAGTGTTCCCAGCATGTGAGTAGGTGTGAAGCCAAGAATCCCTCTAGGATTTAGTCTAACCCCATTACCTGAAGTGAGAGAGTGTGGGACCCCGTCCTGATCTCTAGTTGGACACCCCGCGAGGGATATGTTAGACCACTGTCAGCTGGAGCGTCTGCATGCAGGGGCCTCAGCGTCTCTGGTCAGTGTGCCGGCCTGGAAGTCTCGGTTCCCTCTACCAACCCTAGCAAGATGTGCTGTATTTATACAAAAAGTATCTAGGGTTTCTTTGTCCCTTGTTTCTTGTATTCACCATTGTTGGATGTGAGGATGACGTATGGGATGAACCGTGTACGTAGATATTATGCAGGTGGTGTAGCCCCTGGCTGGTTTCCAAGAACCCTCATTCATTCATACTGCACGAGTCCATTGATGGAGTTATAGGACGCTAATGTTCAGGGAAAAACCCTCCTTCTGCGCCCAGGACTAGAACTAGATAAAGGTTCAATCCTAAAGGCTCGTTACTGTGTAGTGTAAGGGAGATAATGTAGGTGAAGGTGTATGGTATTACCCGGGCCTATATTAGGGTACCTATATGAAACATAACACATCAGGGGGTTCCATGGCCTCCTGGCCATGGAACCGTTCGCTGCCTCCCTCTGCCAAACGCCATGGATAACTGTCACCCCAACGCCGGTGGGGATCCTCAACATTATATGCGAATGACATCTTGATAACGCTCTTGGACCTTCGCTCGATCTCGGCCCTGCTGGACATCATTCGCTCGATCTCAGCTCTGCTGGACATCATTTCCAACTTTGCGTCCTCCTCGGGATACCGGATCATCTGGGACAAGAGTGAGGCCTTGCCAATGTCTCGGATGACCACCTAAGCAGCTGTGTCTGCCTACCCATTCCAGTGGAAGCCCTCCCGCCTTAACTACTTAGGGATTTACATCAACCGGGCCTGGAGCGTATGGCGGTGGACAACCTTGAGCTGCTGCTGGCCCGCGCTTACTTGGACTACGATAAGTCGTCCCATCGTGGCCTCTCATTATGGGGCAGGACGCAGTCGATCAGAACGGTGACCCCGCCGAGGTTCACCTATGTTCTGGACATACTCCACATGCTTGTGCCTCTCTCGCTACTACGTACAGTGGACAGGGACATTATAACCTTCCTCTGTGGATCGCCTCAGCCTCGGGTGACCAGCATCAGGCTCATTGCCCACCGTTCGTGTGGGGGGCTGGGTCCCCCATCGGTAGAGCATCACGCCTTGGTACTGCATTTGGTGCTGCTTCCCTACATGCTCCTCCAGACACTAGATCCACCGTTTTGGCTCACAATTTATTTATTTTTTAATTATTTTTATTGAACACATCTGTGGATTCAGCAGGATGGAATGGTATAGCATATACACTTTTTTCAGTTTTTGGTGTTTTGTAAAAGAAACCATCAATAGGTAGCTAAGCACCATATAGCCTGTACAACTCGGTTCCTAATTCAAGAGTTCAACATTGTCCCAACAAAGTTTTATGTACAGAGATTCAGGGTGCTCCACAGAAAAACTGCAAATAGGACGAAAAGTGGAAGGGGAGGGGAGGGCGGGGGGAGACAGGGGGAGGGGTGACCGGCCTCCTCGTGTTGTACCTGACCGACGTAATCTCAAACTTTAATTTCAGTTTGATCTGTATTTCCAATACGATTCCTCAGCACCTGGGGCAGGGGGAGCCCACATGTCTTTAGGTCGAGTCTGGATAGGCATGAGGTCCCAGTAGGCTGACAGCTGCCCCTGACAACACGCTGTGTCTTTGAGCCAGTCCTCTCTGTGTGGAACTTGGTGTCGGCCCCAGCACATCGCTATGCGTCGTTTGGCTGGCAGCAGAAGCATGGCAGTTAGTTTTCTGTCACCCACCGGCACAGTCTTTACTTACCTCAGCATCATAGTCATAGGAGAGCGTTCTATACGCAGGTCAAGCATCTCGTCTGTTGCATCAAAGATGATTTCCCAATATTGATTGATGCTCGGGCATTCCCAGGCTAGGTGTAGGAAGGTTGCACCGGGGGATCGGCAACGCAGACAGCGCGCATCGTCTATCAGACCTATTTTATGGCTTCAGTCTAGTACAGGGACCAGCCTCCGCCGAGAAAGGCAATGCAGGGTGTCTGAGCAGTGGGACCGAGGGGACATATAGTACATCCAGCCGCACTTTGCGGCACCTCTGATGCCATGCCCATACCACATAACCCACCGTGTCCATCCGGGAACGCGGCCGGGGCTGCATTCTGCTCCAAAAGTTCATATTCCTGTGTCTGCTACTAGAAAGTAGAGACATATGTTTGAGGATGCGTAAGGCGATTAACTGTGTGTGTTCCAAAGTTCCTATTCCTTGCTGCGCATGCTAAGTTACTTCAACCCTCACCCGAACCTTCGCATGCGCAGCAAGGAATAGGAACTTTGGAACACACACAGTTAATCGCCTTACGCATCCTCAAACATATGTCTCTACTTCCTAGTAGCCGACAGGAATATGAACTTTTGGAGCTGAATGAGTGGTGATAATTGACTCGATAACAACTCAACATTCGAAGGTATGCCTTTCCATTTATTGCGTATTGCGCGCAGTTCAGGATTGCATGTTGCCACCATGGTGATATGGACATTCGCTAAGGTATATGTTACTTGTGTATATACAATTAACAGTGTCTCTAGTTATCGTTATCATTTGGTGAATGGTTTGCTCGCCCTAAGTGGTGTACGGGGAGAGTTTCCCTAGAAGCAATTCCAATGTATGCGTATGGTGACTTTTATTTGGAACACCCCTCACATGGATATATGGTGGTGGAACTCCTTTTGTTGCGGACTGTATATATTTTCTGTGTTAGTCGTTAAGTAATTGCGCTCACTCATTAAGATTCCGTGTTTAGGTTACCACTTTGGATATATGTTCAACAATTAATCCCTGAAGGACGAAAGGATTAGGAATACAACAAAGAATCAGTTTAATTGCGGCAGAGTGCTGGCGTTTCCGTTTACGACTTAAATATAGTGGAAACACAATACAGTGGTAAGCCCATGCTGATATGGCTTTTCTCACTACTTGGGTTATACAGTGGTTTAGTGCTCCTACTTTATTTCTGGCTTGGACACTGTCTGGGTAGGTTGTTGTTTGACACCTCTCCAGCTGTAGGCTCATTCTGTCCCTAACCTCTCTCTGTACACAACACCACCTTGTTTGACTTTGGACTATTCCACATATGTATACGGATTTATTGTGCGTATCATATGTGATCTGAACTAATGATTTTATGTAATTAGACTGTGGAATACATTCTTTTAATGTACTCTTGTTTAATAAGATGGATTATGATGTATGTCACATGAATTAGCACTTTCGGGTTTTTCACCTTTTTTCACTGTTGGCTCTCTTCTAACTTGGTCTCTGAGTTGCGTCTGGTGTCTTCATGAGTTACGTGTCTATGTCCAAATACGTACTTATCATTGTTTTGTTTGTCAGTTTTAAATGGGTATACACATGTATATCTTTATATATGCTTACAGCCCTGAAGAAGCCCTTGTAGGGCGAAACGCGTTGGCTGTGCCTACTTGTTTGTGAAAAAAACGAAATAAAATTTTTCTGCTCACACAGAAAACAGTGAATAGAATATTATTGAAACTTGAACGTCTCTTAAGATTGTATTGCCGCTCATCTTTTTGTTAAAACTTGTATTGAATTTATGACCATGTGGCAGCTGGTCCATTTGAGGTGGGCAGTACACAAGTTGTGACTTAGGAGTGACTATACTGGGTGGTGCAGTTATTTGTGCCTTGCTGCCTATCTCTGACTTTAAACCTCCAATTGCGACACTGCTTCACCTACCACCTAGGCCCAATGCCTGGGTCCTTCAACCTCTTCCCCATGGTCTCCTACCTCAGGATGTGGGGTCGCTTTTGGGGGGTGATGTGAAGTAGGGTCCCGTTCTACCATATAACAGAAATCCTATGTACCATTCTGCTCTGCCCATCAAGCATGACACTCCCATATAGGCCCCACCAGTCAGGCTCTGATGACCTAAGTTGTCCGTTTTCCTTCAGCCTTTTAGTACCTGTCACAGTGGTCCCCACCTCCTTAGATACACACATGTAGGCCCAACCACACCTCCTTAGATACACACACTTAGGACCAAGCCCTCCTCCTTAGATACACACACTTAGGCCCAAGCCCACCTCCTTAGATACACATACATGTAGGCCCAAAAGCCCACTGCCTCTTGCTATCATTTTTAATAAAACAAATCTCGTAGGCCTCACTGACCTGACAGCAGGGACTTGTGCCATCCATGGCGCTGCGAGGCACCAGCCCCCCCTTGTAAATTTCCACAGTTACAAGAATAAGGTTAGCCCACACGTACGCGAAACTCTGCTGGTACATCTTGTTCTTTCACAAGCAATGTTTGAAATATTTTTAGTTAAGAAACTTTCCAAGCTTGCTCAAGTGGAACCAAAAGACGGCTGCATGGCATAGAAATAATGTATAAAATATAAATTTCCGAGCATCTTACGATAGAAGTTATCTTTTTTTTATGTTTGCGGTCAAGAGCACTGACCACCTGCTAAAAGCACCTGTTTCACCATGATACCACTTCTGTGTTCTCATGAGGCCACTTCTGTGTTCTCCAAAACTTTCCAAAGTTACTGTAAGCGTGCGGTCAAGGGCCCACGTCAACTGTGGGTGGGAGTTCTGCATTAAGCCAGATAAAAGATTTGCACCCATGTCCACGCCCTGAACTCTTCTTCCAGTGCCTTGCACGGTGTGGGTTCCCGGTCGACCGATCTCCTATCTTGGGCCTAGAACTTCCACTCTCAGGTGGTAATGCTCTTCTCTGATGGCTAGCCTTTTGCCTTTGTCAGCCTCTCTGACTTAGCTCATCTACACCCAATTAATTGCATTTGTCTTAGTTTAAATTGTGTAGTCTTGGATGGTCTTTTGCTCTCTTAGTTAAGATTGCCTCCTAGGCACTTACCTATTCTTGATCCCTTAGTTAAGATTTGCCCTGTAAACTGCTGCGCATTACTTGATATATACATAGGTATTTTTGCTTCACTTAACATATGATTTATAACATTGTCGATGCTTTTATTTCATCCTGCTCATGTGTTGATGAGTAGCATTTGAAGATGAACAGTTCTTTGTTTTACTGAATTGCTTAATAAAGTGCCACTGTATTTCACACTGTTGTTCCTTCCTCTCAGTGAACGGGCAGAGTGCCGGAATTGCTCTCGTGAGCTGGTAAGCCAAGTGTGACCACCCATTTACCCTCGAACAGATGTCCAGCTTGTCCCGTCTTCTGATGCGTCACCTCTATTCCTTGTCCCTCATGGAAAGTCTGCGCACCAATTTGCAGACTTGTTTGCACGTGGGGTACAAACCGGAGGATTGGGCGAAAGTGCTGGAGGTGCTAGACCGCAGGGCCGGAAGCATGGCTGAAATTTTGTCTCTTTATGTCACTACACGAATGGTACTCGACCCAGACTAAACTGCGGGTGGTGGGATTGCTGCCCTATTCTAACTGCTGGTGCTGTGACAGTAAACGCTATGATCTGGTCCCAGGTCCTCTGTGATTGTCCCACTGTTCGACCCTTCTGGGGTGGCGTTCGTGCCACCCTGGGTGCGACTTTGCTGGTCTCGATGCCCCTGGCCTGACCCCTGATCTTGCTCCATGACCTTGCAGATTCAACTACCATGTCCTGGCATGAAGGCTGGCTGCTCCATACGACGCTTGCAACAGCCAAGAACTGGTTCCTTCGGCACTGGCGCTCCCCACTCCCCCCCACGCATGAGAAATGGCTTTCGGCCATGTACCAGGCAGCCTTGTATGAACGTGTCGTTTATAACCTACAGGACAAAGTGGAGACCTTCCTCTTGAGCTGGGCACCCTTCTTGCAGGTCGGTGGGCCAGCTGACAGGTATTTGCCTCCCATCAGTCTTCTGCAGATCTCCAGGTCTGATCCAGCCCACGCAGACTGCTTGCTCTTGGCCCCTCGCCCCTTGGCAGCGGCCCCAGGATGGCCAGGAGCATCCCTGGAGCGTCCCTGGAATGCCCATGGATTCTTTTTCCGTTCCTCTGCCTCTCTTCCTCCACCCTCTCCTTGTCTGTTTCTCTACCTCCTTCCTGACCACTTTCTCTCCTCTCCTCCCCCTTCTTCTCTTTTTTTGCTTCTGTCTTTCTCCCTCCCGGTCTACAGACCATCCCCCTCCCCTCTGCCCCCGGCTAGCCTGTTCACCGTATTCTACCTCGGGCTGGTGCATCCCTCTTAGGCTGTGTCCCTACTATGTTCCTATAGTGCCTGCAAATGCCCTGATTTTGTTGGGCTCCCTCAGTGTTGTACTGTATGCTGTACCCTGTTTTTTGTTGTGTTTTCTTTATGAGAAAAACCTGAATAATGCACTATGGAACAAAAAAAATAAAGCTGCAGGGATACAACCAAGGCAAAAGAGGCCTTTTCCTGCAACTGACCCTTTTAGCTCCGAACGGACTCTGTAGAGCTGTGACATAGGTGTTAGAGCAGAACGCAATGAAGGCTTGTTTTAGAATGTTGAGTTCGCAGTTACGCACACACAAATAAAAATGTGTAATACTAAGCTCTGTGTGTGGCATAGTCATTGGCGGGTACCCAGTCTAGGGAAGATTCTACAACTGGCGACGAGATAAGGGATAAGTAACCCGAAGAACGACGTGCTCTCCCAGAGAGTTGGACCATAGCGGGTACCCAGGCTGGGGAGGATTCTACAGCCAGCGACGGTATAGATGATAAGTAACCTGAAGAACGACGTGCTCTCCCAGAGAGTTTGCCGTAGACCAAGCAAACTGCTTGTGTGTGCCACGTGTCACTGTCGAAGTACAGAATCGACGCTTCATGCGTGTGGAGTAATAAAGCAGTTGAAGACAACAAAAGCAATGCAAAGAATCTGCACATCGTTAGCCGAGAACCTGCTGGTCACGCCATACATAAAGGAACTGTGCTGTCCCGTAAGATAAAGTTGTACATTATACGAATGTTAACGCTGAAGAGCTGTTGCTGATAATCAGAACTTACCAAATAACGCTGTCAACAGAAGTGCTGCCAGTCAGATCAATTGGGTGTCAGAAAATGGAAAATGACATTTAGAAGACTAGAAATAAATGACTTACTGAATCTATTAAAGGGAGTTATCGTACCACAGCACTTGGTGAAGTGGCTCAGGGAGAAGTGCCCGGGGTTGTGTTTACTGAGCCGTCCATACCTGAAGTGGCCAGCCACTAAAACTGCAGAATGGGGTTCAGCACAACTTCACAGGTCTTCAAAGAATAAAGGGCCGAGAGCTCCTTTCGGAATAGTGAAATTTTTCAGATGGCTGCGAAGAAAGTCATGCTTCCAGCAATCATTAAAGATTATTCAGAGGTCAGCCCGTCGCAAGGTCTCACAGATGAATTACCTACACCAAGTGCCAGTGATTCACCAGCAGTGTCAATAAGTTCCACAGTGGTCTACAACACTGCTGCGTTCCTGAAACCACCACTGCCTTTTGATACCGCCATAAAGCAATATATTGACGATAGATGGACTGTGTGGATAGATACATTTCAAGATTTCATTGATGCTCTTGAAGAGACTGATAACAAAAAGATGATCAAATACCACAAAACTCTTGCTGGTGATGGCGTGAAAGAAGTCATAGAGAAAATCCTGCAAATTGACGAAGAAATCACATACCGTCCGATTAAAGAAATGTCGAATCTCAAGTTCAATCCAATACCAAACGTTGATTAAGAAAGATACATTTTCAGTCAAGAATGCCAAAAGGTTGGTAAAACCATTGATGAATTTGAGGAGATACTCTATACACTCATCAAACACTGTAAGTTCAATTAATTTAATGATGAAAAAGCTATATGTCTTCGAGTTATTAATGGATGCTTGTCAGATTCATTCATATGACGAATGTTAAGGGAAACTTAGTCTGGAGCGAGTGTTGATGGCTGCCAGAGCTGAAGAGTGCTGCTGACATGGAGGCTGGAGATGCCTAGAGTGAATCAGTCATGAGTACAGGAAGTAAGCCAAAGCAAAAGAATGAAGGACACAAAGTGATGTCTACATGTAAAAAGAAGTTGTTTTATATGTTCACAAAGGTAAATGTCCCGCCATTGGACAGATATGTAAAGGCTGTGAGAAAGATACCATTTTATGACATTGTGTAAAGCAAAATAAAAAGTAAGTGCATCACTGCGCAAAGACAAAATGACCCCCAGAACATTCCAGAAAAAGCATCCGAAGCACACCCACAAGGCCAAACAGCGACATCAGTTGAGGCAAATTGACACTGAACAAAGTCAATCCTCATCTAAATCATCCTCAAACAGTTCTTCTTTCTCAATATCAAATAAAGTCAATGTTTATCTCAGAGAAATGTGCGCATGTCGGACTGGCTGCATGTGAGGAAAAATGTCAGTCACAGAAAAGTCTACATGCCAAAGCACCAAAATCATGCAAAGATTGTCCGAAGATTACATTGAAGATAAATGGTTGCTTGATACCTTTCATCATTGACAGTGGTGCATCGATAAACATAATGCCGAAAGAGAAATACAATGAATTATTTCCAATGTCATGACTTACGCCATCCAAAACCAAAGTGTACACATGGACTACATCGACGCCCATAAAAAGTCAAGGTTCATTTGCGGCAACAATGAAACACAAGAAAACAAAGGTGCAAGCACCCATCCATGTGCTTCAAGGTACAGCGTCAAGTGCCTGTCTGCTCAGTTTCAGTACAGCTTCTGCTGTGGGACTCATATCGGTGAACTACAACATGAATGCGCATCACGAAATAGTCAATTCCGTTTGTTATTTCATGGTTTGGGAAAACTTAAGACTATGAAAGTAAAGTTGCATATTAATGAAGATGTCTGTCCTGTTGCTCAGAGAAATATACAAATTGCTTTTCATTTACAAGACGCTGTTGAAAAAGAACTTGAATTGTTGCTTAAGCGTGACATTATTGAGCGTTCAACTGTTCCGGCGCAATGGGTTTCTCCGTAGTGGTAGTGCCCAAAAGGGACAGTGAAGGAGCTGTACGCATATGCGTTAACATGCATCAAGCAAACAAGGCAATTGAATGAGAGCTTCATCCAAGTCCAAACATTGCTGCGGTGATAACACAATTGAATGGTGCAAAGGTCTTTTCTTGCCTTCATTTAAAATAAAGGTTATCATCAGTTGGAACTTGAAGAAGATTGCTGGTACATTACAACCTTTTATGACACATGCTGGGCTGCTTTGATACAAAAAAACTCAGTTTTGGTGTGTCATCGGCTGCAGAAATCGTCATTTGACGAGTCATACAGCCTGTTGTGAATGCATTCAATTTTAGCGATGACACATTGATTTTTCTGAGCTACACAGAAGCATGATAAAGCTCTCACACAAGTATGTCATTTACTTACTGATGCAGGTTTGACTTTAAATGCAGACAAGTGTGAGTTCCACAAGACAAAGCCAAAGTTCTTTGGCCCATATCTTTTCAGATGGGGATATGACACCTTTTACTGCAAATGCACAAGCACTGTCGAATGCTGATTTCCCACAAGATGTTTCTATGATACGTTCATTTCTTGGCATGACCAGTTACTGTTTAAGATATGATTCATTATGAGAGTTGACGAAGAAAAATGTTTACTTTAAGTGGTCGCAAGAATGTGAGAAGTTTCAAGAAAATCAAATAAGCCATTGAAACTGCTGCTAAAATGGTCTTCTTCAATCCAAAGCTTCATACAGAGGTTGTTTTTGATGCTAGTCCAGTTGGGTTAGGTTCTATCTTTGCACAGTACAGCAGACACCCAAATGCTCAAAGGCATATTGTGTATCTGCAACAAATGATGGACGGAATGCTGAATGATTCAGACATTCTCCCCCAGTCAAGAGATCTGGGTTAAATCCATCGTTCTTTTGCCCACTACGCCACCCCAGTTTGGAACCAGCCATATGCAAATTAGTCTTGACCCTGTGCCTCATGGGAACAGTCCAGACCGAACTGCCAAGCCAGGTCCTCCCTGGACCAGAAACAAGCATCCTGGGACCGGTTTCAGGGTATGTCACCCTTCATCAGCCAGGCTAGCTTGAATCCAGTGGCACAGTGAGCAAGGATGACATACCCTGAAACCGGTCCCAGGATGCTTGTTTCCGGTCCAGGGAGGACCTGGCCTGGCAGTTCGGTCTGGACTGTTCCCATGGGGCACAGGGTCAAGACTGATTTGCATATGGCTGGGTCCAAACTGGGGTGGCGTAGTGGGCAAAAAACGATGGATTTAACCCAGATCTTTTGACTGGGGGAGAATGTTTGCATTGGCAGCATTCCGTCTATCATTTGTTTGCTGTAACACTTTTCTCCCTAAGTGGGATGGGTATGCCGAGACGTGGGTCCCTTGCTCACCGTACCACTGGATTCAAGCTAGCCTGGCTGAAGAAGGGTGACATACCCTGAAACCGGTGTGAGGATGCTTGTTTCCGATCCAGGGAGGACCTGGCCTGGCAGTTCGGTCTGGACTGTTCCCATGGGGCGCACAGGGTCAAGACTGATTTGCATATGGCTGGGTCTAAACTGGGGTGGCGTAGTGGGCAAAAAAACGATGAATTTAACCCAGATCTTTTGACTGGGGGAGAATGTTTGCATTGTCAGCATTCCGTCCATCATTTGTTTGCTGTAACACAAAGGCATATTGTGGCATATGGCAATAGAAGTTTGTCCCGGACAGAACGTGCTTACAACCTGAAAAACCTGAGAAAGAAAGTTTAGCCGTGGTAAAGGCTTGTAAACCTTTCTGTGTATTCCTGTACGAAAAGCTGGTAACTAATCATCAAGCTTTACTGACTATCTTTTGCAATCCAAAAGTCAACATGCCTCTTCACATTGAACGGTGGGGACTACGATTTCAAGAGTGCAATTATACTATTGTGCATCATCTAGGTAAGGATCAAAACCCTGCCTATACAAGGTGTGCCATCCAAGATGGCTGAAGCCTACATTAGTTTCATTGTAAAATCAAATACTCCAGCTGCTATATCACTAGCCCAGATCCTCTCTGCCACAAACCATGGTAGTAGCATGCTGAAATTGAAAGATAGAATTACACATCAGTTGTGGAACCGACACACTTGACCTCTCACCAATGAAGGTGACTGTCAAAAATACTAAAATGTTAAATATGAACTGTCTCAGGAAGGAGTTATACTGCGAGGGTCGAGAATCCTGATTCTGGAGAGTTTGACAGAAAATAATTAAAGTACCTCACGAAGGACATTGTGGTATTGTTGCCATCAAAAGAGCTCTCAGAGACAGTTTGGTTTCCATACTTAGATGAGAGGGTTGAAAAGGTACTCAAGGCCCGTCATCTATGCAACTGCCTTTCTACCAATAATCACTCAACATACTCTTACCATGTCCGAACTCCATATGCATGCATGGGAGAGAATAGCCATCGATTTCTTTGTCCACTCGATAATGGACATCATCTAATGGTAATCATGGATGAGTACTCCCGTTTTCCATTAATAGACGATTTCTCATCCACAGCTCACAAGGGCATCTTTGTGACATGGTGCATTCCAGCCATTTTGAAGTCTGATAATGGCCCACCTTTCAACAGTCGCGAATTAAAGGATTTCCTGGAACATCTGAACATAAAGCATCTGAAAAGTTCACCTTGATGTCTGCAGGACTCCTTGAGCTTTTTATGAGTACGCTGAAGAATGCAGTACAGTGTGCCACTCTTGAGAGCCTCAGTATAAAAACTATTGAATTCTACCCCACAAGCCTATCATCAACCCCTCACTCAACCACAGGCGAAAGTCCTGCGACTTTGATGTTCAGGAGATCAATGACAACCAAGTTACCTCAATGGACCAACAAAAGAGAATGAAGTAAGAACACCACTCGTACAAAGGAGTTAGCAAGCAGAAAATGAAAACCTATGCAGACAAGAGGTGACACGCAAAGAACATCGAATTTAAGAAAGCAGATCCTGTGATCGGCCAACAAATGCGCAGAAGGAAATCTGATGCTCCATATGATGCTGAACCGTTCCACGTAGTGTCCACCACGGGACACTTAGTGACTGCCTAGCTTCCTGGAAAGTCCGTTACCATAGACTGTTCTCACTTTCGGCATTTGAGTCATCGGTCTTCTGATCAAGATGGTGAAGGAAAGACTAAACCCGAAAATTCAGTGACTGCTGTTACCACTTCACCTTCTTCGAAAATCTCTGACACTGAAGATGACAGCTCCCTGCTTCCAGTAACCAAATCAGGTCGAATAATTAAAGCACCAAGAAGGTTGATTGAAGAGTTGTAATTGTGTGTGTGTGTGTGTGTGTGTGTATATATAGTTAATTTGTAATTTTTTTTATTTTTTTATTTAACAGAGGGGGAGATGTAGTGCGTTACGGGTTTTATGTCGCCACCTTTTTAACTCCGAATAGACTCCGTAGACCTGCGAGTGAGGTGTTCGAGCGAACGCAATTAAAACTTGTTTTAGAATGTTGAGTATGCAAGTATACGGACACGAATAAAGACGTGTTATACTAAGCTCTGTGTGTGGCATAGTCATTGCCGGATACCCAGACTGAGGAAGATGCCACACCAGTATTTATGTCATAGAAATATAGAAACAGGCTGTAGTTTTTTTCGACTGCCATGCCATAATTTGTACCCGTAGACATCTACTAATTTCTCAGGCTGGGTACAGGGTATTAGCATAGTGAAGACTGAAATAAACATCATAGAACTATCATTTTACATCTCTCCCACTCTGAATCTGTTTAGAGGTCTGCATCAAGAAAAAAAACATTGGTACTTATAGTTGGGTTGGGAATGTCCCTCATGTGGGGAAAAAAGCATGTAACCCTACCCTGAGTGATCCGGCAGCATGTAAAATAGGTATCTTGATTTTTGTTGGCACGGCCAGCATGCTAATACAGTATGTGCATTGAGCCCTAGGCTTGTCCATGGTTTTTCCAAGGTCCAGAACCTGTTCTGTGAGCTGGAAGGGCAAACCACATGTATTCTCTTTTCTTACATGGAACTACTTTCCAAGTCCTGGGTTGTTGATCAGATGCAGTGGTGGCAGCATACTTACAACTGAGCAGACCTTTTTCTGTTTCAGGAGGAGGGTGCCGTATTGACACCACTCATGTAAAGTTCCAATGTAAAATCCAAACTCCTCTGCTGACATCCCTTGTGCATGTTGAGTTTGTGTGTACAGTGTGAATGGTAGCAGGACATTTAGTTCTTTGTGGAGACACAGCACAGAGCGTGTGCAGCAAGGAAAGGGGATGAATACCTATCAATTTGGTGGGAACGATCAGGTCCTTTTTTAAAGTTTGTGCACATGCGTGCTTATATGCCTTTGAAATTGTCAGTAAAATGATGATGCTTCCACACAAAGATTTAGTAAATAAGGGCCAATGTTTGCCCAGTCTTTTTGTTTTACAGAAGATGCCTTTATCCATTTGCTCTCATCCCAGTCGTTACTTCTGAGGTGATCCTCACCTCAGGACAGGAGAAAGAACAGAACGTAAAGGTGCTAATGTAGCTCATCCATGTGGATTCTGTCATTGTATTTTCCTTCCACAACTCCAACGCTGGGAAACTTATCCTTAAAGGCCAGACAGAAGATCCGCTTAGCTTTATTGAAGATTTATGTGGGGGTTCATCTGACTAGAGGAAGAATTTATGTTGCCTACCCAAGTTAGTACCTCATCTGATTTTAAGTAACCTATCAAAGCTATTCAGGATGGATCAGAATGTTCGGTTTTACTGAATGCTAAGGAGAGTCAGGTAGAATTTCTGTCAGATCCCTTTCAATGTACTTAGCTTGTCTTTAGTAGAGAGTGCTATCGTTGCTTGAAGAAATTTGTACCTGAAGGAATGACATACCGACTCAACACAGAAGTTTGCAACCCTTTGTATGCCATTTGGAGGAGTAAAACTATTTGGAGCACAATGTGAGGAGAAACTTCATTGCCTTTTTTAAAGAGACAAAATACTCTTCATTTCGTCGACCTTTGGATCCTTCAGCTTCCTCTGTACAGACGTCTGACAAATCTTCCTTTGGTCAACCTTCAGCAAGGCCCCCTTTAAAGCAGCAATCTTCTGTTCCTTTAAAGCATGTGGAAAAAAATACAGAAATAACGTTGAACAGAAAGGCACGCTTTCCTCACTATTAAAAATGCAATGCTTCTGACTATGCTGGAGCGGCCAGTTGGAGGATGGATGAAGAATTACAGGGGGCATTGGAGACTCTGATCTCCGATGCATGAGCGATAAGGGCCAGCCGGAAAGGTTATCAGGTTACGACCAAGATTTACTAATGTTTTGCACCAAGTTTGGGACACAAGAGTGATGCAAACCTGTTGCAAAGAGTTGGGGTGGGATTTACTATTCAGCGCAAACCAGGATTTGCGTTGGAAAGTTCCCCAAATTAACACAATGTTGTGCTATGCTCTACTTTGTGCTACTTCGGATCAAGGGGGTGTTCCATGGGTGGTACATGGGCATTCCCATGCAACCACCCAGGGATTTTGATGTAAATCCCCCCCCTCTATTAACACTTGAAGACAGGTGCGGCAAAACCTTATTCCTCCTTGCGGCAGGCATTACGAGGAGAAATGTTTTCATTTCTCCTTATTGTTCCAAATTTGCATGTGTGCTGCATTGTACAGTACACATAAAAACTTTTTAACGTCTTAAAGGATCATTTTTGTTCTGAAAGGGTCCTCTTCCAGTACAAAACCTTTACTTTAGAAAACGAGCACACACTCGCACGATGGTGCAAGGCTGTATGTGTTGCCGCATGGTAGCCAATCAATCAATCAATCAATCAATCATGTCACTTATAAAGCGCACTACATACCCGCGAGGGTCTCAAGGCGCTGGGGGAAGAGGGGGGTGGTGCTGCTACTGATCGAAGAGCCAGGTCTTGAGGAGTCTTCTGAAGGCCAGTAGGTCTTGGGTCTGTCGGAGGTTGGTGGGGAGGGTGTTCCAGGTCTTGGCGGCGAGGTGGGAGAAGGATCTGCCGCCGGCGGTCGTTTTCCGGATGCGGGGGACTGTGGCGAGGGCGAGGCTGGTCGAGCGGAGCTGGCGGGCGGGTGCTCTGTAGAATAGAAAAAATGCTACATATCTCAGAATATATAGCACATTTTTTCTCTTTGACGCAAGTCAGTGAAGCAAATTTTGTTGCTGAGATAGGTTGCATCAGATAGTAAGTAATTCTAGGCCCAAATTCTCAACACCACCAGAAACTGGGACCAGTCTTGCGCCTTGACCCCATATTGTAATTGAGAGGAAGGCTATGATATCTGCACTTCAGTCTTTGCTAGTAGAGAGCCATCGTCCTGGTACCCTATTAGCAAAGAAGGGGTGCATGATCAATCATCTTTTTGGTTCCCAAAAGCAGAAAAGGATTTAGATTTGTCATGGACGTTGGTATTGTGAACATGTGGATTCTGAAGTGTTCGTTCAAGATAGTCTTTAGAGGATAATGTTGATACTTCCAGAAGGTGCATTCATGATAATTATGCATCTGATGGACACATACTTTCACATTCCCTTGTCATTGTCCTCAGAAGATCCTGATATTCTGTTTCCTTTGAAATTAATATTAGTTCCTGGCTCTGGCTGTTGGCATCAGGTATGCCTAGGCTATCCTGGTTTAGGCTTAAACCTACAATAACTGATAAAACCTCAGGAAACAGGAAACAGCCCTTATTGGTGTAAACATGTATACACTGATACATACCTACACAACCACAAACTAAAATGCCATTCAAAGAAAGGAAAGGGATGGAGTAATTTTATTTGTTCCTTCCGGGGTAAACACAATGTAACTTTGTTATACAATGTAGCAGCCAGAAAGACTGGTCTAAGATTATTCCGCTTGAGTTTTTTGTTTAGGGATGCCACTAAAACAGTTTCTTCCAGTTTTATGTACTTGTATTAAAGGTTCTGGGTTTAGATGCATGTTTTAGGTTTGATCTAATTATTTTTTTTGTTTAAATTTCTTTATTGATATAAGAGAAACCGGAACACTAACGAGCCAGTGTGCTCCACAGTCATCGGGATGCAACCCGGAATTTGTATTGCTAAGCTCCGCTGTCATAAACAATATAAACGAAAAAAGGGGAACAACCCCCACCCACCCACCCACCTCCTCCTCCCTGAAAATAAATACTCTCACTTACAAAGGGAACGAACAATGATCTGGAAAGAGACATTCTAAGGCCAACTATGCGGTGTACTGATCTAACTATTTTATACACTGTAGAGGTAGAGCAGTGGTTCTTAACCTGTGGTCTGAGGACCCCTAGGGCCTACTCAGGTGGTCCGCGAATGTTTTACAAAATAAATATTATTAAAATGACTAAATTAAAATTAATTAAGTATATAATAATAAAGAAGCAAAATTAAAAATTTAAAGCTATTTTTCTATATCTGATTGTGAATTACACAAAATATTTCAATATTTGAGCATTTGGTTGGTTTATACTTGTTTTGTGTTTTTGTGTATTCTTTTGAGGTTCAAATGACAGAAATTGCTTAGGCCAGGGTGTTCTCAGTTTCCAAGAATGACTCAGTGGGGGTCCACAGAAGTCACAAGGTTAAGAAACGATGCTGTAGAGAATCTGAAATTATTAAAATTGTATTTGATCTTTTGACAGTGTTTAATTTTTTCACTGATTGGTGAAATAGCAGGCTCTTAAGAATCATGGCCAATTCAAACTGTCACGTTTACCCACAGCCACAGAATCGGTGAAACCCTTTGATATATCAGACTTTTTCTAACAAGTCAGTATTGATAGCAGGTGAACTGTCAAACACCCCAGGCATTAAACATTTAATGCAAGGGGTCTGGACAGGTATCTGTGAAGAGTGTGGTCACCATGCACATGGGTTAGTAGTGAAAACATGATACAAGACTTTCCACATACCAACAAAAAGTATAGCTGCGAGGTCCCCCATTGTTATGTGTGATACCTTCAGCTAATCCTGGCTATTTATGCAACTTCACTTTATTTGCTGGGGCTTTTGAGCAAATTTCTACAATGTTAAGAGCAAAATATTTCAAGTCCCAGGATATAATGTGACGTCTGTTAAAAGGTCAGCACTGACTTAAGTGAGACATTTACCTTGAGGACACTTGGCAGCTACAAATTACCACCTTAATGTAGTCATGCAAAGAGTGTAGGAAAGCGGTGGCGAGCATGTTCATGCTTCAAGTTTCAGGTGCCTTAGAATGTTGGGCCACAAATTAATCTGGTGTAAAACAACATTTTAAAGGTTTCGTGGCACTATACTGTTGGCAGGGTTGATAACCCCTACAGTTTCATAATATTCTGTAAGGAATAAGTGAATTACTCCAGACTGGGTCCAAGAATTTATTTATTAAAACATTTGAATATAGCACTCTTACTTTTTTTTTTTGTCAAATATCTTTTTATTGGTTTCAAAGATATAGAAATACACAGAAATGCAAAACAACATATAGGGAAGGAGACCCCAATGCATAATGTCAGCCGAACAGTACAGTGTGCTAACAGCTCTTATACAGTTTGTGAACTAGGAATCGGCATATTTTGAATAACCTTATCTTTCAACCTTCGCCTCCCCCCGTAGAACATAAGAACATGAGAACTTAAACTAAGGTGTCATGGTCAATAAAGAAAAAACACACATAGTTGCTGTTAAGGGTCACTGTCTAGGGAGAAGGGAACCGCTTAGTCCCCCGAAGTCCTTTCCGCAGCTCGAGAGAGCCAGTGGCAGCTCTAGATATGAAGAGCCGGTAGCCTCGGACCACATGCAAACAGGGGCAACCCCTCAGATAAGTATTCTACCAGGGGGGCCCACACATAATCAAACCCCTTACCGGCGTCCTCTACAATGTCTGCCATTCTCTCCATCGCCAATGCCCGCCACAATCTGGCGTGCCATTGTGTGAGGGAAGGGGCCTCTGTTTTCTTCCAAGCTGCCACAACGGCCATCTTGGCCGCCCCGAGGCAGAGCCACATTACTGAGCGGTCCCCTTGCGTCTGACGCTTCAGATTGGGATCCCGGATCCCCAGGTGTGTGTTCTAGCATGTCTGGAATTGGGTAACCCAAGATCTGTTTGATTTGTGCCAGAACCTCCTTCCAGAAGGGCTTGATGTGGGGGCAATCCCACCAGATGTGCCTAAAGTCACCCAGCTGCCCGCATCCCCTCCAGCACCTGTCCGAAGCGTAAGGGAAGATGGTGTGAAGCCTCTGGGGGTGCAGGTACCATTCGTACATAATTTTGTAGTGGGCCTTCCTGAGAAACATAGAGCGGTTAAACTTGGGAATATCCCTGTATAGTGAGGACCATTGTTTCTTCTGTAGTGGGGTGTCCAAGAGTGCATCCCAGAACCTTTGGTGTCTCTGGGTGTGTGGGGAACCCCGCGCCTGTATGAGGGAGTAGAGGAAGGAGATGGTTCCCTTTGAAGAAGCCCTGGACTGGGCAAATTTCTCAATGGGGAGTAAATCCCTGATGGCGGCCTGCCGTATCTGCGGTTGAAGGACCCAATGTTTAAGCTGCAAATAGTGGAATTCCTCAGCGGGTTGATGCTGAAAGGCCTGGGAACATTCCGGGAAGGAGAGCAGTTTCCCCCCTCAAACAAGTGAGAAAGCATAAGGCAGCCCCCCTCACACCGAGCCTCGAAGGGACCTTCCCGTAATGCCGGAGGAAATTCAGGGTTGAAGTGTATGGGCGTGTAAGGGGAAGGAAAGGTGGTGAGGGGAGTGGATCTGTTCAAGACATCCCAGACCTCCAGGGTGGTCGCCGTGGGTGTGCTGATGTAGGCATTGCGTGGACGATGCTGTTTGTGATTCCACAAGAGGTCCCAGATCGTTCTCCCTGTTATTTGTCTATCCATATGGAGCGAGAGTTTTTCTGACTCTCGAAGGGACCACTCCGTGATCACCCTCAGTTGGGCCGCCCTATAGCATCCCAAGAAGTCAGGTAGCGCCAACCCTCCCTCCTCCCTCGGTCGCGTCAACATTCGGTTGGAGAGCCTTGCCCTCTACCCCTGCCAAATGAACTTGGTGATCATTGTTTTTAATTCGGAGAAAAGCGCCCGGGCCACGGGGATCGGAAGGCCCTGGAAGAGATACAGTAAACGTGGGAGAACGTTCATTTTTATAGCGTTTATCCGCCCTATCCAAGAGAGGTAGGCTGTCCGCCAACTGGCAAAATCCGCTCTAAGTTTGCGCAACAGAGGGGGGTAGTTAGCCCCATAGAGGTGCTCCAGCGTGGGGGTGAGTTATATGCCCAGGTAGGTAATGTCTTTGTGGGCACTTCGGAAGGGGGTCGTACCCTCAATAGCCCGCATGGTATCCCTACGCACTGTAAGGTTAAGGAGGAAGGATTTCAAGAGGTTCACCTTGAAGCCCGATGCCTGTTCATAGGAGATGAGTTCAGCCTGTATCGCCGGGAGAGAGGATTGCGGTCTCGTGACTAGTAGAAGCACATCATCCGCAAAGAGGGATATCTTGTGTTCATCCGTGCCAAATGGGACTCCCCCTATGTCCGGGTTGGATCGAATGTGCTCCGCAAAGGGTTCGATGCTGAGCACAAATAGGAGGGGGGATAGGGGGCAACCCTGACGGGTGCCCCGTGAGAGATTGAAAGGTTCCGAAGCGACCCCGTTGACCAGGACCTTAGAGCGCGGCGCATGATAATTCGCTCTGACCATTCCAATAAAAGTCTCGGCGAAGCCGAACTGACGCAAAGTACGGGTCAAAAAGGCCCGGTCCACCTGGTCAAAGGCCTTCGCCGCGTCCAGCGCGAGAAGGACCGTGGGTATTGTCTTCCTTTGTGCTTTCTCGATAATATGGACTACTCTTCGTAGGTTATCATGGGTTTGTCTCCCCTTGATAAAGCCTGCTTGATCGGCCTGCACCAGGAACGGCATGATGTTTTCCAGGCGGTTGGCCAAAATGTTTGAGTAGAGCTTGGCGTCCAGGTTTAGGAGCGCTATCGGCCTGTAAGAGGCGCAGTGAGAGGGGTCTTTCCCTTGTTTGGGAATGACAGAGATCAGGGCCTCGCCCATCGAGGGAGTCACCTGACGTGTGGCAGCGATATAATTGAAAAGCGTTACCAGGCGGGGGACGAGTTCCGGAGCGAATGTACGATAGAAGTGGGCGTTAAGGCTGTCAGGGCCAGGCGCTTTTTGGAGCTTGAGCGAATCGATCGCCTTTTGAACCTCCTCAGCGGTGAAGGGGCTACTCAACTCCTGATTGGTGGAGGCGGGCACCTGGGGCAGGGCTAGGCCCTCCAAGTATTGGTCTTGGGCACGCATATCTGGTTGGTCTGCCGTGTACAAGGAGTGATAAAAGTCCCTAAAAGCTTTAGCCTTCCCCGACTTGCTCTGGTGGAGGACCCCCTCCCCATCCTCTATGCATTTGATGTAGTTCTTCTCCTGCCGGGCTCGTAGCTGGCGTGCCAATAACGAGCCCACCTTGTTCCCACCCTCATAATTACGGGTTGGAGGCGTAAAAGAGTCTTTTCGGCCCCATTAGTTTAGATCGCTTGGAGTTTCCCTTTAACCTGAGTGACCTTACGAAGGGTTTGTACCGAGGGGGAAGATTTATGTGCATTCTCGGCGGTGCGCAGGTCACTCTCGAGAAGGAGGCGTTCTCCCTTGCGTTGCGTCTTAAGCGTGGCCTCTAACTCAATGCATTTCCCTCTAATGACCGCCTTGAAGGCGTCCCAATTGTTGGCTAGCGAAGTTTGCTCCGGGTCGTTGAGGTCGAAGAAATCTGTGATTGCTTTTCTTAGCTCATCTCGGAGGAGTCTATCTCTGCACAAGTAGTTGGGAAAGTACCACCTGTTAAATTTGGAGCGTGTGGCAGGCCAGTCTAAGGTCAGCTATAGTGGCGCGTGGTCCGAGAGGCAGATCGGGGGAAACTGGGTTCCCATCACCGTACGGAGAAGGGACTGACTTATGAAAGCGTAATCTATCCTGGAGTATGTCCTATGCGAGTGGGAGAAGAAGGAATAGTCTCGGGTCGTGGGATGGGCATTCCTCCATACTTCTACCAGGCCCAACCCCCGTAAAGTTGTTTGAAGTGGTTTGCTGAAAACCCCCCATGCTGCCCTAAGGGAGTGTGTGGTGTCCAGGGACGGGTCCCATACCAAATTGAAGTCCCCAAGCAGTAAAATGTCGCCTCTTGCGAACCCCCCCAGAGCAGATAAAAAAGAGCTGAGGAAATCGTGTTGCCCTGTGTTTGGTGCGTAGATCGCGGCAATCGTGCACGGTCTGCCCCGTATTTCCCCCCTCACCATCACAAACCTCCCCTCTTTGTCTGTTTTAGTGTCGTGGTGAAGAAAGGGGGTTGAAGTGTGGAAGAGCAGCGCCACCCCATTATGTTTGGTGCGTGCCGAAGAGCGAAAGACCTGCGGGTATGCCCTGTGTTTCAGTCGGTGTTCCTCTTTACGGAGGAGATGCGTCTCCTGGAGGGCGGCAATTTTAATCTGGTGATCATTTAAGAATTTCCAGATCCGCTGCCTCTTGTTAGGGGAGTTAAGCCCCTTTACGTTCCATGACAAACAGTTAATCCCCATCATTCGTCAGCAAAACCAGGGCAGCTAGGCCCCCCCACCCTCCCTTGCGCATTGCCCAACATGTTCCCCCCCCCCATCCATCCACCCTGCCCCAGCAACCTAGTAATAAAAAAAGCAAGATAAACCGTGACACCAGAAAACCAAAAAGGAAAAAGTGAACCTTATCAAACTTAGTCTAAAAACTTGCTCTCGGGGGTCCTCGATCACAGAGGAGAACCTCATTCCGAGCATTGTCTGGGGCGGATCAAATTCCGCCGCCGAGGCCCAATAGCAGTTCCTTATGCATTGAAAAAAGCCAGTAGCTAGCAAACTCCCGCGCTTCGTTTAAAAAAAGCCCCCGCGGGCCCACGCTAATGAATTTACAGTGCCCCCTGGACCTGGCCCACCCGCGATGTGGCTGGCATAGTAAGTTCGAGCCTTTCTCCCCACCACATCTGTGTAAGTGACAGAGGGACTGGGGCCAGACTGGGGTTATCTTAGTGACCCCATAGGGGCGTGTGAACCACTGGACTTCCAGATCGACTCAGGCGAAACAGGGCTCTCTAGTCCTCCGAGAACCAGGAGCTCGTCAACCCACAGTATTTTTGCTTGGTCTTCGCTGCTGGAGCCAAGGGCCTCCCCCTTGCTTCTTTGGGCCCGTCGTCGCCTCCGCTCTCCTCTCCTCCGCTGCGTGTGTTGTGGCTGGCAGCGCAATGCCCAGGATAGATGCTGTCTCCTCTAGCTCCGTGCAGTGATAGTTCTTATTGCCCAGTGTGAAAGCAAGCCCAAAGGGGTATGTCCAACGGTACCTCACCTTGCGTTCTCTTAAGGCTGCAGTGACGGGTCGGAATTGTTGGCGCCGGGCGAGTGTGGCTTGGGCCACGTCTTTGTAGAGCGAGCACTCTGTGTTCTGAAAGGATACCCTATCCAGGGCTCATGCTTTCTGGAGGACCAACTCCTTAGTTTTGAAGGAACTGAATTTCGCCAACACATCTCGGGGCTTTCTGGCATCTCCTGGGCTTTGAGGCCCCACTCTGTGCACTCTCTCTAGGCGGACCTCCGGTTCAGAATCTCCGAGTACTGTTGAGAAGTGCCCCACCATAAAGGCCTCCAAATCCGGGCTCTCGCTCGTATGTTCTCCCGGCGGGAGCAGTTTTCAAGGTCCTCACAGCGGAGCACCGTGGCTTTCAACTTTGCGCGAAGGTCTTCGGAGTGGGTCTCAAGCGGTCCTCCAGTGCCTGATGTTTTGTCTCCAGGTCGAGGGCGCGGGCCCCAATTGAGTCAACATCAGATTGCAGAGCCACCAGCCGGCCCCCCATTTCTGCCTTGAATGCGTCGAAGGAGGCCCCTATGTCGGCCTTGATGTCATCCCTGAGTTCCTGCTTGAATTCCCGGAGCGAGGCCATCAGGTCCTCTCTTGTGAGCGCATACCGTCGTCCGACCGCGTTGGTTCGTCGCAAACTGCCCCCTTGGTGGCGGGGGAGAAGAAGCTGGAGACCTTTGAGGGCTGTGCCTTTTTGGGTGATATAGGGACCTTCATCCACCTCTTGCGCGGGCTTTCCTCGCCTTAGGAAAGGACGTGGGGGATTGGACGCTGCAGCGACCCTCCAACTTTGCTCAGCCGAGCCGACCAGGAGAACCTTCCGACACAGGTAAGAGGGGCTCAGTGGCGTGAAGGCAAGAAGTCGTGGCGACCAGGGCTCGTCACGATGAAGGGGCGGGCGTGTGGTGAGTGACCCGCCATTTCTCGGGTCCAGAACGGTTAACGCAGGACAGGGGTGCTCACGGGGTCGAGGGACCCCCACTTTGCTGCTGGGACCGTCATGGGGTGCTCAGTGAGCCGTTTGGAACAACATCAGGTGCAGCGCCCCTCTGGACCATAGGGGGGCTCCTTTGATTGGCGCCTCAGCCCTTCTCCACTATGCTGCCAAAGAGACTCTCACATCTGGGGTCAAGCAGGCAGATCTAGCTTGGGGTGGGTTGACGCTTGCAGTAGGGACCCCCTCGGAGCGTTGACAGACCGCCGTATTAGGGATATTCATTTTAAGGGCGAGAGACCTCCAGCTTGGGCCCTCTCACGAGGCTCTGGACCGGTGCCTGGCCGCCGCCATCTTAGGGTCAGGCACCGTTTTTCTCACAATACTTCGGCGGGCCGCTTTGGTGCAAGGGGAGCCCCCCCACTCCTCACCGCTGCTGCCGATTGCCGCCGGGTGGCTCTCCAAGCATCTCCGGCCCTCCGGGGGACCCCGCTCCGTCAGCCAAAGTCTCCGGTGGGAGGGCGCTTCTTCCCGTGTGGAAGCCGGTCGCGCCGGACGCCGTCAGTCTGCTTATGTAGTCAACCCCCCGGGGGCTAGACGAACAGGACCTCCAGCACCCCCAGTCCGCCTACTGGTCGCAGGGTCTTTAGCGGGATCCGCAGCTCCGGCGAGAATCCTCATTGCCGAGCAGAGTGACGGCCACCATCTTGTTACGCCGCGGGTGCCGGTGAGGGAAATCTCTGCCTCCTCACATCACACCAGGAGGTCTGTTCTCACTCTTTTTTCGCCTCCACAGCTCCCGGGTGCTTAGGACGAGCCGTCAAGCCGGATTTTTGGCACTTGGTGCCCCCTAAGCTACCAGTTTGTTAGGGCCTGGCGCAGAGCCGATCGGATTTACGTCCGGTCGGCCATGATGGTTAGCCACGCCCCGCACTCTTACTTTTTAATCTATTAATAGTCCTGTAAACCAGGCAGAGTGAGTGTGATAGATAATGAAATGCGAAAGTGGATGGTGAGATGTGAGTGAGAGTGCAGTACACAGACTTTCAGTCTAACATAAATCCAGTGGAGACGCTGCCAAAAGGAAGACACTACATACCCTGCATTACTTCTCCTTTAAATTAAATGTTGTGTCAAAGGAGGAGGTATTGAGAGGTCTTCGAACCTTGAACTCAACTTCAAACTCAGATTTGTCTCCACCAACACTGCTTTCTGATCAGCTTCACAAAATGCCAGTTGGGTCCTTCTAGAGGCAGATTTTCATAGGCGGGTACTTCAAGACTGACATGAGAATGGTGTTCCTTCCATCAGAGAAGGCAAAGAAACCAAGATTGGTGCTCTCTCACTTATTGTCTCATCAAGCTCCAGCTCGACTTTGATTAGGAGCACAGGTGTATATGGCATCTTGCGGGTTTCTAGTACCTTGGGCAAGATCATATCAGACCCTTTTTAATACATCTTCTGAAGAACTGGAATCCTGCTTCCATGAACTTCGAGAAGGATATTCTAGTCAGTCCTCAAGTTTCCACGCTTCAGTAGTGGCTAAATCTGGAATCTCTAGTCAGATTGTTTCCTCTTCATCCTTATTGATCAAGAATGGTAACAACATGCTAGTGCACAGGATTGGAGTGCATTTTGATGGACATGTTGATCCAGGGAAGAGGATTACACTATATTACAAAATATTCTTCAGATTGGAGAGAAATGTCTGTTGTTTATGCCTTAATGCAGTTTCAACCCTTTCTGCTTCGCCAACATGCTCTGATACAATCAAGTGACTTTGTCTTTCATAAACAGGCAGGGCTGGACCAGATCAACAGCCTTCAATCTAAGCCATGAAGATTGTGAGATGGGTGGAATGTCATCTCCTCATTGAAGGCAGTTTAGATCAAGGAAAAAGGCCATATTAATTACAGCATACAGTTTAAGCAGTGCCTTTCTCTCCTCTCCTCCTGAATCTGTCTGCCAGGGTCTTTGGATCTACATTCCTCCATCTAGTAGCCTTGAAGAGTGGTATTTGGGCAGAATGTTGTCTCACTGAAGGCAGTTCAGATCAAGGGAAAAGACAATGTTACAGCAGACACTATAAGCATAGTCTTTCCTCTCCTCCTGAATCTGTCTGTAAGGTCTTGGTGCAGTATACCAGAGATTTGGGGAGCCATTTGTAGACATCTTTGCTTCTCCTGAAAACACTCAGTTGTCCAGATTCTGTTCTAGTTTTTGACTTCCAGGAGCTTGGGGAGTAGATGCCCTTTCTACAGCATGGCCTTTTTAACTTCTTTACTCCTTTCTTCCTATTCCTCTTATTCATTGTAGTCTTCTGAAGCAGTAGAGGTGATGGTGGTTCTTCCTTCTTGAACTTGCAGGACTTGGTTTCCTCTTCTACAATCCATGTCTCTCTCCTCCTTGGAGGGTTCCGGTATCTCCTTTCCCTCTTTGAGTATCAGAGTATTGGCCTCTTCAACCACTACCACTATCGACTTGGAGGTTGAAAGGCCCGGCCTTCAGAACAAGGGTGTCACAGTTCACTTAGCAAAAGCTATTAAAAAATCAAGTTCTACTGTGAAATTAAATTCTAAACATCATAAAACCTTCCAGCACTGGTTTTCGCTGAAATCCTTATCCCCCTTCTTACTGTAATATTTCTTTTATTCTTCAGTTTCTGAATGAACAATTTCAGAAAAATTTGACAACAGGTAATCTTAGAGATCAGTGGTCACCAACCAGAGCTTTTTGTTAGTCTTGGAATGGAATTGATGATGATGAAAAGACGTTGCTTTAAAATTGTGAGGGAGTTTTCTATCTCCAAAATTTCAGTGCATTGTTCTTTAGCTCTTTGGGATTTGCAGCTGATTCTAAAGTCTCCAGTTATTTCCTTTTGGACCTCTGATCTCTATGGAACTCCAATTCTTTGCTATGAAGGTTGTCGTAGTAGCGATCGCTTTTGCTAGGTGGATTGTGAGGATAGGGCCCTGTTATGTAGACCTCTTTTCCGTAGAATTTTGAAAGCGGCTAGTCAGAATACAGACACTGATTTCATTCCTAAGGTGGTTTTATATTGCTCAGAGATCAGGAGGTTACACTTCCTGTGTTTTGCCCTCCTTCTAGAGAAGAATTGCTACAATTACTGGATGTTAAGAGAAGTGTTAGTCTACTTAGATTATTCCAAATTCTATAGGAACACTGCCCATTTGTTTGTAATGTGTCGAGTTCCTGGACAAGGTGAAGAATCTTCCAATGTTTCAGTGAGTAGATAGATCGATTCTACTATCTCCATGTCTTCTTTGTTGCTTGACATCCCACTTCTGGTGGTCATCCAAGGGAGCTCTATTAGGGACGTTGCAGCTTCTTAGGCTAAAGCACAAGGGGTCGTGTTTTCAGACGTTTGTCGAGCGGCCATTTGGGCTTCGTCTCACAATTTTGTTACCCACCACCAGTTCCAAGGTTCTTTCGGTTACAGTAATTTGTTCTGTTTTGACTTTGTTGTTGTTTTTTAATTAACTAATTACATCTTTGTAAGAATTATTATGCCTTTTACTGTTTATTTATGTTCTTTGTCGTCTTGAAGTCCAGCATGTCTTAAGTGTTACTCAAAAGTAATGATTGGTGTAAGGACTGTGGGCTTAGGGATAATGCCTTGGCTACTTACTAGTAATGTTCATTATCCCTAGCTCTAATTGTTCTCATCACAGTCATTAAGACTTTCCCACTTTCCCCAGCCTCCCCTGGCTGCTGGCCTTCAGTTGGCTTTGTAAAGTCAGAATCGCCTACAACCTTTATAGAACTTACATGGGTGGGCAGAGTTAGCACCTTTACTCCCTGTTCTTTCTCCAGTCCTGAGTGGTTATCTCCTCAGAAATAATAACAAGGACAAGTAAGGCTAATTGCAATGCAAATTACTGGTAAGTAACTGGAGTGTTATCTTCACTTTGCTGCTATAATGAGTAATTAAGAGGTTTTATCAGAACTTCATGAGGATTCCATTATTTCTCAACATAGGGCTCACAGCATGGTCAGCAATAACACATTTGATTCTGTGAAATGCAGTTAGGAAATTCTACTTGCATGTATGAATGCCTCTCATTTTTTTTTTATTTAACAAATATTTTTATTAAACATACAGGAATGCAGTATACAGTACAGTCACCAACTGAAGCGTATAGTAAAGACAATATAATATACAGTCCCAAATTACAAACAGCCAGTATTGTGGAGTGCAGGACATATATCACCAATAACTCTCGATCGAGTGCTCAAACATGATCCGATAGCCCGCCCGAACCTCTCTCATCCCCCGGCTACTTCATAGTCCCCTGTAAATAGCCCACTGGTGCTGCACTTTCTCCCATTTCTTAGGGCAACCTCTGCCTTCGTATATTACTTTTTCGGCTGCACAACACCAGTCCAAATAATGCCTCTCTTATTGACTGTCAGAGCATCCTTCTGTGCGGGGTGTGTGTGTGTGTGTGTGTGTATGCTGTACCTGCTGGCTGCTTCAATCTAGTGGTTCATGTGACCCTGCAACACAGCGTCTGAATGCACTCGATCTACTTTTTTCTCTTTTTTTAATCATTAGGGATTCCAGACATATTGGGCCTGTTTCACAAACTGTACTTTGTAGTATGTTTTGTAGACAAAATTCTATTCATAAACATAAACTACGTGCAGAGTTTAAGCCTCCGCATTACCTATACATATGTTTGCAGAGTTCTTTGCCCTGACTGTTGAGTCTCCACACACGTAAGTATACACTTTAGTAGTAAATGTGGGAGGGTGTGGGTGAAAAAAGGGGCATATTTACTACAAAAAGGGATGGGATTAGAGAGGAGTAAGGAGGGTTTAGGTAGGGTCAGTGAGGGGATAGGGGAGGGACATCACCCACCCTCACAAGAGTGAGCCAGGTGCTATACACTGGGTTTGGAGACATGTAACTTGTAGTAAATTGTAGTCAATTTACACTCTGAGTCTGTGAATACCAAACAGTAGTAAACTTACTCAAAAGTGTAAATTACACAAGAGTGTAAGTTACCTTTGTGAATCATGCCCATTGTGACTAAGACAGACACTCAGATGTCATTGTTGAACATCCTTTCGGGCTAACCGTCATTGATTGACACATTGACATTTACAGCGACTCTTCCTCTATAGATTATGGTATTTTCTTAGTCATTGAAGGCAGGAAATGTTTCCACAGAGAAATACTACACAGTCCCTCCTCTTCTCCCTGTGTCTTGATTAATAAATCAAAGTCTACAGTAGCGAGCCAAGGTGCAGGGGTGATGGTGGGAGTGTGACCACTTGTATATTTTTGCTTAGTACAGAAGTGACCTCACAATACTCCAGCTTTACAAGTGCCGTAACCCTGGAATTCAGGAGTAAGTAACAACTAAGGCCCCGATGTCGGACGGACCGAAGTCCGTCCGACATCGGTTTGGAACTGGAACCGAATGACCTTCTGTCGTTGGTTCCAGTCCAGGAAGTAGGATGCGACCGAACCCTGTTCCGTCGCAGTCCTATACTTTACAATGGGAGCATGCATTCTGAACGTAATGCATGCTCTCATTGTAAAGAGCAGGGGTGCAGTTCATCCCTGCACCCGGTGGCAGGCACCTTGAGGTGCCTGCCACCGGGTGCAGGGATCAACAGGGGGGGCACCATAGGTGCCTCCTAGGCTGACATTCGGCGGCCTTGCACCCATGGGGGCCCTGCTGGGGGCCCGCAAAGACAGATTCCCAATGCCTTTCTGTGTCGTAAAGGCGGACACAGAAAGGCATTGGGAAGCTGCCGTTGTAATCCCTCGGCCGGAAAGAGCCAGCCGAGGGATTACTGCAGGGTTTCCAAATGGCGGACGGGCTCTCCGAGCCCGTCGGAGGCCATTCGGAAAACTGATTCAGATTCACTTCCGACCGACCCCATCGAAATGGGTCGGTCGGAAAGGAATCCAACCAGCCGATTACGATGCGGGCTGGAGGGCTCCAACCGATGGTCGGAGCCGTTCCAGCCTGCATCGTAATCGGGCCCGAAGTCCTGATGTCGAATTTCCTATAAAATGTGCCATAAATTGCTGATCCGGTATTAATATCAGGTTGCCATTTCCCCCATGTTTTAAACAGCTAGAGAGATTTGAGAGTAAGTGGCAGAAACATTGTTTCTTCTGACATTGCTGCAGATCTCCACTGGAACCAAAATCCCACAGAGACAACTGAAACATTTCTGGAAATCAACATGAGGTGTGTGGTATTACCATGACACCCCAGTAATTTCCAGAAATGGAATTGAATGCTCTGGAGCAGAAAAATTACCTGGTTACCCGTCGTATTTTTTTTCTCTGGAACCAGATTTAAAATGATTCCCCAAGTCAGAAGTTAGGCCACAAGTAAGAAATGTTTTGTGAATTGAGCCCTGTACAAATAAATAGTGGTTCAAATGGCAGCTGTGGACAGTCTTCACCGCACACTAAATCATTTCCATCCAGACCAAAATTAATGGTGCAAAACCTCACAAGTGCAGTTAGTCAAGGGCACAAACTATTAGTGTTTCATTAGTCACTAATAGCATACATTATCCTTTATATTGAGGTTGTATTGATTTATCAAGCAGCAGTAGTTCAATGGTTCATGTATTTTCAAAAGTCTTATTATCAACAAAGTACATCACTTATGGAATCTTTTGAAAAAAGTTGCTTTTTATTTTTCACTTCTTTTTCCTAACACAGAAAAACGTTTTGTTCCCTTCCCTAGGAACTTCTTTTAGGGCTATTCAGTCATTGTGTCATAGATCAATAGTTTTTAATTATTTCTCGATGAAGTGCAAATCAAGCAGTATTGCATCACATTGCAATTTCCCCTTAGGTCTGTGTATAGTTTATACTATCAATGTGATTGTATGTAATTGAAATTGAATTTTGAGTTAGCCCTTCGTTCAACATATAACAGATGTAGATATACTGTTTAAGTAGTTTCTCCTGGACCCCATGTAGCAATAGATCTTTTCATTATACAACACCTGTGTCCTTCCCATTGTAAAATATTAAAGAAATTGTTTGTCCCTTAAGCATTAAAGCATCAGCTATTGTAAGGTATTAAACATGTTTATTATGAATTTTCAGGTCACCCGTCTCTTGACATAAAGGATCTCGTTAAAGACTTTCAGCATAAAAAAGGTAAATGCAGATCATGACCATCGATATTTATATATTTGTTTTTCTATGTTTTAAGGGACTGGTCCATAATTATTCTGGTTTGTCTGAAAACAATGATGGAAATTATATTTGATTTCAGTTCATGTTTTCCTTGGTTTACTGACTTACGAATGACTGAAAACCCACATGTGGCATATTTATCCAGTGAAAAATAGTACGTGGTCTACTGAAATTTCTACAAGGGTAGTGAGAACACTAAATGTAGAATGACAACTGTTTCAGCATTGCATAAAAGTATTTTCAAGACCTGTGCCTTCACAAATCCACTGAATGGAAGACCAGGGAAGGAGTAAGAGCAAAGGAAACTTTCTGTTCACTTTTACCATTGGATGGTCTGGAGAATCTTCACATTTGAACAGCAAAAAGCTGGATTAATACTACTTGACTCATAAAATAACAATGGCAGATCCACTCTCGTTGCACAGCTTCTCAAGCACCCTCGTACCATTCCAGAACAGGTGAAAACATTTGAGATGTGTTTACATTTTGGCGATGGAAGCACAGACATCTGAATTTCCCACTGTTATTTTTGAAATCCAGCTGACCATACCTCCTACTCCACGACTGACCTTTTAGAAGAACGTGGTTCCACCACAGTGTTTCCTACTTTGCCGCATGGAATATCCCATGACCCCTACCACCTTCCTTTTCTATTTCCTTATGCGTGTCTAGACCTCTTTGAACTCTCATGTGCAGCTTAATTTTACTTCCATTTTTGATGCTGTCCCCTCCCGGCCCATGCACTTCCTCATTTCCTCTTCATCCTCATGCAATTTTCTGTAGCCTGCCATTAGCCTTCTCCTGCGTCTTCTCTCACATACTTTATCCTTCATCTGAGTCCTTTTCCCTAACCTCTCTGCCTGTGTCATGACTGTGACTGTTACAAGAATTGAGACATTACCATGCAATCTAGGCCAGCTTCCATGTGCGACAATTCATTGAGTAATCAACAATAGGCTCCAGATTAGACTTTTAGAACTGGCTTAGTCTACTCCTAGTCACAACATTTACAGCTAGCTTCCAAAACATGTTGGGCCTGATTCACAAAGTTAAACTTACACAAAAGTATTTTACTAGTAATAGGAGTGTCCTATCTTTTTATGAGCGGAGACACCACAGTCGTAAAGATTCTACCAGTAAAATACTTTGTGACTAGCAAACAATTGTAAACTTGCATAAAACTGTAAGTTTACCTTTGTGAATCATGCCCATTATATGCAATTGATTGAGTAGCCATCAATACTCTTAAATTTGTTTATATTTTCTGCTAATCCAGAAAAAGATCAACAAAACCAGCCACTCAGAAATAGCACATGCACTCTACCATATTCTCTGATCTGACTCCAATGTCATACCAATTCTCAAGAAATAAGAACATCGAAGGGTCGAATGCTATTCCTGGTTAAGAGTCTAATATACGGAATAAATTGCCTGATAATGTTCGAAGCAAATCCAGATCTGCTTTGTGAAGAGATCCATCGTGTATACCGTCATCCCTGAGTATCCAGATACTTGGATACCGAACAGTTTTATAATTATGCAAATAACACATAAAACAACAAAAGCTTTTCCAAGGTATGATGCAGGATTCTGGCTTTCCCCAGGACCAATAATTTAGTTAGTCAAAGGCTTGAGTTCTAAGAAGTAGGGAAATCTTGGAATGATGATGTTAATATGCAAGGCACATGCCAGAGACTCCTGGTGCATGCCCATCCCAGATCCAAATTGTTGGACTCTCATTCCAAGTTGGGTGGTATTTGAGTGCAGTATTACCACCGGGGAAAATACTTATACTGTAGGATGCATTTTTTCCCTTGTGCAGTATTATCTATTTAATACACGCTCTGCAAGTTAGAATCAGTGCTAACATGGTAGTATGGCCCATTTTCTTCCATTCAAAGCTGTATATCTTGGAAGCTTGCAGTTTTCCCACTTATACGTTTTGCACGGTATTACCTGGTAGATTTTGCGCAGGGAAAGTGCACTGAGTCAGTATGAAATTTGTACATGACTTGTAATGCCTATTCAGGTGCAAAATCCCCTTTGCACACCAGTCTGCATTATTGGCCAACTTTGAACAATGGCTTTTGTATTTTCTTTTGGTAGTTTGGCACAGAGCAGTCAGGCTTATCCTCAGGGTCAAAGTGTAAAGTATTGGCACAGCACCACCCTCGTAACACACTGAGGACACTACAAAGTCTCCACACCGTATGTAAAAAGCACTGGTCTTTTTATTACACACACATTGAAATCAAAACGACATACACATAGGATATATGTTTACAGTTATATGCAATTGTCAAACTCTCTCATTAGCAGCAGAACGGCATGAACATATATGTACCCTTACCCTTCATAGGAATTCACTTGCTCCATTATACCCTCAGCCTTGAAAGCGACATAAACCCATGAGTATCCTTTCCCCGAGGAATTCATGAGCCAAGTGATCCCTCCCACATCAAAAACAATTGAAACCTATAAACAGGCTGTTCAGTGGTATTCCACTTTCCCCCTATCACATTAGCCTAAACCACAACAATTGTAATGGTCAAGAAATCACAGGTTTTGACTACACCTCGTGACCCAGCCCCTTAGCCACTCAAACTACACCAGTCAACGCTACACGTTGCACCTGCTGGTGACACTTTGATTAGATTGTTGGAACCACCTAAATCGGAAGGAAACAGTTACTTGGTTTCGTCCATCTGGATTAGGCCGTCAAGGCACCCAGCGGCACATTCACGAGTGCGGGATCACTATCACCTCCTTAGACAAAAGACTAACACCAGAAGCTGGTGGGCTTCCAATTTGGATAAATGTTTCCTTCAGGCAGAGGTGCGAGCCAGAGTAGCTTCAGGCAGCCAGCTGTGGGTGCACCTTGTGGCATGGGTCCTGGGGAGGGAGCAGGCAACCTCAAACTGAGGCTGAGATGTCAGGCACTGCTGTCCTCCCGATCTGGAGGTCAGAGACAGTCCAGGCTAACTTCTCGGGTCCCGCGGACTAGGCAAACGTCCCCCAACAACCGTCGGACACCACACGCTACGAAGTGTGAGCTAGCACAGGTTTCAGGGTGCATGTTCGGGTCCCTCGGACTTGGCAAACTTCCCCAGCACTCCTTGAACTGCTCACATTACGGCCCCCCCCCTCCTTGTCCCAAACGACAATAACTTCCACTTCCGCTGCATTCTGCGCGGTCCTTATGATCCTGTAGAAACTGGAATATCCGTTCTGTCCCTGGGATCTCGGAGACAGGACACCAGCCAAACGGCCCTTGGAGACTGCTTAGGGACCTGGGCCATGACAATTACCAATTTGCTGCAGGCCAGCAACATCCAGGCAAAACCCACCAAGTGATAGTCTCCTTCCTGGAACACAACAAGCCCCAGGCCACCACAAGTCTATGGATAATCCAATTGCAGTCTCTCCTGCCCCAATGGTTCCTCTTGTCGATGTCCCAGCGCCGAACTAGCGTAGTAAGGTTCCAATCCCAAAAGTGTCTCTAAACTCCTGAGGACAGAGCCCCAGTAGTTCTACTCACAAAGGCTTTTGAAGATGAGATCAGTTCAAAAGGCCTTCTTTGAAATGCACAAGCCCCCTCTAAATTTAGTCCTGTCTGCCATCCTACCCTGGGAGGCTTGATCAATATCTTTAGTGGGGCCAGGACCCTGCTCCTTGGAATGCAGGTTCCTATTCCACCCCCTCTTATCTGTCCCAGGAGGTTCACTGACAGAATATCGACCACAAAAATATAGATGTAAAAAATATCGTGGTAAAAATATAGAATGCAAAAATATCGATTCCCTATACTTAAACAAGTACAAAAATATCGAAAAAAATATATAGTTTATTATAATATAGTTGTATTAAATATCGAATTTAAAATATATATAATTTAAAATATTAAAATAAACATAAATTAAATACTAACTTTAATTTATAAAAAAAATATAATTAAATGTATATTTGAATAAATGCAACAAACTTCTTTAAAAAATGTAAACACACAACCACTATATAATTATACATATATAAAAAAATTGAATAATATAATTTAAAATTCTTAAATAGCATATTATCAAAAATATATGTAAACATATTTAAATATACCAAAAACATAAAATATTAAAAAAGGGAATCAATTTAAATAAAAATATAAATGAAACAACTCACATATTTTACAATTTAATTAAAAATAAGTTGCAAACAAAAAATATTGCAAATTATATTATTATTATAATAAATCAAACAAATTCTATAAACTGCAACATAAAATAAATTATTACAAATTAAAATGAATATATATACATTTCCCACCACATTAAAAGGAAAACATTGTTCTACTAAATAAATATAAACATAATTACTCCCACCTAAAACAACACAACAATAACAAAATATTTTACACCACACAAAAATAAGATTTACTTCTCTAACAACTATAAATATAAAATTACATAAAATATAACATTACAAAATACTACAATTTACTATTCCCACTAGACTTAACACAACAATAAAATTTATAATTAACAAAAAAGAATCAATTCCAACTCCAGTCGGTGCCAAAGTAGGGAAAGTGTTGGATTGCGGAGGGGTAAAATTTACTATTCCCACTCCAGTCAGTGCAACAGTAGGGAAAGCGCTGGATTACGGAGGAGTAAAATTTACTATTTCCTCTCCAGTCAGTACAAACAATAGGGAAAGCATTGGATTGCGGAGGGGTAAAGTTTACTGTTCCCACTCCAGTCAGAACAACAGTAGGGAAAGCGTTGGGTTGCCGAATCGGCACTGACGGCTTCTAAGGAGAAGGGCGCATTGTTTCGCCCTCTCCCTGCTTCGACCGGCTGACTTCTGCTGCCACGTCCTGTGGCTTCACTTATCGATACTCATTGGATGTATCATGGACCTGTATCCTGGTATACAGCTCTATCAACCAGATGAACTACCCTTCACATGGATTAACATCTCCCCACTGGATGGATAATCGACACAATCCTTGTGCACCAACCATTGAATGGGACACCGCACCCACACATAATAGGACTGTCCGCTCTCTCGCCCCCCTCACTTTGGGCACCTGGCTGGGCCCCTCTGTGAGTAACTCTTGCTTTTCCTACCCTTGTCATGAGCCACACATTTGTTGGTGTGCACCACTCACACTGACAGTCCATTGCTCTCATTCCAGATGTTCCGTATTGTTTGGTCCTGATGAGACCCCCTAAGTGTTCTTGGGGTCGCAACGCTGTCGACACGTATTTCAAACGAACCACTCCTTCAGTCTTTATCATTGTGTTAGAGGACTGTTAATTCATTTAGTATACTTACCTGTGGTCGTTTTGTACAAACTAAAACCTTTTTATATGTCACCAGCTGTCACTCCCCCCTTTTTTAGGTTCTAGTTCACTTGGGACACTGAGCACACTGTTTTTATGATGCAAAGAGTAAAGGCTTAGTAAAAATACCTCTGGTAATCTATGGTGTGTATAACTTTGATTCTTTCTCTGACATTCCATTCCCACGAATATATGCCATTGAGCGTTTCAGTTATCATACACATAGTTCACAGGAACCATTGTTCCCTGTTAAATAGTAGCTACCTTGATCCCTGTGAGTAGGGTGGCCATTGTTCTTGATATATACCTCCATGTGTGGCACAACCAGTGCTGCAGGCCCACGGAGTAGAATTTGACTTACATGCTCTAGGTATATGTCTTACCACTGGACAAGGGACTTAGAACTAACTCAAATCAGCAAATCATGTATACACCAATCACCAGTATGTATATGACAAGCAGAGCACTTTGCCCCTGAATGGCAGTGTCAAAACACCCAAACTCCTAAGTCATCGCGTAGATAAGCGGAAACCAGGAGGGGCAAAAGCAAAACGTTGAGGGAAAGCAGCCTAAAAAGGGCCATTTTAAACCGTAATATAGTGCAGATCTCCATGATAGTAATGATATAATGTCTAGACTTACAGGTTAATAAGTGAAGAAATGAAGGCAGTAAATGAATCCACGTGAATGACCCCACCACCCGTCACATGGAAACGTGTCAATGATGCCACCAAGTACCCCATATTCTAGCATACTTATGTAGTTAGTGCCTTGATGCATAGATTAGTTCCTCCAGTAGTGAGCACTTAGCCATACGTCTCGGCCTTTCTTTTAAAGGCGGGCCATAGATGTCCACCCATGTTTGACAATGTCTCGTTTAGCAGATTGAAAACTCTTGTTCCATAAGAACCATCTTCTTTCCACTTTACATGTAGAGTTAGCAGACATGGTGTTTGTGTAGATCATGATCTCTTTTCCTTATAGAGGCAAGGGAAACTTTAGTGAAGAAAGCAGGCTTTCAAGTCTTGAAGCTTTTTGTTGAACCTCATTTTGTCCAACCAGGCAAGCCAGAACTCATTAACTGTTAAGGCTTTGGAAATCTGATCCCCCAGTAATGTGCTCAGTGGCAATCAAGGCCTTAGTCCAAGTCAACTGCGAACAGAGGCTTCTGATTGGCGCTTTACTTTTTGTTGTGGCCTTTTCCCCTAAAACATAAAAAAATTCATACTTCTGGTTCCCCTTTTGGATTTTAACAGTTTGATGTCATTTTCTTATTAAAATGTTCGCTATTTTTATAAATTAGGTGTGGGATTTTTAATGTGTTGTGGTTTGCATTTTTAATTCTTTTGGTACTGCTAAATAATGTTCACGCTTGTCCTTAAGTTAAGACTGTCTGCTCTGTGCCGTAGCTACCGGATGTTGAGCCCAGGTTTATTTCTTGAACTTGTGTGTTGGACCTGAAAAGACTTTTTAACTCAGACACTCCCCAACAAATAATACCTTTTTTAGGTCTCGCCTAGCGACGCAGCGCATGCGCTGCTCGCCTTGGCGAGATCTATTGTTGCCGCTTTCTGTGCCGAAGGGGGACAGGACATGTGCACGCGTACGGAAGACAGGAGATGTGCAGGCGTAGGGCTGACGGCGTTAGCATAAGAGACAGCAGATGTGCGCGGACGGAAGACAGGAGATGTGCACGCGTATGGCTCGGCTCCTTCAATGCGCACATGGCGTGCTTTCGCTTTCCCTCCCTCCGACATTTCAGCACAACGCGCGCAGGCCTTTCTCCTTACATCTTTTCTCCCAAAGGCTGCACTGCCATCTTCGTCGCTCCGCTCGTTGGATGCCGTATCCATGTCCGATGTGCTCTTGGTGGGGCCCTCTGAGGCAGCATCACTGCCCGCTGGAGATCTGTGCCAGTGCCGGCTGCCTCTTTTCAACCCTCACATGGACCCGCTGATGCTCGCACAGACATGGCCTCCGAGACTGAGCGGCAGGTAAGGGCTCATTCCTTCTCGGCTTACACCTTGCTCTCTCTCTTTTCCTCTTATTCTCTTTTACCACTTTATTTCCTCTCTTACCCTCAATCACTCTTTCCGGGTCTTGCTCCCTCTCTCTTTCTCATTATTTTCCATTCGTTTTTTCTTTCTCACTTTTCCCCTGCTTTTTTCCCTCTCTTTTTTGAACTGTTGCTTACTCTTGATTTTTGTTCCCTCTGTTGTTAGATTTTCCCATTATCTTTCCCTGTAGACCTTTCCGTTCCCTGCTCGTAAGACCCCTCTCGCCCTTTCCCCTCTTCTTCCTCAGTCATGTCCTTCCCCGGTCCTCTCTTGCTCCCGGTTTCCGGTTCCCACTCGTGTTCCCTCTCTGTTCCTGTGTCCATGACTCGAACACTCTTGTGACCTACGTTATTATAATCTACTTGTGTGTTCGCCGGGCTCCCTTCCCTTCATCTTGTACCTACTCACGCCTTCCTGAGGTCGCTCCCACACAGATATCCTGCTCACAGCACAATGCGGGGACAGATCACTGGTTACAAGTTATAGCTGCGTCCTTGGCTTACTGTGTGGTTTAGAGTCAGGTCTGGGCCTTGCAAACAGAACAATTGAAAATTATCTTCCGAGCGCTAATGTAGTCTCTCTCTCTCACTCACACAATCTCTCTCTTTCTCTCTTTCTTTCTTTCTCTCTCTATCCCTCTCTACCCTTCTCTTATACTTTCTCTCGTTCACACCCTTTGTCGCCCATTTCTCTTGCTCTTTCCCTCTTTATCTCTCTCTCATTCACACTACCAATCTGGCTTTTCTCTGTCCCCCCTCTCTTTCCGCCTCCTCTTTTTTCCCACTACTTCTATTTTCCCATCTTCTCTATCTCGCCTCTCTCTATCTCTTCCTCTTCCAGTTCACTCTCTCTTTCTAACCCTCTCTGCTAATGCCTCTCTCTCTTTCTCTCTTTCCCAACACCTCCTCTCATCCTTCTTTCCTGTTGCTGATCACCCAGTCCCCGCTAGGGAGCATCGCCTTGTTTATTACAAGGCGCTGCATCAGGCAAGGTGAGACTAGCCCAAGTTATAATGACTCTCTTTTTAGGTCAAAGCCTTGCTTATGACTTCTTGGGGAACTTCTGAAAGCTTCCCTGAGAATGCATTCCGCCCATGGATTACCATTGGCTTAGTAGTTTGTAACTCACATTTGCTTGTTTTCTATTTGCTGGCTTTACTTGTTTTAGGTTGTTCAGCATGTCTTTCACTCTCCCGTGGAGCAGCACCTGTTTACTGTATTCTTCCACAAGAAGTGCCCGCTTTCTGTAAACAGTCCTGTCAATTTTGTTACTCAATGCCACTTTACTCCACTCTACAACACTCTACCATACTCTACTCTACACCACTCCACTCTACTCCACTCCACTCTACTCCACTCCACTCTTCTCCACTTTACACCTCTTTACTTCACTCTACGCCACTGTATTTCACTCTAGGTCGCTATAAGCCACTCTACTCCACTCCACTTTATGACACACTACTTTATTCCACTCTATGCCACTCCACTCTCTGATACTCTACGCCACTTCACTCTACTCCACTCTATGCCACTCCACTCTACAACACTCTATGTTGCTCCACTTTACGCCTCTTTACTCCACTCTACACCACTGTATTTCACTCTAGCTCGCTACAAGCCACTCTACTCCACTCTATGCCACTCCACGTTATGACACACTACTTTATTCCACTCTATGACACTCTGCGCCACTTCACTTTACGGCACTCTACTCCACTCTATGCCACTCCACTCTACAACACTCTATGCCGCTTCAACGTACTATACTCCACACCACTTTACTCCTCTCAACGTTACTCTGCGCCACAACATTCTACGTCACTCCACTCTACACCACTCTATCACACTCCAGTCTACAACACCCTATGCCACTCTGACACTCCACTGTATGACACTCAATGGCACTCCACTCTATGCCACTCTAAGACACTCTACTCTATGCCACTCAACTCTTCGACACTCTACTCTATGACAGTCTACTCTACGACACTCTATGCCACTCTACTGCAATCCACGCCACTTTACTCAACTCTACGCCACTCCACGCTACACTACTCCACTCCACACTACTCCACTCCACTCCACTCTATAATACTTTACTCCATTCTATACTACACCACTTCACTCTACCCCACTCCACTCTATAGGTCTCGCATTACTGAAAATTAGAGCTATTGGTGTTGCATTATTATTTGCAACGCCAAAAGCTCAAACTTTTACTAATGCGAGACCAATTGCATTGCAAATGCTTGTTCTTACATTGCCTTGTGTTCCTTTTCAATAAAACATCACATTTATTGAAAGATCACTCCCCCACCTCCCTCATGGAAATGTCACTCGCATAGTAAGTACAGTGCATTGATCAATAAACACATTATACTCATAGCAAATGCATTAGTCCTTTTCAAAAAGCGTACCTTATTCATAGCAAGTGCTCAACAAGTCTTCCCCACGCAGATATGACGTACCTAGCATAGCAAGATCACTACTCATCTTTACCAAGCAAATGTCAGACTAATAGCAAGTGAAAATCCTTCTTCACTAACAAGTGCACAGCCTCTCTCCTGCAGGGAACCACACTGATATCAAGTGCTCAGCTCTTCTTTCTCAATCAAGTTACACTCATGCCAAGTGCACTGCCGTTCATTGCCAAAGAAATATATCACAAGCATGTTCAAAGCTAGCTCTCACTAGATTTTATGCAATCTACACAAAATCACATTTTGATTCTAGGTTTCCCCTGTTAACATGTTATTGCTATAAAACAGTCAATGAATAGATAAACGCCAGACCTTTTGGCTTTATCAATACTAGGTCTGACCGTATGTATATACCTATATGGCCCCAGTGGAGGTGAAAAAAATTGTTCCCATCAAAGCAGTGGGCCCTGGCTATATCTTGAACATTAAAAAAAAAAACAGTGTCAAGTAGAACAATGCATGGATGACTATGACGCTGAGGTCTAGCTGCCGTGAAAGTGATGTGCTTTGCTATTAAGATCTGATGCTTAGTAACCTTATTGCCTCATCAAGGGGAAGGTGTTTGGAACATCAGCAAAGTCTGCACAGCTGTACATCTTGTCCCATATAAAGAAGATGCCCCTGCTGGCCTTCATTTTGTGAAAAAGCAATGCCTCTGCTTTCATTTTTTCTCCCTGAGCATCACAGTCCTGTGTCAGCTCAGATGGGTGAGAGGATAATGTAGGGATCTTTTGTTCTCTAGAGGAAGAGATTAGTCAATTGACAGTGTTAGGGGGTGATCAGCAACAAATATTGTCTCATCCTCAGTAATTTTGTATTTTATGTCAATAGTTTTCTTTCTCAGTAGGTCTGAGAGGTGTCTTCAAGAGGGGTCCCTGAATCACTATGCCTAAAGGTACGTGTGAGGGGCAGGGCCTAATGTCTGGCAGGAGGGTTCTTTTTCATAGGCTTTTCTCCAGACCTTCACATATTTGATCCCAATCTTGAACTTTGAATATGTATATTGATACCCAAGGTAATTCTGAATATAGGGCTGTTTAGAAAAATTTAGTTTCTCCAAGGACTAAAGTTGTTTCTCCATATTGATATTGTGTGGCCTAGTAGGCTTGAGGGCCCAAGTGTGCGGAGCGGCTTGTTACTATCTTATTCTGCCCAGGAAGGGGTCGGTTTGCAGTGCACAAAACAGATCTGCTGTTCCTCAGCAGTGCAGCCACCCGAGGCGGTGTGCTCTGCATTTCAGTGGCACGTCCTCCTTTCACAATGCATTACAGGGGAAGGGGTACTGGTGTGTCATGTAAGAATAGTTATCTTGTCCACCCACGCTGGATGGGGAGGGCGTGGACTTGGAGAGCTGTGGTGGTCCATCTCTGACCTTTAGTATCAGACCCAGGACAAAGTAATAGCTTGTCTGGGGACTGGTGCTGCTGTGCTCTGACCTGCTGGCTCTCTCTGGCAGTCGGAGTTGTAGCTCCTCAGGTTGCACTGGGGTTACAGTGAAAGCCAAACTTGATTTGTAAGTGGAGCAGGCAATGCCCTGTGGGGAGATAGCCCCCTGGCTTCGGGGCTATTTCAAATGTAGATGACACTCTTGCGGGTGTACTCCCTCCCCCCGAAGCGGGGAGTAGATTGCTCTAGGTCTCCCCCTCTTTCCTGCCCTGGATCGAGTTACGTCCTGAGTGGAGCATAGTTGACCCTGAACATTTCATCTACATGGTTGTGAGTGTCCCTAAGAGTGGGCTTGTGTGAGGGGTGAGAGCCTATCTCACTGTCCTTCATTGCAGCGTACCACAGTACATCAAACATACTGCGCAGGGACTTCTACCTGTTATAAAGGCTGTCTAGGTATTCCACTCCCCTCTAAAGGAGTGACTAACTGCTTTCTCAACCATATTGCCATATCAGAAGTTGCTGATTACGTTGACCTTGTGCTGTGGAGCTTGGGACTCGTAAAAGAAAACTGAAATAAGGTGGTGCACCTGGTTACTCGCACCTGTGACATTCCACCCCAAAAGTCTGTAACTTGAGGGGTATTCTCGTGAAATCTGCATGCCCCTCATAATATGGTCCTCCCCAGTGAATGGTTGGACAACTATTGGATGATTTGCTTCTTGGACATCGAGTAGTGCAGTAGACAACTACTGGGAGTATTTGTCCCTTGGAAATCGTGTAGCACATCTATATTTGCGCATGTGCAAGGGCCTGGCAGCCATCATTGCCTTGTTGTCTTACCTCTGGGGAGGGGAGTCGCTAACCGTTGGCCTTACAGTAAAACTAACCTGGGTTTGTTGTTGGTGTGCTGTTCCTGAAGTGGCAGCTGTTGCCTGTTGATAATATTTCCTCCACGAGTTGCTGCTGCTCACTCCTTCACCGGTTCCCTGCCCCTCTGAGATTCTGCGCTGATCCTTGATGCGTGATCACAACTGGGTCTGACCAGCGAAGAGTCATTTGGCATGTAAGCGGGCCCTCATCTTTTGAGAGCCCCTGACCATTGACTGCACTCACACTCATGACTTTTGGGTGGCAGATAGGAGGTACTGATATTTCCCCTGTGTTTTATGATATGGAGGGGCTGTTACTGGGACTGTAATGTTCGCTAAGGAGCGGAATCTCCAGAACCCACTGCCCGTGCAAGTTGCTGGAATCATCATGGTGAGGGACGGGGGTTCATTCCGGCACTAGTCAACACTTGAAAGTTAGAGCCGAGACGCCTCCTGTGCAGCTGCCCCAACCCAAATACCTACTCGTCAGCCCCATCAAAGGACACTGGACCTGTTACAGGGTCACAGACCATTGACTCAGGAGGCCTTCTTCAGGCAAACCAAGACTCTTATTGGTGGATAATAATATTGATGTAGTAGATAGGGAGGTGAATCTTCTCCTGTGACAGCTGTAAAACTGCTGAAAAAGTCATGCTGATGGCAATGCCTGTCCAGTGTGTGGAGCAGAGTGTGTAGGACTAGAATTCTGTCACCAGATTAATGAAACTCCATTATGGCGAAAGGTCAAAATGACAAAATACTTTTCCCTCGAAAATAGTAGTTTTTAGTGGTAGAGGTATATGCCTTATATGCCTAGTTGAAAGAAGTGTTGCTGCAGTTTTTAGCAGGAGGAGGCTGCACTAGAATGTTTCGTACATCTGGGCCCCAGTGATGAAAATAATCTCGGATGTATGGAGATTTGCTGTTTGTGGTGCTTTAATCGAGGACTCCTTGTAAGTGATTGATGTGATAGTTTGACAAGTTGTGAAGAACGTGCTTTCTCTAGGAGCCGCTATATTAGTTGTTCCAATTATTCTTTTCTAGCCTCGATTGTATATTTCAAAGGTGTTGCCCTAGATGACTTGAGTGGGTTGCTTGTTATACTAATGCTCTTTGTCAGATGAGCATGCTTAGCATGACTCCTCTCTCACATAGTATGAAATACTTTTGGAATTTTGAGGGGTTCCTTGAAAGTTTGATACCGAGTTGCATATTTACATGAAAATGGCGTAACATGGTGCTGCACGCAATTTTTCTGCGGCGAGCTGCGTCATAATACGGCGCATCCCTGTGCTCACCCCTGCACCGGCGCTAAAAAAGCTGCCTATCGCCAACGCAGGCACCCTTGCACCATGGTGCAAGGGTGCCTGAGTTGCAGGGATGATTGTGGTTGTGCAGGAAGGGACACCTTCCTGCACAAAAGCAATCATTAATGGTGTTTTGCTGGAGAAATAAAAGTATTTCTCCTTGTTGCGCCACATTAATGCTTCCTTTTGAAAGGCGTTAGTTTTTGGCACTATCTCAGATTTAAAGATCCTTGTAAATCTGGAGCAGTGTCTAAAAGCCATGGATGTTGCTGGGAATGCCCACAGCAATGCCAATTGCCTCGTTTTGAGGTGGTCACAGTGGCGTCCAGCACGGATCAGGGTATCGGGGCAGGGGAAGGGTGGTGTAACAAAAAACAACTTATCTTATCACCGCGTCTCTCCTACGTCGTCTCTCCTCCGCGTCCGGGACGAACAGGAAGCACCCAGGCTCCCCTGAACCAATCACAACATTGCAATTCAGTGTTGTGATTGGTCTGAGCGCCATGGTTAGGAACTCAGCCATGGAATGGGTGCCTGTTCTCCATACAGACTGTAATGCAGCCTGGGTGGACAGCATGCTAAGTGCGCATGACACTTTGGCCGGCCAGAGACGACCGGCCAAAATGTCATGTGCGCTTACAGTGTGCTCACCACTCCTCCCCTGCCCTGCTCTGTGAGCAGAGCAGACCCGCCCGCCTAGCCGAGACGCCGCAGCAGGAATAAATAAAATGATAATAACATCAAGTTATCATTTTATTTTTCCTTTCTTTCACTGCTGCTAAGCAGTGGGGCGACGCTCCTTCACCTTAGCGGAGAAGCCATCACTGGGTGGTCACTGCTAGTAATCCAACATGCAGTGACCACTAATGGAATCTTGTCTGAAGTGACCACAATTGCAGCACTGCTAATTGTGCTAGTAGCTCTGGATGATTTTTATTGAACAAAAGTAGCTCTAAATACAGAAAAGGTTGGAGATCCCTGCACCAAATGATTATATTTGGCATCTACCTGTTTGCTCTTGGTAAGCTGTAATGTTAAAGCAATTAATGGCAGAGTGAAACATAACAGATTAGATCCTATCCGCTCAAACGTCTGTGACTGTGCCATGCTGCAGGAGGCACACTAAAACAGCACAGTCAGATTTACCACTCCTCATTTACCTTCTTTCCAGAGGTGGGTTCAGAGTTAGGGCAATGTTTATGCACCAAAAGTCTTTGACAATCTACCTGGCATGTGGAATAGTGGTTGGTTTTGCAAAGTGACCCCTCTTTGGGTGGTTACCTTCAGTTTTTCATGTTTTTTTTAGACTTACCTGTGGTAATCTTGTACTCTAATACTGGGTCCTGCTATCTTGTGCCTACTGTATGCGCACTAACCCTTAAAACATGTTTAAATTGTCTTAAACCTGATTGCTACATTAAACTTTCCTATAAGGCCATAGTATTTAGTGCAGAAGTTAACCCGTGGCATGGAAAGTCAAATGCCTCTTGTGGACTGCATCACCTACTAGTACTATCCTGTGTAGTGTGAAAGCAGCAGCTTGAACCCTGATGCACAAACCTTTCAAAATCACTCTCTGACTGGTATGAAAACCTGATTTTAAATATTAAATAAGTCACCACTAAGCAGACCATGCTGCCCACTAGATAGGGTGCATAATTGTGATAAATTAGGTTGTTGAATGAAGAGGGTGTAAGCCCCTGTCAAGGAACAGCTCAGTCATAATCAGGGTGAACCATTAAAGTTAGTGAATTAACCATTGCTTAACCCTCTGGTAGCTTGGCACAAAAGCAATGAGGCTTAACTTAGAGGCATGCACACAAACAGTAATAAAGTGAAAACACAAGAAAAATCCCACACCAATTTAGAAAAAGAAAGTACATTTTTATAAATTATTTGAACAAAAATTCAATCAGTAAAACCGGAGATACAGAATTTTAAAGATTTAGGTAAAAATAGTGCTAAAAAGCACAAAGCGCCAACTGACGTTATCTAGTCACGCCGGATCGGGACAAAGTCACAAGGTCAGGCCGACTCCGATGGAGCGCGGACCAGATACAGGCACCAGGTTAGGCCCACTTAAAATTGTACCTTATGTCCTTGATGTAGGGCGTTGTGCCGCCGAGCCGCAGTTCTGAGGAGCAATGTGGGGTCCTGAGTTGCATCGCTCTGCGTTGGTTCCTATAAGGAGCTGTGAAGGCTGTGATGCGAGGTCCGTGTCAAGTTGCGTTGCGCTGCACGATTCCGATATGGAGCTACGAGGGCTGTGATGTCAGTTGCGTTGCTCCAGTTCTGATGAGGAGCTGCGAGGGCTGTGTCGCGCTGCGTCAGTTCTGATGGGACCCACAGCTGGACTGGCAGATCACTGTTCAGGACCGGAGAGGCGCTACTTGGGGGGGTTAAGACTCACAGCAGGCAGACTCCAGGTGCAGGGTTCATGATGATTGGAGCTTTTTCTGTCCCTGAGGCTCTGATCAGAAGTCCAGCCAACTAGCCTTTTGAGTCACTCTGGTGGTGCTGGGTTCAAGGTGCAGGTCCAGTCCTTCTTACTCAGGCAGCAGGGCAGTAGAGCAGTCGTTCTTGCAGCAGAGGAGCAGAGTAATCCATCCTTCTTAGTCTTCCACAGGCTCAGATGTGATCTGAAAAGTGGATCTGAGGATCCAATATTTATACCTGGTGCCCACTTTGAAGAGGGAGAAGCTTCTGGAGTTTCCCCTCGCAGAGGTTTCTGGAATTTCCTGCCTGCCTGACCTGGTCCCAGTCCTTTTGGGCGCACAATAGGCTATTGTGATGTAGTTTGGGTGTGAGCTGAGCTAATGCATTTGAAGTGCAAGTATGGTAGGTGACAGCTCTGCCCCCCTATCAAATCAGAAATGGCCCATCCTGTCATTACCCAGACCTATTGTGATGCTGTCTGGGAGGAATGCACAAAGGCCAATTTCCAACTACAACCTTGTCATGTGACCCAGGAACAGGCTGCAGGAACCAAATGGTTAGTGCACAAAAATACCAACTTTCTAAATGCCATTTTTAGAACTGTACCTTAAAACCCAACTTTACATTAAAGAGGATTTTATATCACAATTCCTCACACACCGAACTTGAATTTCTTACCCGCTCCCAATCAAAGCGTAGCACTTATTAAATGTAATAAGGTAACCCAATGTTATCCTATGGTAGAGGTAGTCCTCGGAGTAGCGAAAAACTTATTTTGAGAGTTTTTAACTACCAGGACATGTAAAACGTAAAAGTACACGTCCAACCTTTTAATTGCAATGCACCCTAGCCTATGGGCTGTTTAGGGGCCTACCTTAAGGGTGACTTATATGTAATAAAAAGTGAGTTTTAGGCTTGGCAAGGGGTTATAATGCCAAGTCGAATTGGCAGTTTAGAGCTGCTGACAGGCTGCAATGGTATGCCTCTAGCATGTTTTAAATGGCTACTTGAGTGGCACAAGGAGTGCTGCAGGCCCACTAGTACCATATAATTTACAGGCCCTGGGAATATGGTATACCACTTTACTAGGGACTTATAAGTAAATTAAATATGCCAATCAGGTGTAAGCCAATTTTACCTTGTTTAAAGGAGAGAGCAGAAGCACTTTGTTTTTTCACAACAAATTGTATTTGGTTTTCGTAAAAGCACAAGCACTTTAGCACTGGTTAGCAGTGGTAAAGTGCACAGAGTCCTAAAAGCCAACAAAAATGGATTCAGAAAATAGGAAGGTGAAGGCAAAAGGTTTGGGGATGACCCTGCAGAAAGGGTCAAGTCCAACGATAATTTTAAGAGTAGAACATGTAAGACATTAACGTTGTGTGTTTCCTCTGTGACTAGGCCCAATACGACATTCACTGGCCAGACTTTGAAAGCTACATAGGGAAAGTCAAGGTGTAGATTATATAGTTTAATCTATAACTTTTTAACTGTACCAGCTACAGACGGCATTCAAAGACTTATTTTTATGTTTAATAAAAGTCCAATATAATGGTAAAGTGGGATTTTTTATTAAGTATAGTAGGAGGATAACTTTTAGGAAGTTACTTTTCCTACCTGAACTTTTAGAAAGCTAATTAGCTTTAGCCTCTGCCAACTCCCAGCCTGTCCCCAGCCCTTAATGAGGTGTGAAATTCCGTCCAAGGACCACACAATAGTGTTGTACGGTTCCTACGAATCTAGTAGGACTGTGTATAGAGAACAACAAAACGTCATAATACAGAGACTGAAGGCCTGATTTAGATCTTGACAGGTTTGGTCCCGCTGTTACTTTTTCGACGGTTTCACCGCCCGCCTACTTGGCGGTCCGCCTGCTCTATTTAGATGTTAGTGGGTCTATAGACAAAAGACCGTTCGAGTGTCGCCGTCTCTGCCAGAATTTTTCTCCCGCGTCGATGGTGTCATAGGCAAAAGCGCCTGTTAGAGGGAGTCCAGCCAAGAATACCGCCGGGCCAATCATGATGTGCGTGAGGAAACTGTGACGGGGATACCTCATACCTTGAGTTGGCGGAATCAAAGGAAATGAGGTAGAAACGTACCTATTTTTCAGTTCTCCACTACAGTTTCCATCTTGAACCCCATTGTCCAGGTCTTTCTTTTGCTGTGTCTACTTGACCACGACGGTAATCAACTCCGTTGTCTCCATTTGTTGTTTTACATTTGTCTTACTATGAATCCTGTGTTGACAATTGCTTTAGACTCTTGTATTTTTACATTGCTCTGACATGCAATTTTTTTCTTATGTGTAATGCATTAGGGTTCGTTTTACAACTTATGAAGGGAAATTGACACACCTGTATTGACATGTGAACAAAAGATTTTTGTTGTGGTGCTTGTGGGTGTTTTGCTTGTGGTGCCTGTGGGTGTGCATTCAATAGTGTGTGCATGTTGTTTGTGTGCTATGCAATATATATAAACAAGCATTGGCATAGCCAATAGGTCTCACCTTTGGGACCTTATAAGTGTTTCGCCATGCAACAGTTGATGTTGTTGCACCAAGGATATTGTGCTGCATAACTAAATACTTATAAGGTCCCAAAGGCGAGACCTATTGGCTATGCCAATGCTTGTTATATAGCGCCACTTGTCAATGAAATGAGATTCAGTTCAGCCCTGCTCCAGCTCCAGCTTACCATTTCTGTACTTCGCTCCTCATCAAATAAAGTAAAATGACAACAGACCGCGAGTGAAATGCGAATGTGAAAAAGAAAGCATGGATTTCTTGAATGTGAGCCATTCTTTTAATCAAAGGCAAACGCGGGGACCAAGTGGCTGTTTTGAACCAAATCATTAGCAGTCTCTGCGAGATTGAACCAGATAGGAGTTTGCTCTGAGCCAGTGACCCTGAAAAATGTCAGGCGCTCAGCTCTTATATCCGGTGGCTTCATCTCAGCAAACAAAATTAAAGGTCCGTTGGGGAAGGAAGGAAAACACGTTAGGACAGGGAACCCTTCTCGTTAACATTTTACAAAAAAGGGCCTCACACATCAAGGCTTTTGTTATTAAAAAAAAATCTACAATTCCATTGGTGTTTATTATTTATGGTCCTGTCATGTGAGGCAGTAGACAGAATGTGCATAATTTAAGAGCTCCAACCCCGGTGAGTGTCAAGTGCTGAGATAACACAGAAAAAGAAAAAAAAAGTAACACGCACAAAAAACAGGACACTGAAAACTGGAAGGTTCAACACAAAATGATCCTGGGTTGGATGTAGTGATTATATTCAGGTGTTGTCACAGAGCTGGTCAGGAGGCTCCCAAGAGACAAAAACTCCCCCAGAGGGCTGCGAATACCGAGACAAGAGTTCGCATCTCACAGACCGCCAGGAGAAGAGGCGCGGGGGGGTGGGGAGTTAAAGCCCCTAAATCCCGACTCCGTAGAACCAGGATATATTGCACATGACCCCTTTCCCCCACCGAACACTAGCTGTATGCTCTGACATATAGCGTGGGTTCACCACGGAAGGGGGGGGTGTACAGAATGCCTTATTACAGCCTCACAACAGCTGGACTCCACCGTGTGGGCGCTACAGCACTGTAGTTTAAACTACTAAACTACAGCATAAAATCTAGAAAACGAAAGACGCGCACACCAGTTCCAGGCACTGTGCATGTTTGCCGGTATTCTTTTTGTCATTCAAGTTCACACATATAGGTTTGAAGGTAAAACTACAGCATTTATTGCAATCTACGATGAGGCTCTAGCTGGCGGGTAAATTGTGGACTGGCGGACGAGGAGACTCAAGATCTAATCCCAGCTTCTCAGTTTGACTACAAGTGTGATCCTGAACAGATAGTCCTCTCGCTCTTCCCATTTCTCCCAGAACAGGGGAGATTACACTGCGCTGCAGGGGATGTTAACTTCTGTGTATAAAACGAGACCTTAAAACGTTGAATGTATAGCGTTTGCAGTGTGCTTCAGTATTGTGCAATCGTATGCAACATGGAAATAATTTTGAAGTTCCGAGGCAAACGAGGTTGGGTATGCGGCAAGTACATCCCGCTTGTAGTGGACAGAAACTTGGAAAACAAGCAAAAGCGCGCCTCGCGCGGCAGGAGGGGGGCCTGCCGATTCCCTTGCGGGAGCCAGCGGCGATAATTGATACCATATGGCGCTGCCGCTCGCTCCCGCAAGGCAATCGCCACACGTGCACGCGTTGCCATTGAAGGCAATGGAACGCGTGCACGTTTTTGGGGGAAAAAGGGAACCGATTGCTAAAGGTCTCCTCCTATGCAGCGCATGCGCGCTGCGTAGGCGAGACCTAAAAAGGGGCATAACATTTTACCTACATATATTTTTGAAGCAAACACAACATATATGTGTATTGACATATTAATAAGTAGTACTTACCAGTCTCCACTGCACCAGGGACTCACTCCGTCAGCTAATCGCCGCTAGGACAAGGCCAGCAAAATTGGGAATCTAACTAGGCTCGGCACAAACCTGATGGCGACGGAGTACTGTTATCCAGCAGAGGAGTCCGCCGCATCACTAAAGGTGCGCCACTAATGCGACAGGAAACAGTCTGTTGATACGTACGGTGGTTCAGCAAGCCCACATCTAAATACAGTGGGCGGGATACTGTCTGCTTGGCAGAGTACTTGTAAACTCCATCGCGGAGGGACAGCGGGATTCCCGCCAAGATCTAAATTGCGCCCTGAGTCTTCTTATATAATGAGTAATTATTGGTCTGTTTTGCTAGCTCACAGTACCGCATCCAAACTCCTAAACCTACACAGTTATAGATGTTGTCAGTAACCTAGAACATGACTCTTAGATTCCCAAGGAAATCAAGGAAACAGATCTAACCCTTTCATTTGTTACTTTTGCATGCCCATGGTGTTACAAAGAAAAGATACAATATTACATTTTCAAACGTTTATTGAAAAGCTCTAATCTTTGTAAATAAAACATGAACTGCGATTATCAGAAAGATGAGACACATTGTTATATGCATTATTACAATGGTGAAAAACACAAACAATTCAACCATATTAGTTGTTCATAATGCTACTAAAGTTACTCCTATCTATCACTAATTTGCCTATGCTAAAGAGAGCTCGTTAGGAATACCCATCTGCCAGGCCTATTGGAATGACCTAACCCCATACTTTAGTACTGTATGTCAGGAAGCGACCTCTGAGCATTAACAAATGCACCTGTCTGAGTGTGCAGACCAGCACACTTTTATTGCATGGTTATCTTTCTTCTTAGGAAGAAGGTCAGGGACAACTGGACAGCATCTGGGTTATAGCTCACAGCAGCGTTCCATGATGACTCCAGCAGGGGGTGAACCTCTCACTGACTTCAGCATGGACACTGTTTAAATAATAAAAAAGCAAGCTTATCACACTGTGCCAAGGGTGCAGAGCAGCATCTTACTTTGTCTTGTAATAAATCAACTAACAAAAAATAAAACGAGGCATCATGTTCTCAGTTGTGCGACCCTGGAACTAAATGTGCAGACTGAAATAAATGCAGGCAACGGCCATTCTCGCAATAGGAAAACATGTGCAAACACCACTAGAAAATGATGCTAAGTTAAAACGAAAAACTAAAATAGAGATTAAATGTAATCTACATAACAATAGGTCACTGTGATTGACACGTCGACCTGAAAGGGCAGATATGCCCATCTGTGCTCAGCAAAATGATGGGGGCTGCCATCCTGTTGTCACAGCGGTGTCTAATCATGCTGTCACATCCCTCTGAGCCACTGGTAAAACATTGCAATGCTTGAAAGAGAGCAAACAGGATGTTAGGGGCAACTCTTGTGTGTCCTCTGTCTGGGTACAGAAGGACGCTTCTTTTTTCCTACCAGACGTCTGTCTCCTGGTTTTTATGACTACAGAGCCTGCTTCAAACTGGATTTTACTATTAGATGTAGGTGGACACTAGTGATTACCATAGTGTACTCACCTACTCTCCCACAACCCTCAGAGCCCAGGTTTAGTGTGGCCGAAGGCCCTTGCCATCTTAAAACTGCCCTGGTGCAAGGCATTTTGCGACTGTTCTCAGTGAGGTAAACAGGAAAAACTGAAAAAGTGGGTATGGTTGGATCGGGTAACTTTTACCCTGTTGATTAGGGAGTACCCAGGAGTCACCCCCACCCTCTAGCTGGTTCCAGGCATAAATGTGGCATCTCCAGGAACCCTCCAGGTCACTTTCTGGACATGTGTAAGAACAGAAGAGAATTGGATCTTCTTTCTTGACCTGAGAGTAGCCCTGAAGCATTGGACCTGATCCATTTTGCACCCAGGAGAAAGATGTGGACTCCAGGGGTCACTTAGCAGAATTCCTGTGTGGCTACAAGGACACAATAAGCTTTTTCTAAAAGTAGCCAGCTGACCAGTGGCAACTGGACCTGGACTGGAATTTGCTGTTGGCTTCTGCCTGACACCCTGAAAATCCCTAAGTGCCCTAGAAGTGTCCTCATGTGGTTATTTGGGCACCAGACAGAAAAAAGTGTGGAAACTTTGAAATCATTTTCCTCCGGAGCTTCAGGGAGACCTGCGGGAAAAAATATCCAACTGGCTGTTGCCTGACGTCGGATTGAACTTCAGCTTCCCCCCAGTCAAGAAAAAACTACTAATTCCCATTTTGAGTTGGGGCTTAGGAAATGTTCAGCACAAAATCTCCAAGCCTCCTGAGCTCCAGCTTGGCAAACCTGCTTCAAGGATCGTGTTCCACAGCGCCGGCTACAATCTCATAGGCGGCTCGTCAGGAAGGACTTTTCTTCTCAAAATGTGTGACAAGCTTTCTACTTTGGGACTTAGATTTGTTTTCAAACATGTTGAAATCTACACTTTTACCTGAACCAATCGACTTGGTGTATCTGACCATGGCACCATTTCAGTTGGCCACGAAATAGAACCCAGGCCCGGTCTACCGCTTCCATAGACTATCATTGGCATTTTGTGCTTTTTGGAGCTGTTTCACTTGAATTATTAAACATCCATATCTCTGGTTCCCTTTAGTGGATTTTTGTCATTTGGGTCTTATTTTACTCATAAAATGTTTCTCGTTATGTTGCAAGCGATTTAGAATTTTATTGTGCTTTGTGTGAGTTTTTCTACCGTGTACTGCTTAAATTCTTTACGCATTACCCTTGATTTAAGCATTACTGCTTTGTGTCACATTGCCAAGGATTGAGCACAGGTATATTTTAGTTAATGTGTATGACATTTAGCAGGTGGTGCGCTTATCCTTTGAGGTGGACAGTTGTCCACCCCAAATAATAAGCCAGTTTCCTACAGGCGACATTAATGGGGTGACTTGTTAAGTTCTTGTGCCTCAGTATTAATTAAGAAAACTGTGGATGTCACTGGCAATCATGAGATGTTGCTACCTAGCTGGGTGGGGGACTTTAAATGCATTCTCAACACTTTGCTTGACACTAGGTTTAGCCTCGAAGACGCTGCTTGGTTTAATTGCTGAATTTCAACTTCAGGAGGTTTGAGAGACTCTATATGAAAAGCAACAGGGGTTCTCTTTCCACGGTCTCATATTGAAGGATAGACTACTTATTGACGGATAGAGATGATTTTCATAACTTCTTGAATGCTGGATTTCTCAACTGAAATGACCATATTACGTTTATTGTTTGATAATAAAATTCTTAGAATGGGTATAAAAACAGTGATTAACTATTTGCACGATACATTTATTTCTTAACACAATGGATACAAATTCCCTTCAAAGTTACTCTAAAGTGAGAACACGATTGTGGGCAGATGCTGGCTCACAGAAGTAGGTCACTGTGGTACTTAAAAGACAAGTGGCCCGGCTATTCATTAGTCCAGTGATAAAATGGTTTAAAAAAGTTTCAAGAAAGCTAAAATGTTCCATAAAAAAGTACAGCAGTTTAATCAAGCAATCAGGATGGCTCTGAAGTGATGACAAAGTAAGAATAGCTAGGCCTCCAGTTCGAGAATTCGACTGACAGCCGCGGCTACTACTCTTATGAGCGTTCAGTTGTGACCGACGGTGGCGGATGCCTCAATTTGCCTTGATTGAATTAAAGGCTGGGGGCAGCTTGAGCCGACGATAAGCCAGATGGATGAAAGTTGTGAAGCTGATGTTTAAAGCCATATTCTCAGGATTCAAAACGACGATAATGCCCTGCCTGCAGGTCCGGACTCCCACTTTGTTCCACTCAGGCCTCAACTTTGTTCTGCGCAGGGCCAACAGAGCTGGGAAAATGCATACAACGTGCTCCAGAGATTCGTCTGATTTGCCACAGCCCCTGCACACAAGATCGTCTGAGGAGCGCTGCCAGGAAGCTAGATGTTTCAAGAAGAGCCACTTTTCCAGCCTGAGGACCAAAAATCTTTGTTTCAGATGTAGGGAGTATGAACAAGCCAAGTGTGGCAGGGGAGGGGCCAGCTGGTAAGAATTAATTACTGCCCATGCATGCTTACATTTGAATAGAGTCTCTCTAACATCTGGAACATAGTTGAATTTGCTTCTTAAAGCATAATTTTAATGCTTTTTTGCCAGGATTGAGAGACCACACGTATCTTGCTGATAGTTGTAACATGCATTTGTTGAAGTACCGACTGTGTGACCCACCAAGGTTATTGGCACTGATGTCAGTCTATAACAGGGACTAAAGTGAGCCAACTCTGGCCTGTCTCAGCTTGTGGCACAGGTTGAGAAAGGCCCTCGTACTATAAAAGGCGTAGTTTGCAAGGCCTAGCTCTAGTCGGATCTGTGCAGTGGACAAAAGTTTTGGCAACTGGAGTACCTTTTTATAGATTTTGATCACATTTTGGTTAAGAGCTCAAACCCATACGACAAGGTGGGACCTATCTTGGCTCGCTTCACTTCCAGCATTGAAGCTAAACTGGGGCCAGTCAGGTTTTTGGAGAGCTTGGAGAGGCTAACTTGGAGAGCCATGGCTTTCATGGCAGTTTTGTTGCGATGTTTAATTAGAGTGCCCTTTGAGTCAATATGGATTCCCAGGTAACTGTAGGTTTTGCCAGCTGGAATTTGGACGTTATTGTACAACCAGTCGCCACCTCTGTAGACCTTCCTGCCAAATATAACCACTTGGGTTTTCTTTAGGTTTACCTCCAATTTATTCATGGTGGCGTAACTGTGTAGAGTGTTTAACAGCCATTGCAGTCCGACTCTTGTACGGCTTAAGAGGGCGAGGTCATCGGCATATAAAAGGTTGCTAATTTGTGCACCGCCGATCCTGGGGGGGTGACTGTTTATTGCGTCCAAGTCTACAGAAAGATTGGCTAAAAAAATATTAAAAAGCAGGGGGGCTAGCACACATCCCTGTTTCACTTCCCTTAACGTCTAAATTTTTCTGAATACGTGCGATCCGGTGCCGATCTTGACTTGAATCCAGGTGTTAGTGGGGCGCTGGATGATTGGCTCCAATAATTTGGCAGGTATTCCCCGGTTGGTTAGCTTGACCCAGAGAGACTCCCTTGGTACATGGTCAATTTCTCGATTGGTCGGTTTCACACCATACCCTGCTAGCCATGCACATGGTGATCAGTGCTCATCGGGCCCTTGTCCCTACAGGGAGATTTAGGTTCACATTGCTGAAAGAAATGCTGTTACTTTGGAGGTCACTGATACAGTACTTTGTAGAGAATACCAATTCTGCTTTGAACAGGAGTGTACAATAATATGCATTCATAGCAACTGTAGGGTTTTTCCATCTGCCCACAAAAAGCATTAGAAACACCTTGGAATGGGAGACATTTTGAAGCATAGAGCATGTGACAGATATGGTACCTATTGAGGATCCATTCCCGGATGGAGAAATAACCCACATTATTGCCCATCATTCTCATAAGTGAAAAGGGTTGGGTAAATTAGATTATGATCATATCATGACCCGCTTTTCCATGTGGAGGGTGAAAATGCAGGCAAATTGCTAGCTTGGTGGGTGATTAGGGTAAAGGACCCCCGTGTGATATGGGCATGTGTGCTTAATTAAGTCAATGGTGTCCGATCTGGAAAGTATACGTGCTAACTTTCAGGAGCATTTTTGGTCAGTCTATGACCAGTGGGATGGGCTAGATAGTGAACAGATCTATATCTTACTGTAGAAGGCTGATATAAGGATCTTGTCATGTGTGGACAAGGAGGGACCAAAATCTTCTTTGACTCAGTCAGAAATAGAAAGAGAAATTAAATCAGGCGGGGGAAGACTGATGGTATGGATGCCTGACCAGTGGAATTTTATGTAGACAACATTGAATTGCTGACCTCCTTGGCTACTGTTGGTTTTTGAAGCAGTATTTTCAGAGAGAGGTCCAATTCTCTTTGTACGTGTGGCACTGATATTATGATCGTCCAAGCTGAACAAGGATCTTGAAAATTGCTATTTGTACAGATCTCTTACCTGTTAATGTTGTCATAGTCAAGAGGAGGTGTTGGAGGGTTCTCGGGACGCGCTGGAGGACCAGTCGGATGATCACTGATTATTACTGCTACGACCGACATAATTTTCGGGGTCGCCTCTGTCCCTCCCCTCCCCCTCCTCCTCTTTCTCTCCCCCTCTCCGCTTCCCTTGTGCCCCCCCCCCTCTCTCCCTGTCCTTCCCACCTATATCGGACATGTCTACCTCGTAGTATTATATATCAGAGTCGGGGTATTTACAGCACAGCGGCAGAGTTTATTAGTTCCTTGTTAGAGGGTTGTTATTTTGGGGTGGGTAGTTATAAAATGATAATTAACACGCTGATAATGCTTGATATACTGTGTCTGTTACGTAATTGCACTATTAACAGAAGTACAGATGATAAATATCGATGCAACGTAAAGAAATGTAATACTATGTTTGGAATAATAGAAAAGCATGTACGCTAAATCCTAAGAATGTGAGAAAAACCCAAAAAGGTAATCCGATCCTTGTAATGCTTTTGAACGATATGCAAAGCTTGATAAAATTTGTGTTAAAAAAAAAAATGTTGTCATAGTTAGCGTGCTTGCAACCACTTTGGCTGCCTGATGACTGTTCTGATACACCTTGCTCAATTGAGTTTGATACCTGCTCGTAGTACCAAGCCCAGCCTTACGAGAATATTTATTATGTTGATTGCCTACAGAAATGAGGGCCCTCAGTCTGTCAACGTCAGTCTGGCCACCATAAAAAGTGTATGAACTGGACTGGGATATATAGAGACATTCCTCACTTGTGTGAAGGTTTTGTGTCCATCTCCAATGGCCCGTGTTAAAATCAACAAAATGATCTCCACTCTCATTCAGATTTCCCTAGGTACCTGCTATGGCTGCCCTCTGTCCCCTTTGATATATTCCCTGGTTGCTGAGCCTCTTGCTTGTGACCAGGTGTGGATTACACCCCTATAGTATCAAATGTGGCATACAACAGGTAATTTCACAATATGCTGACGATGTACTTGTTTATAGGAAGAACCAAATATAAGTGTTCCCAGTCAGCCGTGACCTGTTACAAGAAATTGGTGCACTCTCTGGCCTGAGAATCCATTGGAAGCAATCTGTTAAGTATTCACAACTAAGCTGCACAAAGTGATACTTGGAGGGACTATTAATCGGATCTGACATTTGAGTATGTGGGGGTTTGGGTGGGTTCAAAGTGTAGCAGAGCATGTGGACTTACCAAGTTAGTCTCCTCAAATAATATGTGGAGACTTATACACTCTACGTGTCCGATGAGAGCCTAGATGCCCCCAAGTGGTCACTGCACAGCCATTGTCAATTTTAAAAACACTTCTTGTGATTTTTCTTACAGCTGAGTTGGGGAGAACTGAAATAGCGCTGCCCCTTTTAATGGATTTTTCAAAAACTAGTAAACCTCCGCAACCACCAGTACTGACTTCTTGTCTGCACTAGGTCATAGAAATGGGCTGGATGAATGTATCATTTTTTTTTTTATGATCAATTTTATTGATTTTTTGAGTGAACATAAAAAACATTACAGCACAAGTAAGCATTAAGCAGCAAGTGTTACCATTTTAGGAGACCTTAATTTACATTTAGAAGATAACTGCAAGACATGCATTGCAAATGTTTTAGCTGATCTAGAGGCCTGCCAGTTGACCCAATGTGTCTCTAACAGTACACATGTAGCAGGTCATTTGTGGACCCTATATTTTCTAATTTAGGCTCCATAACAGCTGCGTCCCCGATTCCTATGGCATGGACAGATCACTTCCTTGTCCCTTTCTCTATTCGTTGGCAAGGTAAGCCAGCACAGAATTGTTTATTGTCGGTATTAAAACGACCCTGGCATAAATTAGATATTAACAAATTCTCGGATTTACTGTTAAGCCATAAACCTCAGGTATCATCCAATATAGAATCAGCCAATACGCTTTTTCAGGATTGGCTGACCCACGCTCTGGACAGCTGTATTCCTGCTAAACTTAGCTCGAAAAACAAAAGAGGACAATCCAATCCTTGGTTTAATGAATCATTGAGTAAAGCAAAAAAAAACTGTAAACAACTGGAGCGGGCCTGGAGGCGCGCTTACGATACAGAAGCCAAAAATAAATACCGCAAATCAATTAAGACATACCATAAACTGGTCCGGAGAGCCAGAGCAGAGTACATCGCTAATAAAATCTTGGAGAGTAATAATCCTCCTAAAACGATTTTCTCCCTTCTTAAGGTCATGAAATGTTCCAGCCCGAAAGCTGATTCACCTATCACCTCAAACATTCAGTGTGACGAATTGGCTGGATATTTTGTGCACAAGGTGGAGAAAATTTATAAAAGCCTCCCTTTGATCACTGTTAATTCTGACCTGGGGGAAAGGTATGAGGACAGTGGACCTAGTATGGAAAACAATACATTGTGTTCCTTCCCTCAACTATCCCTCACTGAGATTGAGTCCCTCTGCCTGAAAATCAAATCAGGCTCTTCAGTTGACTCTTTAAGACCAGCTCAGTTTCGTCAATTCCACAACATCATTTTACCAGAGGCCAGGGAACTGATCAATCTGTCTCTGTCCTCTGCGTCCTTACCATCAGCCTGGAAGCATGCTAAAGTAACTCCTCTTTTAAAGAAACCATCTTTAGAACCATCTGAACCGGGTAATTACCGCCCCATCTCCCAGCTTCCTTTCCTGGCTAAAGCCACGGAATCTCATGTAAATACTATTCTTACAGAGTTTGTAGAGCAAAATGAAATTCTGGATGCCTCGCAAAACGGCTTCAGATCCCGTCACAGCACCGAATCTGCTCTGATGGCGGTGATAGAGGAAATCCGCAGTAGCCTAGACGAGGGAAATTCTGCGGCCTTAATTCTTCTTGATTTAAGTGCCGCTTTTGACACTGTATCACATGAGATATTACTACGTAGGCTACAGGAGATAGGGATTGGGGGTCTGGCCTTAACATGGTTTCGATCTTTCTTGGAGGGTAGAACCTTCCAGGTCACTGTGCCACCTTTCCACTCTCAGGAGTATGCCATCAAACACGGTGTGCCACAGGGTTCGATACTGAGCCCCATGCTCTTTAATATCTATGTACAACCCCTGGCAGTAGCAGCTAGAAGCAGAGGGTTGTCATTGGTATCTTATGCCGATGACACCCAACTAGTTATCGCTTTTTCTAAGAAATGCAAAAATAACCTCGTTAAATTTAAGGAGGACATGCTGGTGATCGCTGACTGGATGACAGCAAACTGCTTGCAGTTAAACGCAAGCAAGTCAGAAATACTTTTGTTTGGGAGAGATAGCGACATGTGGTCAGAGCAATGGTGGCCAGATAAATTAAAACCTGCACCCATACCAAAGGAGGCTGTTAAGAACCTGGGTTTTTGGATTGATAGAAGTCTCTCCTTTGACACTAAATCCAAGTTGGTCGCAGGGACTTGTTTCGGGCTTTTGAGAGGGTTAAAACCTTTGCTTGTTTTTTTTTACCCTAATATTCGTCAGACCATCCTACAGGCCACGATTCTATCCAGGCTAGATTATGGCAACTCCTTATATTTAGGTGCAAACAAATCCTGTATTCTGCGCCTTCAAAGAATACAAAATGCGGCAGCTCGGACTCTGTTGGCACTCCCGAAATCATGTTCAGTGTCCAAGCTTTTACCTAAGCTACACTGGCTACCAGTAGATAGAAGAATTCAGTTCAAGACACGCTGATTCGCTCATAAAATCTTGACCCAACAAGCTCCTCCGGTTCTAGCTAACATGCTAGTGCCGTATATTCCGAGTCGAATCCTGCGTTCAACTGACCAAGGGCTGGCTTGTATCTCCCGAGTTCAAAGAGCCAGAGCTGGTGGTCGCCCTTTTAAGGTTTTGGCGGCCAAACTCTGGAACTCTCTTCCCTCTGCTATTAGAGTACTCCAGAACCACCTGGCGTTCCGTAAAGCCATAAAGACCTGGCTCTTCCCGGCGTAGCTCTCATTCCTTTTCTGGACCGTCTCTAGTCACTTACACTTGGGTAGCGCTGGGACGCCCCGTCGCTGGGGCAGCTATGCGCTGTACAAATTTGCAATAATAATAATAATTGGCGAATTATTGATATTTTTATGCGCAAACATACATGACGCTCCATTCTTACCGCAGGATTATATTCAATCTGAGTCTGAGAAGAGACAGAAAACCCCTTTATTACAGTTGGTTCAACCACTTGCCCCAGACTTTTGAGTGTTTGGCTGGACATCCCCTGGCCTCGAACAAAGGCTTTTCTTGCGCTGCACACCAGTCTATGCCCCTGCGCCATTTAGATATACTTGGAGGGACAGGTTGTTTCCATGCTGCGGCGATGCCTTGTTTGGCCACCATGGTGGCGGTACCTAGGAAGAGCTTGTTTGCTCTGGACCCGTCCAGGCCGTCCATGACTCTCAGAAGGAGGTTCAGGGGGTTGTGTGGCACCTCCCAACCCAGGACACCCGTGAGTTCAGATTCCAGTGCCTCCCAATATGGGGTGAGGTGGTGGCAGGACCAGACCATGTGATAAAAGTCAGCCGGTTCTTGCCCACAGCGCGTGCAGGATGGCGAGAGTCGCAGACCTGCCTTGTAGAGGCGGTCTGGGGCTAGGTATGCATTGTGTAGGTAGTATAGCTGAATTAGGTGAAGCTTAGCTGAGGTGGTAATGTTTTTGGGGGACATTAAAGCATCACACCAGTCCTCGTCTTCAAGGGGACCCATCCATCCCTCCCAGCGGTGCCCGAGCGAGTCTAGCGTTGTTGGGCCATTGTTGGTTAAGGAGCGATATACCCGCAACACCCCTCTCCTCCCCAGGTCCCCCATCATGATCTGTGCTTCCATTGGACTGAACTCTGGAAGTGTAATGCCAGTCGATAGGTGTGTATTGAGGGCGTGTCGTAACTGTAGATATCTGTCAAATTGTGAGGGGTGGAGAGTGTAGCGGTGTTGTAGATCTTGGAATGATCGTATGTGGTCTCCTGTCCACACGTCACCCAATTGCGATATGCCGATAAGGTCCCATCCCCTAAATCCCTCCAGGGCTCCCACCTCCCCGAGCCACACGCCCTGCCAAAGAGTTGTTTGTTGGGTCAGTTTGTTGTCCCACCGAGTGTGACGTAAGGCCGAGCGCCAGGCCAGCAGGACCGCTCGAGTCACCGATGGCAGGGCTCTGGGGACAGGGCCTCCATACAGCATTGCCTGGATTTGTCCTAAGTCCCTTAATTCGATTCTGTATGCTGGGTCATCCCAACCACCATTAAACCAGTCATGCAGGACGAGTAGTCGGGTGGCTAGATAATATAGATAGAGGTCAGTCATGCCCATGCCCCCGTCAAAAGGTGGGATCTGGCAGTGGGCGAAAGCTAAACGTGGTCTCGCGCACCCCAGAGGAACTTTGTGGCCATGCTGTCTAGTTCCCTGAACCAGCTCCGTGGGAGGTGGAATGGGGTATTTTAGATAATATACAGGAAACGAGGGAGAATCGTCATTTTAAAGAGGGCCACTCTACCCAGTGGGTTAAGTGGTAAGGTTTGCCAACCTCGGAGATCCTCTTTAGCTTTCTTAATCAGTGGGGTGATGTTGAGCGCCCATTCCAAGTTGGGGAGTATGGCAATCTATATCTCAAGATATTTGAACGACTGCCGCCTGATAGGGATGGTTGAGTGCCAGTCGAAACATTCCCTTGAGAGGTGAAGGGGTACCAGTGTCGACTTGGCGGGGTTTAGGCGTAGGCCTGAGACTCGTTCAAAAGTGTGGAGGACCTGGAGGCACCTGGGTTCGGACTGGGCCGGGTCTGCAAGAAAGAACAGCACGTCGTCTGCGTATAGGGCGATTTTCCCAATGTGGGAGTCCTTCCATCTTCAGCCCTGGATCTGATCATCAGCTCGGATGAGGCATGCCAAAGGAGGAGCGAGAGGGGACAACCCGGTCATGTGCCCCTTCTAATCGGGAACGCCTCTGAGAGAGCTCCATTAATGAGTACTCTCGCTCTCGGTTGGGAGTATAAAACACGGACAAAGCGGCGGAAGGGTTGTCCCATTCCCGCTGCGGCCAACACACCGTCCAAGTATTGCCAGTGGACCGTGTCGAAGCCTTTCTTGAAATCAATTAGGAGGAGTGCTAAGTAGGGGGTGAGTGATTGGCGATTTGCTAGGGCCAGATGTAGTCGCCGCAGACAGTGTCTTGTACTACGCGCCGGCATGAAGCCGCATTGGGCCGGATGGACCAGCTTACTGAGGGTTGGTCGTAGGCTTTGGGCCAGGATAGTGGCGTATTTCTTCACCTCCGTGTTAAATTAGCAAGATTGGGTGGTAGTCCGCGCAGGCGGGTGAGGGTGGTTGAGTCTTGGGGATAACAACAATGGTTGCTGCATCCGTTTCGGGGGGGGGAATGCCTCTGTCTCAGTGACTTCTTGGAATAGGGCAAAGAGGTGGGGGATCAAAGTGTCCCGATATGTAGCGTAGCATTCTTGCGAGAACCCGTCGGGACCCGGTGTTTTCCCTGCCGCCATCAGGGAGATGGCATCACCTATTTCCTCTAGGATGAAGGGGCGGTCCAGGTCGGCCGCCTCGCTCGCGGCAAGGCGGGGAAGACGAACACTTCCCAAGTTAGTCAGATCAGAGAGTGAGGCTTCAAGCTTTTGAGGTGAGTAAAGCTGGGAGTAGTAGTCGGTGAAGACCTGGGCTATCGCGGCTGGCTTATGATGGGTGGCTCCGGAGGGGTCCCAGACTTCGGGAACTATACGGTTTGCCAAGGGGTAGGATGCCAGCCTGTGCAATATTTTCCCGTTTTTGTCCCCCCACCCTTACACTCGGGCTTTAAACAAATCTCGTTAGAATCAGCTAAGCTACTATGGTAGCTTAGCTGATTTTAACGAGATTTGTTTAATTTCCTCCCGTATGAGCATGAGTTGCCTTTCTCGTGAGTCGCCTGACGCCTCAGAAGAGTTTCTCTCCAGGCGGATTGCTAGTGCCTCGAGGAGGGCAAGTTGGCTGCCTTGGGATAGTCGTTTCGCCTTGATTTGGCCCCTGGCAAAGCAACGGATGGTTGCCTTACCTGCCTCCCAGAGGGTACCCGGAGAGGGGACGGAGTCCTGGTTAGTAAGGAAGTATTGTCGGAGTTCCTTCCCTATCGCTTTTTTTACGTCTTTGTCCTGAAGGAACCAGGCGTTAAGCCTCCATATGGGGCGAAGTGTGTCGAAAGGGTCGCCCAGGCAAAGGAGATGGGGTGATCTGAGATGCCTCGGGGAAGGGTATTGATGTCGGCCACTCTCTGACAGTCGGGGCGGGCATAAAGATCATATCAATATGTGCGTGTGTATGGTGTGCTGCTGAAGTGTGGGTGTAGTGGGTGTCTCGGGGGTTCCATGTTCTCCAGACGTCGCAGAGGCCTAGGGTGGATGCCCAGTCTCCCAGTCGTTTTGCATGTGACGTCCTACCGGAGGAGGGTGTGCCTGTGGTGTCAAGGTCTGGTGGTTGCATGACTGCATTGAAATCCCCCCTATCACTGTCTCACCCAGGGGCAGACCGGAAACAATATCAGCAGCCTGTTTCAGTGACGATGTGAGCGTGGTGGCGGGACTTATATGGACATTAGATTAAGGGTATTTCCCCCTAGCGTCCCGGTTAGGGCTATGAATCGACCCTGCAAGTCCTTAGTGACCTGAGTGAGTACGAAGGGAAGGCTACGCCTCAGGAGGATAGCCACCCCCCGGAAGCCCCTCTCGAAACCGGAGTGCCATACTCTATCGAACCCAAACCTTGTGAGGAAGGGACAGTGGCTCCCCAGGAGGTGAGTCTCCTGAAGTCAAAGTACGTCAGGATTGTGTCTTTGGGCGTACCTCAGGACTGCTGTTCGTTTGACTCTATCAAGCATGCCATTGATGTTCCATGACAGGACCCGGAGGGGAATCACCCCTATTTAACCTCTGTGTCATGGTCTATGTGTGCGGCCAAGAGACCACAAGGCACCAAGCCCACCCAGGGGCCGGGCCGGACTGCGAGCAATTGTGACCTTGGCCTCTGCCTTCTAGCTTGTGGGATTGTCATGCATTCGCGCTGGAGAAAGGATGGAGTGCTGTGAACACTTAACATTAGTGAACAAAAACATAGGAAAACGGTCCCAATCCTCCTCCCATCCCCCACCCTATTCTTCTGGAACGGAAGCATCGCCCTGTTGAATTCAAATTAAACATGCTAAACTAAAACGCTTAGCTGAGAAGTTGCGTGGTGGACCTCTCTCTTGAGCCGGATGTGTCCAAAGCATCGGCAGATTTCTCTGAGTGTTATAATACGTTGGGACACTTGTCCCGTGCTCCCAATGGAGCTTAGGCACCTTATCATAGTCCCCGGACTGGACCATTTTCTTTTAGATTGCTGGGCTTCGGGAAAGGTCTGTGTCGGTGGACTCCATGTCCAAAGTCCTGGGGGGACTTCCCCCGACAGCCGGGCCCTCCAGGGGGTCGTTCCGATGATGGGAGTGAGAGCCAGCCGGATGGGTTTGATTCTTAGGACCTGGGATGGCCAAGGTGGGTTATCCTGATGTAGTTCTGCGAGAGCCTCGACCCCTGCGTGACTGTGTGCGCCTCCTACGAGCTTTAGGAGATGTAGGCCGGGCCACTTCAGTCCGAGGTCTCGAGGGCGGAGACGTGGTTCGAGACTTGAGAGGGCGCTCTTCGGTCAGCCAGGTCCAGGCTGACTCCGGGGATTCGAAAAATTGCGCTTTATCTTAGAATACGACCCGGAGGCGGGCTGGGAAGAGTAACCTGTATTGGAGACCGAGGGCACGCAGTTTTTCTTTGACCTCAGTATATGAGCGCCGTTGAGCCTGGACCGCTCTTGTGTGATCAGGAAAAACCATTATGGTGTGGTTTTGGTAGGTCAGGGTGTTTTGGGCTCGAGCCTCCCACAGGATTGTGTCTCTATCTTTAAGGTTAAGGATCCTGGCAATAATGGGCCTGTGCGGAGCACCGGGCGGCGGCCTGGGAGCCAGGGATCGGTGAGCCCGTTCCACTGCAAACCATGCTGCTGATGCTACTGATGAAGCATGCAGCGTGAGAGACTGACGGAGAAAGAAAAAGAACTTCAGGTGGAGCTCATTAACGAGGGCTACGAGGCACCATCAAACTGAAGACCATAGTGTCCTGAAGTAACAAGGAATCGGAACTGTTCTGAGAATAACCACGGCTCCGTCTATGATTCATTACGGAAACCCTAATTGAGGATCAGTGCGGCCTTCCACACTTTCAAACCACTCAAGTGACTCCTTGACTTTGGGACCGGATGCCTCGGACTGGAACACAGAAATGACCATTATTTGGATTTGACCACCGACTGCGTGTACCAGCGTGACCCACAGTCGAGTTAACGGAGATTGTATCTCTTACTAGCAATAAGCGAGCTCCCTTGAGCCAACTTCTTCTGAATATACAGCGTAGCAACCCTGCAGTTCTTTTCTGAGTGCTCTTTTCACCCTTGTCCTGATGAAGACCCCACCTTGAGGACCGAATTCACCCACCTCCCTAGGGGTCGAAACGTTGACACTTTCTTCACAAGCCCGGACGACAGATCTCTCATTAACTTATGTCGGATAGGGTTATGTGCATAGATAGGAACAATTGACCTGATTGAGGCCAGGATAGGTTACACCATGTATAATTGAAGTATATATGTCACACTACTTTTTCCTTGTCCACTACCTTCACTCACTCACCTCAACCCCAACCCAGTACCTTTCCTTCTCCGCACCAAGAGCACTGTACTATATAATCATTTTACTGGATCTATGAGCAACTGTGTTGCCAAAGCGATCAATGCTTTGCATAAGAATTGCATTTGATGCCAATCTATTTGTTAATAAATTGCATTACTACAGTCCGTAGTAAAAATTTCTTTGTGAATGCTGTTATTTTCCGTTCCTTTTTATAAAATTGTTGCTACTTTGACCATTTTCTTATTGTACTGCGACAAGGCGTCTTTGGGCATCCATGACTCCAGCCATTTTTCTATGAAGGTTTCCATTTGACCTTGTTCCGTCCCCTCGGGAAATCCCACCAGGCAGAGATTGTTGCGCCTTGACCGGTTTTCGGCGTCTTCGGCCCTTCTGTGCAACTCTTTGGTGTGGGTCCATAAGTGAGTTACCTGCTCTTTCAATTGGCGGACGTCGTCTTCGACCGTGGAGATACGGGATTCTGCCTCGGAGATTCGGGCTGTAGCGTTGTGGAGGTCTTGTCGGATTAGGACCATGTCTACTTGGACCTCCCGATTTTGTTCTCCACTGAGGCCTGCGACGTACCGATAGCTTGCAGGATAGTGGCGAGGTCTCCCCCGAGGAGAGCCGGCTTATCCTTTTCGGCCTCCGAGGGTTCTTGTTCGTTAGTGGTGAACTAGTCATCATAGTTTGCGTTGCTGTTGGCTTCGGTCCACGGTCCTTCCCCATGATGTTTAGGGAGGAGGGTAGCTTTTACTTATAGTGTCTCTTGTTCTCTTGGGTGATCACCGCCTGGGGCCGGAGGATGGTTCCTGTCTTGTCGTCCAAGTGGCAGGGAGGGGGGAAAATCCCTGGAGTTCCTGCAAAGCAAGATATTCTTGCGCTTTTTAGGTGGGGATGTCGGGCCGCGCAGGAGGCTTCTTCCCTGTATAGTCGAGGTGAGTAGGAGCCTGTGTGATCTGTGCATTAGCTGTGGATGGTTGCGGTGCGGGGGGGGCTGTTGCCCGCCGTGCCGGTTTATGGGAGTTTATTGAAGGAGGCATTTCCTGTGGACAGTTGTCGCACTCCTCGAACCTTTGTTGCCCCTGAACTTGGCCTGTGCGGGGGTCTTTTGCAGAGGACCTCATTGGGGAGGCCCCAAGGAGACGTCCGTGGCCCCAGATGATGGCTCCCCAGGTAAAGTTCTAGGGTCAGGTGGGGCAGAGAACAGGCGCAGTTCACTGGGCTTTAGTTCCCTGCGCCTCCCTCTTCACATCTAGGCCCGACCCGGGATCCCGGCTCACCTTCGTGATGACCCGCTGGGGAGTCTCTCAGGCCGGGACAGACCGTGTCACTGGTTCCAGGCGGTGGGGCCCGAGTTCTGGGCCGCGGCCGCCCCTTGAAGAGAAGATGCCGGTGTTGGGGCCTCATGGTATCAAGGTCTCTCCATTCGCACCGCAGAGCCACAGACCGCAGGCCACAGGTGGGGGGCAGGACTCCAACCGCCCTCCATGGTGCGTTGCTGAAGCGGAGGGGGATCCGCCCCAGAGCCCAGCTGCCCTCCGACAGGGCCCCGCTGGGGGATCCCGCCTTTGCCTCTTTCCTCACACCGGGGCCTCCCCAGGCAGCTCCCCCTTCTCGGCTCGGGCCTCTCGGAGACACCCTCGGCCGTCGCCAGCATTCTACTCAGGCCCAGGATCTCCGCTGATCTGCTCGGGTGAGGGGGCCGCTGCAATGCCGTCCCAGCTGTGGTGGATGGGAGGCGGGAACGCCAACTGCTGCCCAGGTGGCACGGCGCGCTGCGGGGTCCGCCTCGTCAAGGCCCGAGGCCTTACCTCCGGTCCGGTCCCTCCGCAGTCCCCGCCTCACAATGGAAATCGCCTCGGGGTCCTCCGACAGGGTGCGGGGCCTGCAGGTGGTTCAGACCTGGAGGCAGCTGATGGAAGTCCCGTTGGCGGCCCGTTTGCTCACCGGACGCCGAATCCGGTCCGCCATGTTGTGGGAGACTGCCCGGCAGGCCGCAGAGTTGAGACGGCCGCGGGCGGTCGTCTCGGAAGTTCTGCTCACCGGAGGGGCTCGCCGCTATGGTGGTGAGTGAGCGTCTGGAACCGGGAGTGACGATGATCTGCCGATGGGCTGTGTGGATTAGATCGGATGACTGAGGGGTCCGTAGCACTCTTAGAGTGCGACCGCCATCTTGACGCTCCAAGCCACCTGGATGATTGTATCTTATTCTCCCAATCCCAAAGAATTTCTGTGCAGCCTGATCCACTTAGGTTATCGGCTGAGGCCCAGATTAGATCAACCTGAAGAATGTACATCAGATCATGATCAATGCTGGGTGCTCTGAGAATTTATCTCTCTATGCTGGGGTAAATGCAGTGTGCTTGGATTTTACTATGTAATGCAGTGATTCCCAAACTTTTTTTTAACCACAATGGAATTTTTAGAGCAACAAATTTTTGCGACCCACCTAGCTTTAATGGAAATGAGACAGGCAATTTTTTAATGTATCCAAAAGAACGTGTGGTAGCGCACTGTTATTTACAGCAGCACATTTTCCATTGAAATGGATACTAAGGGGCATATTTATCAAAGATTTGCGTCGCCCTTGTGAAGGTACAATGGTGACACAAAACCTAGAGTGCGCCATTTATGAGTTTTTGCCCTGGGGCAGCGCCGCAGGCCTTCCTGCTGCGCTGTCCTACGGCATAAGAAAAGGGCAGGAATGTGCAGTATCTATCAGATACAGCGCATTCCTGTCCTTTTCCCCTGCGCTGGCGCACAATGAGCTGCCATGCGCCAACGCTAGCACCTTTGCACCATGGTGCAAGGGTGGCTGCGTTTCGGGGATGATTTTGTGGAGGAAAGGACTCCCCATCCAATCCAGATGCTGCTCTCATAGCAGAGTGGGGATTGGCCAGAGCGGGCTGGTTTTACACTCCGCTCAAGGCACAGGGAAGTCTGTACCTACCTGGCTGTAGAATTCAGTCAGGTTAGAGAAACCTAAGTGCGCATGTCTGTTTGGCCGGCCCAGGATGGCCGGCCAAACCGACATGAGCACTTAGAAGTGCACAACATTCCTCCCCCCTCCCATGAGGAAAGAGGAAAAAGCCTCAGGGGATTGTTTTTGTGGAGGAAGGTGTCCGTTCCTGCACAAAAACAAACGTGTCTGCAACACAGGCCCCCTTGCACCATGGTTCAAGGGTGCCTGCATTGGCACTAGGCAGCAGTTTGTGCGCAAGCGCAGCCATAGAGCAGGAATGCGCCATCTCTTGATAGATATGGCTCAATCCTGCCCTCTCTCTTTCACGCATCGCAGCAAGGTGTCTTGCTGCGCTGCGTGAAATAATAAATATTGCTCTGAATTCGCACACAGTTTTACTGACAAAACAACATTGCACACAAATGATAATGTGTGGAAATTGGGTTTCAGTGAATCTTTATCATTTGTGCATCACCAAATAAAGGGGGATATTTACAAGAAAAGGCCGGAGCGCGGTGTTATGCCAAATTTGGCAACGCCCTGCTCCGATATTTTCAAAACGCAGGGATGCGCTGTATTTACAAAAATACGGTGCACCTCTGCGTTTCCTTTGGCACTAAAAAAGCTGCCTAGCTCCAGCCCAGGCACCCTTGCACCATGGTGCAAGGGTGCCTGTGCTGCAGAGGCACCTTCCTGCACATAAACAATCAATAATGGCGAATTGCTCTTTCTGTGTGTGCTGTAGAATGCAGCACACAAAGAAAGAGCAATAAACGAGGAGAAATTAATAATTTCTCGTATCGCCATTCTAAGACCAGTTATTACCTGGCCTTAGTTTTTGGTGCTGCCCCAGCCTTGAAAACCTGGGCCAGCATCAAAAAGCAATGAGTGTTGCGGTGGAACGCCCAGTGTAACAGATTGCCCGCCCCTTTGGCGCAGCAGACTGTAGTGGAATGGGCATATTTAAAATGTGGTGTTAAACCACGTGAAGTGACTTAGCGCCACCTAATAAATATGGGAAATGCCGCTATGCCACCAGAGCGTAAAAAGTGACGCTGCGGTGGCATTAGGGGCTTGTAAATATACCCCAAAGTGTCTTGATTTGTTTTGATCCTATTAAAATCTTTGTTTCCATCACATTTCAGAATTACAAATTAATTTTCCTTCATTTTTGCTTTTCTAACTGCTGAATGTGTACTGTTCATTTACAGGTATTTACGTTTTCTTGTTTTACAAAAAATGACATGCTACTGCCTTCCCTTTCACAGTCCACTTTACTCTTCTTTCTGTGACTGCAAAGTGAGAGGAGTTTGTAAACGCCAATCCCCAGGTTAAAAAAATAAGCAACAGTGGGTCAAACATAGCCTGACATTTAACCCCTGCCTTAGAAGCGCAGCAAATGTGACAAGATATATTCAAAATTTAACTGCCATCTTCATTTATTGCTTTGACTTTCGTGACACGCCAAAAATCTGTTTGTGATCCATAGTTTGGGAAACACTGATGTTATGAACCTTCAGGGAGCATTGTACGTGACATCTAGTTGCAGAGATTTTTTAGGCAACTTTAGCCCTTCTCTGCATGCAGTGGACAAATCATACAACAGTGGAGGATTTTTTATCTGGTAACCAAATAATTTTGCCCTCTGAAGTACCACTACTACCCATGTAGAATTGCAGGTATTGACCCCTCAATGGATGGTGGAGCAACAGCCTGTCACAGAGACTGTGCCATTTTGCCTCCCAGGATGCCTCACCGAATCTCACTTTCTGCTTTCCATTCAGTGGTCTGCAGCACTGGAGCAAGAGTTTCTTGGTATATCATAAATATTCCTTTGCCTTTATCTCTCAGCTGTTGAAAACAGTTCCACTAGGAAATGCATTTCGAATCTAGCCATGAAACAGACCAGAAGGGATTTTTGTTTCTCCAGAAAGCTGATGGATTGTGCAGGAGCATGGAGAAAAGAGGTTCTGGAGTCTCTATTTTTTTTTAATGTAACCTGCTCTAAAAGGAAAGGCTTACAAGACAAAGTATGGTGAAACATCAATATGAGACGCCAAAGCGGGTCTCAGTATAAACCAGCCAGTGATTGACAGACCTGAGGTGTTTGATTAGCATCCAAAGGGAAAGGAGGAGCGTGGTGAATGAGTGGGACATATAAGCACTTTACTATTTGCAAGCCTTCAAATGCAGCCATTTTGAGCAGCATTTTATGGTCTCTTCACCAGGTGGTGGTAGTTGTTATTCGCTGAGTATATATCGTAAGAGAATGAACATTTATGCAAAAATGTTTACGTTTCTTCTCTGGCTGGGAATGTTTTGCAAAATACAGAACGGTAATCTTTGAAATAGTTTTATAAGGATTTAACAAATACATATAATTAAAAAGAGCTTTTTAGATAAAAAATGTATTTCTGTGTAACATATTGATCTTTCAACATAGTTGAAGCATGGCCTGAAGAAAACCAAGATATATGCGATACGAAGAGGAGTTCCACGCTTGTTACAGAGACGGTGGTACAAGCTGCAGAAGTGTGTGCTCCATTACTAGAGGGAAAGCCTCCTGATGACGTCTGTGCTACGGATCAAAAGCCATTTGTTAACCGTGAGATTTCGAACATTGGTGTGTGTGTGCCCGAAGTACCCATACAACGTCAGATGTCTGTAGAAAAAGCAGATGTTTGTGAAGTAAAAGAGGAGGTCAAGTGTACAACTGGCCCAATAGTACCTGCACCTGATGATCCTTGGAAATGTGATGAGGATCTACCAGCTCAGCAACCACCTCCATCATCCCGTCCATCTTCCCGTCCACCCTCCCGTCCACCCTCCAGTCCACCCTCCCGTACACCCTCCCGTCCAGCCTCCAGTCCACCCTCCAATCCACCATCCCGTCCACCCTCCTGTCCATCCTCCCGTCCACCCTCCCGTCCACCCTCCCAGCCAACTTCTCGTCCACCTTCTCGACCAGCATCAGCGGAGAAACATGTAGAGATAAAACTAGCGACACTTGATTCTTGTCCCGTAGTGCCAGAGCCAATAATAAAACCAGAAGAAATTAAAAAAGAACCCATTGATGCCTGTCCTGTAGAAGAAAAACCAGTTTCTAGGCCACAGACACCACCAGTCTCTCCACCCCCAGAAGTACCTCCTCGACCTGTCACTCCAGAAGTATGCATTTCAAAACCAGCGTCTCCGCCTGCATCGCGGCCCGCTTCACGACCCGCTTCCCGCCCTGCTTCCGTTCCTCCTTCCCAACCACCTTCCCGTCCCCCTACACCATCTGATATAAGTAAGACTCCTGAAGTTACACGCCCCAAAAGCCCAGACATTGATGAGTGTGTTGTTCTAACCCCGCCAGTTCCCGCACCTAGGTCAATTACACCACCAGCTTCAACTCAACCTCCTACTCCTACTCCTACTCCAACTCCAGCTGCAGCTCCAGAGATATGTCCTGTGCCAACCCCGCGACGGCAGCCTTCGCCTAAAGCCAAAGATGTCTGCCCAGCGCCTACTTACTACGAACCTCCTTGTGAACCAACTACTGCATACGTGCCTGCACAAGATAACACCATGGCCCGAATTGTTAGGGCCACGTCAGAAACATATGCTAATGTGGAACCCAAGCTGGTTCAGCGTGTCCCTGAAATAGGTCAAGCCACCTGTACAACACCACCTTACCAACCTCCTGCTAATTATATGATGGAGCAGGGAGCTCCAATGTACATTGAGCAAATTCCTCAGGAAATTCTAATCCCAAACCAAGCTGGTTCTAGGCCTCAAGATCGTGCGCCACAAGGCTATGGAAGTACATATCCTTACCAGAGTATCCAGTCTGGTGCTATGCAACAAGCATGCATTTCGGATATTCCCCAGCAAGGACTCATGCCAAACCAAGGTAAGAACATTTGCCATTATAAAGATTTGCTCACAATGTTTTTTTTTGTTTATTGTCTTTATTGTTATTTTACATGAAAATACAAAAAGAAGAAACCACATCAACAGTTCAACAGTGCAGCATGATCCCCAATACACATATGCGATGTACAGGCCATGAGAAGCTCAGACTGGGCATCACTGAGAGGTGTCATACATTTGGTTATATTCCCATCTATTACATCTTTTATTGGCACAGACCAGGTCCCCCATCTAGCAGACATATTTTGTTCCAAATTCTACTCTGGGAGGGAGGGTCGGGGGATGCACCTCCCTTAGCCTACTTGTCTCCGCTACCAACTGTGCCCATCCCCCTATGGGGACCCTGCATCCACAGCAGGAGGCACCTTTAGGGGGTCTCCTTCCTCCTCCTCCTCCTCCTCCTCCGCTGTTACCAAATTCTCCACCATCTCTTCCCATATCTCTGAGTCTCACTCTGCCTTCTCGTTAGTTCTCACTCTTTTCAGCCTACACTCCTCTGCTACAGTCCATTCCTGTAGGTCAGTCAGCCACCTCTGCAATTAGGGGGGAGGGGTTCCGGGCTAATCCAGTGAATCAGCAAGCACCAGCCCCAGTAAAGCAAGTCTGTGACTCATCTTCCCATTTTTGGGATCGTTCGAAGGCCAAGGAGACACTGGCAAGCAATTCTCTCTAGCCTGGCTCCAGTGACCCTCCGGAGCTTCCGCACCACCCCAGCCCAGTAGACCTCAAGTTTGTGGCATTCCCACGTTACGTAGAGAAAAGTAGCTTGGGTCGTACCTCATCTGGCGCATCCGTCTTCGCAGTCAGGAAATATGCTATGCAAACGCTGCAGCGTGAAATAAGCGTTGTGTAGATAAAAGAACTGTATGAGCTTACAACGCGCATTACAGGCGGTGTCTTTCACTTGGGCACAAGCACGTTTCCGCTCGCCATCAGTTAGTGGTTCGTCCAGATCCGCGGTTCAACTTTTGCGGACATAGGCCATGTCAATATGTCTGTCCTCTTTCAGTGCTGCATATAATCTGGAGATGAGAAAAAATGTGCTCACAATGTTTATACATTTACGCTAGAGAAAGGCTGTCCAGAATACACCTGTCTTGTTTTTAATGCTGTACCATATATAATGAACAGTGGGTTTTGCTGTTATGCTTTCTTTTCACAGATCATGCGAACTTTCAAGAAGCATAGCTTTCCCTCAGAAATGAGAGGAGAAATGTTTGCTAGCCAGCCCTAATTTAAGGAAAGCTCTGTCCACAGAGTTAACAGACTCAGAGTAAGCTTTATGCAGGGTTTCCTATGGCATCCTGCTATTTCGTATCCAATGAGATGGCAGTTCAATACATTTAGAAACCAATAAATGTGGCCGTTTGTAACACACAATGGACGGACCATTGTTGGCCCGATACTCTCTCCTTTCCCCTTCGGGCCTCTGCTCACAAAAGTAGATGCCTCTGCTTAAAAAGGCATCTTCAAGGCTGCTGATGAACTTGCTAAATTAATTTGGGGTGCTTCAGGTAGTGAGAAGAGTTAGGGTGAAATATTTGTGAATTTGGGGTGTGACAGGAAGGGAGAAGAGTGAGGGCAAAATATTTGTGAATTTGTATTGTATTGTGACAGGAAAGAAGTGTTAGAGCAAAATACCTGTGAATTTGGGGTGCGACAGGAAGAGAGAAGAGTTAGGGTGCCATATTTGTGAACTTTGGGTGCGACAGGAAGGAAGAAGAATTTGGGCAACATATTTGAGAATTTTGGGTGCGACAGGAAGGGATAGGGTGATATGTGAGTGTAGGGAAACGTCATGAATTGTGTGGATGGTTTCAAAATTAAATGTTACCATGTCTTTCTCATCCATCAGCCTGGTTAATCAGCATTTGGCGCTTTTTCATTGATTAGTTGCTTTTGGCCTTAATAAGCTCAATAGGGTGGAAGGTCATTAGCGCTGGAAAGTAGAGTGTTGACCTAAAACGGGCCATAGAATTCCTGTAAAAATCATTAAGTTGGGGTGATTCCTCTAACGCTGGCAACTGAACCAAAACCTTTGTCCTTGTTCTAAATGTGCTAGATCTTGTGTAGAGTGAATCTTCATGAGTGACACTGAAATATTAAAAAATTTGAAATAAATTCTTTTCATTATTAGTTCAGAATGTGAAGGAGTGGATCATTGTCAACATTTCCTTTCCCCTTTAATTTGTATATTTACTCAGGTGGTGCAAATAGTACGAGGGAACTGGTAGGGATTGAGTATTTGTCCTGCATGCACAGTGTGTCTATATCACTAACAATAATTATTTTTACCCTGAAGAAGACCAGAGACCTTTTATGCTAGCATAGGGGTCGAAACATGCTGGTAACAAAATAATTAATCAGGGGTTAAGGGATTCATTGGTTTTCACGCTATAACCCAATGTTCGATTTTTTTAACCATTCCAGAGGTACTCTTTATTAAAATAGGTTTTGGGTATACCTCAAGGTATTTTTAACAACTTCATTTCTACTCCAGTGTGAGAGGTCGTCAAATGATGAAGCATGCCTTGATGAGTTAAGGGTGAGACAACCTCTCAAAAATCTTTTGATGACCTTCTCCAAAAGAAGTCCTAATTACTAATGGGTAACAGGGACACTAAATAACCTCAAGTAGTTTTGTGTTAAAGGTTTTTATATAGGGGATATACTTGAGGTGTTACCTCCTACTCTCTGTGTGGGAACAAAGATTACAAATGTAACACGTCACGTGGCTGATATTATTTTTATAAAGGGGGATTAAGTCTTGTGAAGGGAATGAATGCATGCCAAGGAGATCAGTTAGAACGAATGACTGTTTTACACAACACGAAGATTAAGGCACAGGTTGCAAACATGACATAACCGTACATAGCAAAACAATTGTAATAGGCATGGGTATATGTAAACAGGATGGAAGTTGGGCCATACTAGGAAGTCGTTTTATTGGCAGACTATTTCACTAAAATGGACCTAAGGTCCATATTTGCTTATTGATCCTGTGTCCTGGAGCTCTGAAAAAAAACTCCACAGATGTGAATTCTTTTTACCATTTTGAAGTCTCTTCCCCAAACCAGGCCTATGGCACCCTTAGTTCTCATCAAGTCCATCACCTTGTTCTGCAAAACTTTCCATGAATCCTGGGGAACATTGCTGATTATGATATGCCTCGTGTCTGATGTCAGCCCCGTTGGCATCTCTGTTATTGAATTTTGGAATGTTTCCTGGTTTATTAAAAAAAATAGTGTTGTCCACTTATTCAGGCTTTTTGTGACTTCCGCCTTGGAATCGGTTTAGTGGGATTCAGATGCTGTATTCACTCGCACATCTTTACACATATCGAAACTCCGTGCCAACATGCGTTCTTCAATACTTGTGCTAATTTAGGTTTGGATTTAAAGCCCTCTGAATAAGTGAGCCAAAAATCTGTCACATTTGCCTGTAGAGGCATCCACAGTTTTGCAGCCTGTGTTCTGGGACCCTTCCCTACGTAACCTTGTTATTTTATATAGCACGACCTCAACCCGAAGGTGTCAGAGCACTTTGCGTTACAGAGGGACACATTCATTTTGTTGGGCACGGGGAGATTAAGTGATTTGCCCAGAATCACTGGATGTGAGACTCGAACCCGGCTCGCTATCTTCGTGGGCGACCGCTCTAGCCGTTAGGCCACATACATTCTGGACTAGTGTACTGTTCAAGGGTGTAGCACCTGCAACAATGTCTGACCTGTTGACTAGGTCATCTTCACGTCCTGCCATTTTAACCTGTTCTGTAGATGGGAGTGGAGGAGAATGCACGCCTGTTTATTCCATTTGTGTCACACGTCCTTTTAATCGCCACTCTTCTTTTCTGCCTTCGGGTCTTCTCAAGAACAATTGAGAACTAACTTACCTTTGTTACGTTAGCCCTGATTTGGGATGACGTGGGTTCTGAGTGGTTAGTTGCACAACCCAGGCCGGATTCTTCAGATACTAAAGGGCAGCACTTTCATCTCACAGGGCCATAATTATCATCCGTAGCGCAGCAGTGCAGTCAAACTAGATAGGCAAGATTTTACAGCAGTTGCTAATTTTAGCACAATTGGGAACGGAAGTACACACAATGGAAGTTTATGAACAGTTTTAACATTTGTGTACAAAGTATACTGGCAAGTATATTACATGTTTCGGGCAAAATGATGGTTCGCAGACTTAGCAATTCACTGCTAAGGTCAGGTATGAACAGCAAAAAGCGTCACCTCACTCGGAGACCACACTAGAATGCTCCTGCTGCAGCAGCCCTGTGATACATCTGACCAGAGCAGCCATGAATCCAGAAGTTTGCGAGGATGAGCAGGAAAGCTGTCCTGCATGCAGCTACCAAAGATGGCTATAGGGTAGGGAAGGACAAGCTGGAACCGAGATTCTGGAGGGACGAAACAAACTGCAACACACGCTAGATTCAACAGGAGCAAGCGAATGCGCCTGGTCGTTTTTTCCATGCCCTGCACCTTGAGTATGTGTTCATAATCTTGGATGTTGGCAGCCCGTGTACCCCGAAGTATACATTTTAGACTGGGCTCCTTGGTGATTAAGAGAGTATGATGCAGCTCACCTTTGCTTTTTCCTTCACAGTAGCAGTTTGGGGCATGGTCCAAATTTTGATGGTAGGCTGAACAATACTCTAAACTCCAAACAAACTTCTTAACCATGCGTCACCCTCACTCTGTGTCCCGTTATAGGACAAGCCATCATACCAAGCCTTAAAAAGGCCACAAACTTAAATAAAGTGAGTGGGTTAGTGAGAGTTACAAGCATTAGCAAAGCCAATAGGTTGCGCCTATGGGCCTGTATGCTTTGCCAAGGCGTTGGTGATGCTTTTGTTTTGAGCTTCTTTCTGACGCTGTCAAGCATTGTAAAATATATAAATGAATAAAAGTTGTGTGAAAACAACAGCTGCTGGCAGTCGCGTAATTTCACTGGTGCGCGCATACGTGTTGATGTATGCATGCCAGGGAATGATGTGGGCGTCATTTGCTTTAATATTTTGTTTACCAATCCTGGCCGATGCCACTGATGGCATAAGGATTTTTGTATCTCAGTCTTTGGGTGTAATCATTATTTAACACCCTGCCACTGGTCGTATGGACCTTTGTTTGTCAACAAGGAGAAAATAAAAGGAGCAATATTAAACATCAAACACCATGAACAGTGAAGTCCATTTGTGGCTCCACAATAATCAAATAAGAGAATTGGTGTGAGTTAAAGCGTTTTATTAACAATTCTAATGATTATAATTGTTGCACCCTGTAAATATCAGTCTTTAGGCATCATTAGTACAAGTTCAAATAATCCCTTAGTCGATATTTCAAAATCAAGCAAAATGCACTATTAATACGTATTATAGTCAAAGTAGAGATAATGTAACAAGTGTGTTCCATAAAGGAATTTCTCTAATCTAAGTTAAAATAAGAATGGAGTATGGTGTCAGTTCAGAAACCCAATAAAGAGTTCTGATGGGAGAATACATGCATAAGCACTTCAAACAATAAATACATTATTAAACTGGAAAGTATTCTCAGCTATAAATCTGCAGCCATCTTTTACAAAGGAGTAGGGCTCAAAGGAGAATCCCTCATGAAGAAAGATGTGGTCTCAAAACCCCCGGAAACGATCTCCAGAAAGCAACAATCTACTCTAGGAGCACACGCTAATATGAATTTACAAAAACACAAATTGAAACATCTGTTAAATCCCCATTCTCGATGTCCAATAGGATTTCAGAAAATCCTGGGAGCACTTAAACTCCCTAGTTTCTCACGTTTTTACAATAGACCCTAGAAATAAGTTCTTGAAAAGATACTTCAACCCCATCTAGTAGTTCAGACAGTTCTTCCCATGAATCGAACTTGCTGTCATCTCCTCTCCTCCAGATGAGAATCTCTATCAGTTGTCTAATACATAACAAATGCCTGTTCACTAACTAAAAGATGACTTCTGGAAAGTTATAGCATCTGCAGTGGGAAAGAAAAACATCTTGTGCAAAACAACAGTTCAACGTGGTAAAACAGCCCGTTTAAATGTTAGCATATAAATTGCTGTTAATATGGCAGCAATAGTTAGGCTAACTGAAATCAAAACATTATGTTATTTCACTTATGTATGTACAATGACTCTAAGTATGGCTACCTACTACAAATTTGCATTTATTATGTCTATATTATTTTGCATAAACTTGTATTTGAGTTAAATGCTGTACAAAATGAGGAAATTCACTTTGGCACCACTTTGATCAGTAAATACAAAAACAAAGTTCCTGGTTCACAAAGGTAAATGTACGCGTTTGTGTAAGGTTATGATTGTGTGCTATTCACAAAGGTATTTTACAAGTAATATCTTTAAGACTGCAGAGTCTCCGCACATAAAAAGATAGGACAGTCTTCTCTTTTTGTATGTGGAGACTCCGCTGTTGTAAAGATACTGCTAGTAAAATTCCTTTGTGAATAGCACACAATCGTAAACTTACACAAAAGTGTAAGTTTACCTTTGTAAATCAATGCAAATTTAAAAACAAAAGAATACAGAGGAGGGTAACAGGAGCAAATGGGGGAGTGGGTAGGTTGAGAAGGGAAAATCGTTGCATGATGGTGAGAGCAACACAAGGTGTGGGGGTAGAAGCACACATGGAGGAGAGAACATAGAGTGCTGGGGCAGGGTATTGAAGTACATGAAGCCCAGAGGGCTGGGGGGGAAAGAGTGAGAAGCACATGAAAGTGATAGCAACATGGGAGGGAGAAGCCCATGAAGGCAAGAACAACACCAAGGGGAAATAAACCTGCTTGATCCTAATAACTGTAGATTCTATCCTATGCCGAGCTCTGAGGACCAGGTTCTGGCTAAGGCAATGTAATCTGTTTTTTTTACTCTTGACTGGTTTCGAGGCTGAGCATTCTACCCTATATAATTGCTTAACACCTACTATTTAGGCCTGAACTGCTATGTCTAAAAACTTGCTACCATGTATAGTACTTTTGTTGATTTTAAAACGGGCTTTGATGCAATTGGTAAGGGGATTTTTGTTGTCAAAGCTGATACAATTAAAGATTCCAAATCAGTTACTGAAAAGCCTTCAGTTGCTTTTCTCCAATACATGGGTTGCAATTCTAACTTGTTAACAGTGCTAATAGCATAAATAAAGGTTTTGTGGAGTGAAGCAAGTGTGCATATTTGCCTGGTTGCTTTGTCATATTGTTCTATATCTGATGTGGGTCCATGATAAGATCCTTAGGTAACCACTCTTCGAGTGTAGGACCGACCACTATACCAGAACTATACTATGGTGACATTTTTGGGCCTTTATACAAGTCAGGCAGATTTAGGTGAAGGAAACCTTGCTGGCTAGAATGACGTTTCTCCATTTGACATGCAGAGAGAATCTTGATTTCATTTAAGACAGAGACTAGCATTATGCATTTACCTTTTATTGCTGTCCCAACATGCAGCTCTTTAAAGAACATAAACCATCATAAACATTAAGTTCCATTCTGGAATTTTCAATCAATTATATAAACCCCTGCCGCATAACCCCAGTCCTCTTTGGGCTGGAACAAAACCATTTAAAACTGTGAATGAATTTTCTCAGTTACATCGACTGATCTTCTAATGCACATTGTAAAGAAAAAAACTGAGATCAATAACTTCACCACAAATGTTACACAAATGAACACAGAGCAAGCAAAATATAACACTTTTATAGAAAAATTGCAGTATATAAACACATTTAATTTTCTCTCTCCAAATTCTAATTCAAATCTTTTAAAACTACCCCATTGAGAGAGGCAGGTAGGATAATGCTAGCCTCCGTGTCTTTAATGAAATCAAGATTCTCTCTGCATTTCAATTGGAGGATCGTCATTTCATTTCAAGACCCTAGGCTATCATCACACATGTTTAAAGCTTTTGATTGGCAGACTGCCCCCATGCTGCACTGGTCTCAGATAGAATTTTGCAAAAGTGTTTGCATTTGACCAGTCTGCTGCTTTCAAAATCTCTACAAGGGTTCCTTCTGCCAGAAAACCTTACTAGCCATTGCACCTCTTGATGAATGTGCCCCAAACTTCAATAAATCTACTCCATCCTCTCATAATAGATCTCACCCACTTTGATATTGTAGCAGTTGATACTACTTTAATAAGGTTTCATATAGGAATTCAACAATTGAACTTCCCCAAATGTCAAAACGGACGCCATCTGGTGAATAAGACCTGTTACACATCTCCAAAGTCTTGACGTCTGACACTCTTCTAAATGAGCTCAAGCAAATCAAATCTGAGATATTTGTCTTAATTAGAGATACACATTACTTGGCCATGTTAGGAGTAGATTGAAAACCAAACTCATAACACTTAAAGAGAACCATAACGAACTCTAGGAGGTCTCCTAAGCCTAATTCCTTTCATGACTCTGGGGACCAAAACGTCACTACTTATAGCAAAGTTATTTACCAAAGCATGCCGTGCAACACATCTGATCTGTAACAATTAATAGTTCTATAAGAAAGTCCTGAATTGAACTGCTCAGTCAAAACATTTGCTACAACCATTACAGGAGCTTCCACAGGATCCATATTCCTTTCTATGTACAAACTACATCATTTCTTCCAAACTCTCCTGTACCTTTTTCTGGTATCTGGTACCCAGGATTCGTCCAATAAATCCCTAGCTTTTCCTGAAAGACCTGTGTATCTATATGAACTCCTGGAATACTCCAAGCAAGAAGGTTCCATTTACCTTCTACTACCAAGGGATGTTTCCTTCTACTACCCGGGGATGTTCCACTCCTCCTGGCCCTATCAGTAAATCTATTGAAACTGGAATCAAACTGGGCTCTACTTCTGCAAGTTCGATCACTCCTGGAAACCATATTTGAGAAGTCCAGAAGAGGGAGTCACAAGAATAATCCTCCTCCTCCCCCTCCGAACCGTCAACAACACTCTTCTAAATCATTACAAATGGGGTGAAGGTTTATCTGTTTACCTGCCAGTCCTGAAGAAACACATCTACTGATGCCACCCCGGGGTCTGGTCTCCAACTGAAATATTTGTGTACCTGAGAAATTAACCTGCTTGCAAATAAATCTACTTATATTTCCCCCATAGCTTTTAAATCTTTCTGAAAAAAATCGGATTTAACTTCCATCTAGAAAGATTTCATTTGCATTTTATTTCGGTCAGGGACCATAAAAGTAGCAGATCGACAGTACAATGCAAATAAGTCATATCTTTACATTAATAAAAACAGTTCAAAATAAATTACATACTCAAATGACACTGAATTGATAAAAACGATACAATCCTACATTACAATATTATAATACATTAATATTATATATTAATATCTATATTAGCAGGGACCAAAGCGCTACCTAACTGGGGATCAGCTAAAGTATTTGGAGCAGAAATAGAGAGAATTTTACGCTGAATGGGCCAGACGCTCTCAAGATACTTAGCACAAAGAAGACTATAACAGGGGATGTATCTACTCTGCATATCCTCGAAGATACCCTCTACTGGTGGACGCCTAAATAGCGACATAGGGGAGCTATCCAGCACTTCCGCTGTTTGCGGTAGTTGGGGCAGAAGAACAATAGATGGTCAACCGTTTCATCTCCCCAACCACATGCAGGGCACAGTTTTCGGCTTCCTTGACCACTTTTCCATTTGACTGTGAATGTAGTAAGAGGATGTGATCCTAACTTGAACCTTAGATAAAGTGCTTTTGTGGATGGGGAGTCTATCTCGTCCATATAGTTCTCAAACAGATACCCCAGGCCTACCTGGCTAAACAGTTTTGCCTCCTCGAGCTCCCAGTAGGCGAGCTTCAACTTTTTTTATAACGGAAAGGGTAATAGTGTTTGGATCTAACTGGTACTCTTGCAAACCCCTAGAACAGAGGAACTGTTTTACATAGTCCAGCCACAAGATTTTCGGCCCACCCTGGGATCAGTCCAAAACTTCTTAGACCCTACCTGTAATGTACCAATTCAGGGGTAGACCAGACTCGACACCAATATAAAATTGGTTTCAGGCGAACTAAAGAAACTATAGACCGAATTCCTAAGTCTTGTTTGAAAACTAATGGAGAGCTTTGGGGAAGTTTGAGGGCGGCTCTCAGGAATTTATTCTCAGCAATTTCCAGGGCATTTAAATTACCATGGCCCCAGAGTTATGCTCCATATGTAGCAGCAGCTACACCTTGAGCACTCCAGACTTCAAGAAGGGGAGAAACTGGGTACAGGGTGGTTTGACTTGCAAATTTTAGGGTAGCTTCTGCCCTTTGTTTCAAAATAAGAGTACTTTTTGCAACCTGATTGACCCAGGTGTTGGTGCTAGATAAGCGTATTCCAAGATAGTCAAAGTCTATCACTCTTCCTAGCTCTACCCCTTCTAGGGTTATAATCCTTCTAAACCCTCAATGGGGGTAAATGGCCATAATCTTGGTTTATACTTTCATAGATTATTAGGCCATGGTCCAAACAGAATAAGTTGAACTTTTTCAAGAGGGTCTCAAGGCCTTTGGGAGTTATGGATACTAACAACAAACAGCAAAGCTGGTATTTTGATTCCTCTGAGTACCGGGGAATCGTCGTTGATGGCCAATAAGTAGTCTATACAACTGTTAATAAACCACAGAAACAGCGTGGGGGCAAGTACGCAATCTTGCTTTACCCCATTATCAGTCCCGAAAGGATCAGTTGTTTCCCCCATTGGTTCCTCAACGAATTTGTGCAAAATTGTCAGTGGAGCCGGAAGAACGACATTAAGAAGGGGCTAGGAAGCCCTAGATCTCTAAGAATACACCATAGTTTGTCTCTGGGGACCATATCGAATGCTGCCTTGAGGTCGACAAAGGCGACATAGACTGCCCACATTTCTATCAACTTCCTTCCACCTTATTATTTGGAACCTAAAGACATGGTCGACCGTACTAGTTTCAGTACAAAATCCAGCTGGAAATGAAGTCAGTATCTTGTTTTCATCAACCCAGAGTAGCAATCGATCTAGTATTAGTTTACAAAAACTTTTTTGACTGGAGTCGATGAGGCTAATTGGCCGGTAGTTCGCCGAATCTGACTTGGAACCTTTCTTATGGGTATGATTTATGCACCTTTCTAGGATGTTGAAATATCTGCGCCCGCCATAATGGCATTAGCAATGCGGGTAAAGTAAAGTGCTCAAATAATGGGTTTGGAAATGAACAGGTCCGGTGGAATTTGATCAAGCCCAGGGCCTTTGCCAGACTTCTCTGATTTAATGGCGTTATTATTTTCCGCCAGAGTGAAGAAATCGTGTCCTCTGGAGGATTCAGAATTAAAGTTGGTTAAGCAATGTGTACGAGTCAATACGGGGCCATGGTTGTCAGAGGTTCCAGGGTGGGAGTGTAAGGAAATGGAACTATATAATGTTTTAAAATGGGTCACTCAGTCAGCTTCCAATTGCTGAGGTGCCTGAGATTCCTTGAGTTCCAGTCTGCTCTCTGATTCTGCAAATCTGGAATATATTCTGCTCTCAAGAGAATTTTGTGTTCCTAGTGAAAATACCAGATTTATTTGGTTAAATCTGTCATCTGCTTTGATCTCGGACCTCCTAGGCGGTTTATATATGACACTACTGAAACATTGTCCATACGAATCAGTACCACACTGTTCGTCAGGACATTCCTGAAACTCATCAAAGCATTCAATCCAGCTAGCAGTTCTCAACAACATGTGTAAGCATTGTTTCTCCAGATCACAACCCCCAGTCTCCATGTTGTTCAAGCGCGCTCCCCAACAAGAACTGCTGGCATCTGTCTCTAAGGAAAACTCTGGCACATTTCCGAAATGGCTTTGTCATTCCAAATCTCTCGATTGTCCAACCACCACTCGTAAGTCTTACTGTGCTTCTAGGGATAGGGATGCCAAATCTGTATACCACAAATGTTTCCTTAGACCCAAGGTCTTCAGTCTCTAGAGGGCTGTGTAATGAAGAGGACCTGGAGAAATGGCCTGAATGGAGGAGGATAAAAGACCAATTATCCTTACCAAATCTTTCAGAGTTACTACCTCTTTCGCTAAAAAAAACCTTACCTCCTTCCTTATCTTTTTGTGTGGAAGAAGCAGCTGAGTCAATAAAGTGTCCATCTGAAAACCCAGAAACTCTAAGCTCTGTGTTGGAATCATAATTGACTTCTTTACATTTACGATAAAACTTAGATTCTACAAAAGGTCCCTTGTCCTCTCCAAATGATTCAATAGCTCTTTCTTCTCCTGAGGCATCAACAATAGGTCGTCTAAATAAATTATCAGACAAACACACCTTTCTCTTAAGAAGGTAGCTACTGAATGCAACACCTTGGTGAAATACCATGGTGCTGAAGATAGACCAAAAGGTAGTCAATGAAACTGGTATAACAGACCTCTCCATCTGAAGCTCAAATACTTTTGAGAATCAACATCCATTGGAATCATGAAGTAAGCTTCTTTTAAATCTAATTTTACTAGCCAATCCTTTTCATGTAAGTTATCCCGCAAAAGATGGATTCCTTCCATCTTGAAATGCCAGTAGACCAGAACCTTGTTTAAATACTTCAAATTTATTACCGGGCACCACCATTTGTCTTTTTTCTTCAGCAAAACAAAAACATGCTCACAAACCCATCTTCCGAACTCTTGAAATTGCTCCTTTGTCTAATATTTGGGAAAGTTCTGAACCTACTAAGATCATTTGTTCTTTGTCCAAAACTAACTCCCTTGGTTGGGATGTTTTAAAAGGCTCTTTCCAAAAATGTATCCTGAAACCTCTTACCATTTCCAAAACCCATTGTGCTTTTGAAACTTTTTAACAATTTTGAACGAAAAAACGTAGTCTTCCACCTACCTATGTTTGAAAAGAACCAACTAAATGGGTTGGACTCATCTTGACTTCCTCAACTTTGAGATCTAACTCTACTTCCTCAGGATCGGGCAGATGTTCAAACCATGTTGGGATGAAAACTCCTGCCGTATCCTCTAAAGTTTTAGAAATAGAATTGGGACCCTTAAATTGCACGGCCGACAGCAAGTCCCCTCCTGCCAGCCCTTTCAAAAAACTCTTGTGCCAAAAACATGTTTCATATTCGTTTGGGCCTTGCTAAGAGCAGTCAGAGTGTAAATGTCCTTCCCGAGAATTTAACTAAACCTTCACCAAAGACTTCCCTATTGGCTAAATCTGCCAACATGAGGTTCATCCTCATAAGGACAGCCTCCCTTCTCTCAACTATCAATCCTGCCGTTTCATTACCAAGCTTACAGATAGCACGTTGACTCCATCTCCTTAACATGCCCACATCAACAACCATATCCTTTAAATTTGCCTCTTTGGCCATGTCTAAAATATGAGCCAAGGGACCCAGAATATCTAGTAATGTATCTTGACATTGCTTTACGCAATGTTCAGTGCCTTTCCTTGGATCCTTTCCCATTTTAAAAAGTAGGGTTATCAACTCTGGATCCAGATTAAGAGCACTGCAGATGTTGTTTTCTATAAACAGTGTAGAACATTCAGCCCTCATGATTGGGGAGTCTCCTTATCCGAGGGTTTCCTCAACTAAAACTTGATGAATTTCACAATGTGCTCCGTAGGCCACCATTCACAGCCACAAGTATCTCTGATTGTATTTGGATCAAACATATTCTCACCCAGAGGATCCTTGTACGCCTTTGAGCTTGAAGGACATTCTAAATCACCATCCAAACTTTCGGGTCAAAAACATACTCATCATATTCCATATCCTTGCTATTATCTAGCTCCTAATCCACATTATAGGAGCCTTGTCCACTTTTTGTGTTGTTAAGGTCACGTCTCTCACTTGTGCCGCTCAGGGCATCACAATCTATTGTAGCGCTAAGGCCACTAGACAGAACGTTGGCAGAAAGCAAGGTGTTTCGTCTTTTTTGACTTCTTACCTCCCTTTTCATTAGTAACAGGGACTTCCTTGTCTGAAAGAGAAAATTAATCCTCCTCTGAAGGAGTATCTATTTTACATTTAAATATAACAGCTTCAACTGCTTCACTAACTGAAGATCTTAACTCCTGTTATAAATACCTCCTAAATGATTCTTCATTAAACTCAACAAGAGGCAGACCCTGGGCTTCTGTTCTATCTGTCATTCCTCATTTTTTATATTTAGCCAAATTGCTACTTTGAATTAAAGGAAATGAACTTTACCGCAAAACAAGGGAGGACAGCACAAGTCAAGTAACGGACGCGAGGAGTGCTGTTATGGCAACGCGCTTGTGAGGGAAAAACAAAGGTCCCCAACTTAAAATGGCACCCCTAGGCTAACCTTAAGTCCCCTTTTAGCCGCCATGGCCTAAGAGGCTGGGCCTGAAGAATGAATTACAGGAACCTACCCGAGATCAGGCGCGCGTCTCCACTCCCATTCACCTGCATGGTAGCTGTGATTGCGCCTGCTTCAAAAGCAAATATGCGGTTAGTTGCAATAAACAGAAGCATGCAGACCACTTTGCAAAAGACTGTAAAAACCAAATACAACCCTCTTGTTCTCAAAAAAGGAACAACTAATGCATGTCTTAAAGTAAGAAGGGCCGACAGCAGGGGCACAAGGAAAAACAATAGTTACAAAGATATCAAACAAACTAGGTGAGAAAAGCATTCTACACAAAGAAAAGAAAGAAAGACCAATCCATAAATTGGAGAGAGTAAAGAAAAGAAAAGCACTTTGAAAAAATCAATCAAGACATAATAAAGGGATGTACTCACCTGTTAGGGGCAGCCAATAAAAGAAGAATGTGGTTGTGTGGCAGGTGCTTATATACTCTCCTTGGAAATTCCAGAATGATACAATGTTTATGATGTTTTATGCTCTTTAAAGGGCTGCATGTTGGGTCAGCAATAAAAGGTGTACGCATAATGATAGCTTCCGGTCTTGTAGTGAAATTGATTTTGGCGCCCGGTATCCAAAAAATGCATAATGAGTCCTATTCCAGGCTGAATAATGGCTCTTTTTGTCTTTTATTTGCCACCTGGTTTATGACTGTAGGCTACAGGGCAGAGGATGGGAACGGTGGGTGACTGTTGCCAGGCAGGGGGAATATTTGATGTTGCCTTCGTCAAGTGGCAGGCATTGGATAGGGGTTGGGCTATACAATGCCCTCTGCCCCAGCCCCATCCCCATTCAGTAGCACTTTTACTTGGCATGGTAAAACCGGGCCTTATTTCCAACACCCGGTAATCCTTCGTGTCGGAAAACAGTGCCACTTAGTATTGGCCAAAATAGAATCCTCTTCTCCATCCACTTCGTTATGATGAGACCACACGCTTTAGCTGTCATGCAGCGCAACATGATTCAGTTGTCAAACTACTATGATGTAAACAGTTTGGTTTTTAATATCAACAAAGCCTTAAGCCAACTTCATGGATATAATTGGAGCAGCTACAACAAGGGAAAACCAGAACTAGTCGATCTATATAACTATTATTGAATGTTAATGGTCAGTCATGGTGGTGCCACTTAATAAATATGATGAAACACCATGCAAATGGGATCATTTAGGGTTTGGTGGAGCAGAACTGCCGTAAATCGGTGGGTCTCTGGCCCCGCAAAACCCGAGTACATTTGACGTACATTTTTTGGGACCGGGTCTGATATTCAAGGCTGAACCAAAGCAGGGAAATAAAAACTGTGTTCCAGATGAACAGGGAAAAAACTCCCTTTGCGTCAGAGATATTAATTTTTTATTTCGGCAACATAATCCTATTTCAGGAGGGTTTGTTTTTTAAATACAAAACAAAATGACATGGTGAGCAGTTTGTGACCAGCTCAGCATGTACTTTTGCTGAAAGTGCTGGTGAAATAGACCCTCACAGCAGTAGCAACTCAAAATACAGCACCTAAGTTTAAAGAATTCAGCTTTAACAAAAATGTGGTGGTTATAGAATCTGTCCGAAGACTTTTTATTTTTATTTGTTCCCACAAGAAAAATTAGGATACCCAGAAAGAATCACAGCATAAGTTGTTAGTAAATGATATGCAATCTGCAATTAACAAATTACTATTGCCAGAGCAAAATACATACCTCATTGGACATTTAAGTCCATCCATATATTTTTAATGCGTACTCTCACCAGCACAATCTATGGGCAACTATTAATCCATGTGTACACCTAAGGCGTCGCTTGTAGTATCTGCAGGAGGGGAAGCCCTGAGCAGGCATGTGGCAGTCTGCGTAAACTAAGGGTTGGCGAGCCCTGGGCACACAATATATATACAAACGGTTAGTTACCGTACAGTAGTTGTTATTAATTACACATTGGCATAGAAAAGACAGTTTGTTTCATGTGAATAATGCAACCATCCGATTCTTTGACGTCAGCAGAGATCTTTTATTTGTAGATCTTGTTTACAGTTCACGTAGCCAACACGTGTTTCGTCGGTTTAGTGACAAGTAAAAGATAAATTTCAGGGATACAGAATCTCCCAAAACAAGAGCCTAATACATTTAGGCAAAACCTTCACCATCACCAACTAGCGTGAGAAAAGTGGTTAACCTGTGTATATAATTGGCATATGCATAACCAGTATATATATGCATGGGTGCAACATGGTTGTCATATCGGGTAACATTTCTAGGATTACATAACCTAAAAATTAAAGAGTTCAAGAAGTTGTCCAAGTTCATCGAGGTCTTGAAAAACCATTGGAGTCGGTATGTACAGTTGTGCCATTCCAGCTTACAACATTTCTTAATGACATTGGTGAAGGAATATTTAGATGCAGTAGAGAATTGAAAGGAGAGTATTGCACAAAGGAGAATGACGAGGAAATAAAGCCTATATACAACCTTATAGCCCAGTGCGGTAATCGTTGTATATTTAAGTGTTTACTGATCAAGTACCTGTTACTAGTAGCGCAAGATCCGGTAAAGGGCACACTAAATTGGAGGTCAGTAAGTCACATAGGAAGTATTCCTGCCATACCAATCGGGTAGGAAATAATGAACAATCAGATTATAGTAATCTGTAGGGAATCAAAAAGAGTAGCATCATGTATTGTGGTAACGAGTTCGTGTTGTCTATATACCGACTATCAATAGAGATAATGACCTAAGCTAGCTCACAGGTGTCTCTATACTTTAACAGAGACTGGTGATATAATAGATGCGACAAACCCCAAAAGTAGATAATTGGTCCACGTTAATTAAAACACAGTAGAGTTTACCGATGCTCAATAGGGTCCCAACAGAGTAATCCCCTGTAATTCACTCAGCGCAATGGTGTGCTCAAAGAGAAATCTCTCATGCAAAATTTAAAATTAAGGTTATTAAATTAATAAAAAGTTGAACCCATGGGGTCCACCAGGAATTCCTTCCAAATGATTATCGAAAATTCAACCAGATATCAAGTCATATGAAAGGAACTATCTAGCGTATTGTATAAATAGTCCATCCCTCTGTACATCATGTGTTTAAGCCAAGATACCAAAACAATAGTACGCGACTCACCACAATTGTATCCATTGTAGTCATCGTACTTATATGTTTATTAGGAAAGATCAATCCGATGGTAGCGAATTAGGGCTTCAGTAGCGTAAGAGTCTTAAAGTAAAAAAGGAGTCGAAATACGAGATTTAGAATAAATACTAATGCTTCTAGTTCGCATTACAAAAATTAGCAGCCAAGTAGGTTCAAAAATTCACCAAATAATTGTTGGTGTAAACGATCCTGGCGTATAATGTGAGTTCGTGGTTCCCAAGTAAAGAGAAATAGTAGAGCACGAGAGTCCGAGTACGGTCCCTATAATATGAAAGTAAATGCTAGAATTACGCTAGTAGTCATGGTGTGAGTAAAAAAAGAAGGTTCTATCCCCAGCTAGAGCGTACTTACCTCTAAGCCTTTCTTCGTGGCATAACCCTCGGTGTTCGGCGTTCCGTTCGGATGTCATGCCTAATCCCACGTGTATTATGGGAAATAGTGAAGACGGACTAACAGAGTGCACGTTAGAGCCCTTCCATAGCGCTTAAAAATGAGCGCCATATTAGAGTGATTCTTATTTACGACCAGGCCTATTATGGGGTTTGTCGAAAGAGTAGAAAGCAATGTGTTAATACGGTCGACTGATAAATATACAATCATATTGCAAGTAAAGGTCGTGACTATATTATAAGTGTGTATAAAAACGGAAATGCGATATCAGCATATGTCTAAAATGGGCAGCATATTAGAATCGCACAACGATGTTAGACATGTTAATCAGTAATTTAGAGAAGGAGGTAAATTATGCTGGATTCGTACTCATAACAAAATTAACTTGGAGCCCATTCTTAGCTCAAATAGATGAGCGCCATATTGGTGTAGTACTACATTGCATCAAAGCCAAGTATAGAGTTTGTCAAGAAAATAGAAGACAATGTCTTACACGACTGAGCGACAAATGGCAAGCCTCAATTGGGCGCCATATTGAAATAGTAGAACCAAATTAGTGGTGCTAAACATGGTGATCAGTTATTTTAGGGAAGAATGTAAGTAACTTTGTTCCCCAGAGAGCGAAATTCGTAAAGTAAACCGAGCCACCGAAAAGAAAGGATAGCTTTCCCAAGTAATGGTTGTATATAGGTAAACTAAGGGGCAGCGGCAAAGGAGTGTTGACAAGGAGGGAAGCGCAGGCAGGGATGGCTGTTTTAGACATGCAGTCATACAAGGACTATGGCACCCAGATCGTAGAAGAGGGGGGCATGCATCTTGGAGAGAATTAACTTTGATCAGCGTCTGGAAACTGGGCATTAGGGCATCCCATTTCATAGAGATGGGGTATTTCTGAAAGTCTCTGGCCTCTTCCATTTTCAGAACGGTAATTTTTGCCTGAGCCCAAACCAGAAGGAAGCCCCGCCATGGCGATACAGCAGGGGAGCCTTCCAACGGTGCTTGACTGCGCTTGGTCTAAAGCAGAACCAGATCGCGAAATTTGAATTTGAATGCAACTTATAAAGCGTGAAACTCATGCCCGAGGGCGTCTTGGCGCTATCGAATGAGGGTGTAGGTGCAGAACTGTTAGAAAGAAAGCTCTCTTACAGGACAGGACATCAACTGCTTCTTAGTTTTGTGAGAAAAGCCAGGTCTTCAAAGATTTTCTAAAGACGAGTAAGGAAGAGGCAGTTTTTAGTGTCAGTGTAGACTGTTCCAGAGCACCGCGGTGGCCCTAAAAAAGCTCTTTCCACCCCAGGTGGTCTTCCTAAAACGGGAGACAGTCAGGTTCTTGGCAGAGCCTGAACGAAGAGTCCTCCCTGGGATATACCATGTGAGCTTGTCCTTGAAGCGACCTGGTCCAGGTCCATACAGAGATTTGTAGGCCAAACAGAAAGCGTGTTATAATTTTATTTTTCGTGGTGTGTGGGAAGGAGCTCAGGACGCAGACTTCCCAGCTGTGAAGGGTAGTTATCTCAGTCAGTTCCGCAAGCTGCAAAGTAACTGTTTGCCAGTACAGAGCCAGGCATGGGCACGACCATAACATATGGTGCAAGTCATCATCATAAAACTTTGTTTGGTTACACAATTATAACCAGAAAAGTCAAAGAAGCAAAAACATTAACATAGCACATATATATAGCATCAATAGTATCCTAAAACCATGTAAAACAAAATTAATAATATCTCATTCTCTTAGAAAACAAAAATACATACTACATTAATATGACATATTCATCAGAAAAAAACCTGTAAAAACAGAGCAGCAGGTCGAGTTTTTAAGAATATGCAACAATAAGATATAGCAACGTTAATCAATCGTAGTATACCTCAATATTATTGAGGCTTTTAAAAAACATTCTACTTTAAAAATGATATGCTCTTTGGATAAAAGCTGTAAAAACATGAGAGCAGGTTGCACTTGCGAGAAGTTCAGGATTTTCAACAATGGGATAATGAATATTCTCCTGGGTAAGCTGAAATACCTACAGAACATAACAAAATGTAAAGTATCTTGCGGAGACACATTGCCGCAGCCACACGGCCCCAAGGACCCAGAAGCACCCCAGTCGCTATGGCTGGCAAGTGAGTGATGCAACATGTTGCATCTAAATCTGGTGAGCAAGAATCTATCCCTATAATTTTTTTTTACAGTTTATAGGTAGGGTTCCATAGACTGGATCGTTTTTAACAACATGTAACCTCATATAGAGGCTTTCAACATTTCCGTCTGCTCCCTATGTAACATTTTTCGTTCCAGAAAATGATCCCTCACCCATTTCAACTTTGTGCTAACCGTGGTCTGGGGACTGAGAAATAATTGCTCCCTCCCCAAAATTTTCAATGTATCATTGATATACGCAATCCAAGGAATGTTGGATGCGTGATCAAGTAATAAACAGTCCTTAAGAATCAACCTGTTCTCAACAAATGTATTACACTCCTGTTAGGCTGTTCAGGTATGGGCTAAGGGGAGACACAACCTGCTTGCAATGTGGGGCATTGGAGGTGGACTTTATACATCAGGCTTGGATGTGCACTCCTATCCAGCAATTCTGGACAGAGGTGCTAAAAAAATTAATTAAAAAAAATTAAGCTGTAGAGGAATGGACATCTCAGAGACCAAAAAATGAAATGTACAGGATTGCGGTTAAATCTTAAGGGTTCCTGTATGTACGATATTATGAAAAAGTATAAGACAAAATGCTAATAAAGATATATCTTTAAAAAAAAAAAAAATTAAGCTGTTCAAGTGAGATTCAGTCCTCATCCAGACCTAAATCCAGCACAGCAGAGGTCCAGGGCAAAACTGTCATTAAGGTACTTTGCTCCTAGTTCTTCGTGCACTCAAACTGATGGGGTATTTTGAGGTACGCTCAACAAGCGCCTTAAAAACATGCTTTCAACGGTCTGCAAATGCCCTGTTCTCATGTAGCCCCAGATATCTGTCGTATGTGACCTTAGAAATTCACTTTGCCTGGTAATTCTTTGTTAAAGCTTGGGGCAGTCTGCTCCCCAGTGTATGGACAAAACAAGATACAGCTGCATTCACCCTAATAAACTCCACTTTCTTGCTAGCAGTCAGGGGTTTCCAGTTCATACTGGAATCATATAAAACCCTCAGATAGGAGAATGCAGTAACTTTAGACAGGGTGTGATTACACACCCTAAACGTTTTTGTTCTGGTTGAACGAGGGCCAACTACCATAACAAAAGATTTACTTAAATTGACAAAGATCCAGGCTATCCATTAAAGCTAGAAATATGTTCAACAACAAATGTAGACGAATTGCAGTCCTGGCCATTAGGACAGCATCATCTGCATATAACAGAACTGGGAGCGAGCGCGTACCTATCTTAGGACAATCAGCCTTAGCAGTTAATAGAGCTTGTGCTAGACTATTTATCTGTAGGGTGAACAAAGAGAGGGCAAGGACCCTTGTTGAACGCCCTTATAAAGTTCTAAAAAAAAGTAAACTTATTGATAATCATATTTGGGTTCAGGCACAGGTTGATTGTTGATCTGCCTGGCCTGAACCCATATTGTAGCTCATAGATTATATTATTCTCTTCTGCCCACAACGATAACCTATGTAATAGCACCCTTCCCAAAAACTTAACAACAGAGTCAATCAAAGATATTGCCCTATAGCACTGAGGATTGTCTTTGTCACCTTTCTTAAATGCAGGGACTATTACTGAGGTAGTCCAAGAGGAAGAAGGGCCCTCCCTAACTGCTGCTTTTAAAACCAATGTCAGAGCTGGTCCCCAAATCTCAATATCACCAATGAACAAGTCAGGTATTCCATCAGGCCCTAGGGCCTTATTTCTTGACAAAGCTGAGATTCCCTGATTGACTTCATCTAATGTACATACAAGATAAGATCTCCCTACTGCAGGCAGGCCCAGTTCATTATTTGCTAGAATAGGCATACAATTATAAACCCCTTCAAAATGAGCAACCCACTGTCTAGCAGTAATATGGTGGCATAAAGCGGGCCAATTTACGTATGCAAAGCGAGGCTGATTAATTACACGCCAGAACAGGGTGTTGTCTTTACTTACCCTTGCTTGCACTAAGTCATCCCACGCTACATCTCCAAGGTTGGTTTTACGCTGTTTGCGTTCCAATGTGTAAGACCTCCAACAAGCTACAATGCACTCCTTGTCCCCAGGTACACATTTCAAAGCTTCCTTCTAACTTCTTAATGCCTTGGAGCAGTTATGGTCTAACCATTTTGGATAAATAAAACCGTATTAACAGCAGGTATGTTAAGTAAAGCTGTCACCTTATGAGAAATACCCTCAAAGGCGGCTAGGTTCCACCCCGTTAGTAGAGTACAAATCCAGACATGTAAGGAACTCTTGCATGCAACCAGAGAAGAAGGAATGTTTAAAACGCTTAGGCTCTACATGTGACCACCTTAGTCGCCTGCCTTGATTTATTGGAGAATACACCCCACTGTAACCTTGGCAGACTCCTAGTTAGGGAACTCAACCCACTTAATGAGAGAGAGCAGATTATGATCACTAAACGGGCTATGAGGTATACCAAAATTAGAAATCATCATGAAAAGGGGTGCCAATACAAAAATAAAATAAATTATTGAGGCACAACCCATACCCGTAAAAGTTGGTAGAATATATGAATTTGTAGAATTACCCAATTTGTCCAGGGAAAAGACATGATTATAGCTATTTAAGATTGCATTAAGTTCATAGCCCTCCCTTATATAACCCATCTACCACAGTGCATTTAAACAAATTGTTAATTGAATCAAGAGGCTCTCACATAAATGGATGTTAAAATCTCCTGCTACAATTCAATTATCCAGACCATGCTTTTTGTCTGTCAATATGCCTTTAATAGAACTTAAGGTGGCAAGATTGGAAGACTCCTATGACCAAGCTTTGGCATTGTGAAAGTTAATCAGGGCTGCCGTGGTAGAATCAAAAAAGCTTGTATTAATGCGATCCCAGATCAGATTCCTTAATCTTTCCCCTAAAAGCTGAAGAAATAAAGGTGACTAAACCACCTTTCACCCTCCCCGCTGCCAATGTCACTTCGGATGTCACTGAAGGAATAAAATATGTTTTGTACCCTTCAAGAAAAAAACAATTTGACTCCTCCCATGTTTCTTGCAAACAGATCACATGGTATTGCCTTATAAAGTAAAAAAAGTTTAAATCATTAAACTTAAATGCAAGTCCAGCAATATTCCACAACAACAGAAAATCTTGAGGGTTACAACCCATCATATCTATAGGGGGGGCTTTCAGACAAGGGGATATCAGCATTCAGAGAAAAATCAGGATGAACGAGTCAGTCAAATTAGTCCAGATTGCTCAGTGGGGCTTATCTGTCAGCGATGCACAAGTTACTAACTTGTGTAACGATATATCTGTAAGAGACAGTAGTTAGTGACAGATTCCTTACCTTAGAATATCCCCAGGCGTCAGGCTGGATCCGGAGAGTTTTTGTGTAGCAGTACCCTTGCGCGTCGCTAGGCGGCGTCGTGCGGCTCCGCGTCCGTCGTCTGCGTCGGGATCGCCGGGATGACGTCGCGGGCAGTACTTAGACACCGCCCCTGCGCGCTGACGTCAGTTCTGTACACGTCTTTCCACGCCAGGAACGCAGAGCCATGCAAGAAGCTGACATAGGTGTCTGAAAAAAGTCTAGGGCCCTGAAAGGGATGTCCTTAACCCTAGAAATCAGTTCGCAGAACGGGGAGGATGGGTGGGGCGGTAAGGAATTAGTCACTAACTACTGTCTCTTACAGATATATCGTTACACAAGTTAGTAACTTGTGCATCTGAAAGAGACACGTTAGTGACAGATTCCTTACCTTAGAATAGATACCCCAGCAATACCAACCCCGGTGGTGGGTCTGCGAACAGATTCAGACAAGGAAGTCTCGGAGGACAGAGCGGCCAAAGAAGCCGTCCCTCCGGACCTGGCTGTCAAGGCAGTAATGCTTGGTAAACGTGTGCAGCGAGGCCCACGTAGCTGCCTGACATATATCCTGCAGCGGAACCCCGCGGCCTAAGGCCGTGGTAGCAGCCGTTGCCCTGGTGGAATGGGCCCGCAGCCCAACAGGCGGCTCCTTCTTAGCCAAAGAATAGCAGGCTTTGATACACAAGATGACCCAGCGGGAGATGGTCCTCTTGTGTACCGCCCGACCTTTTTTGGCGCCCACGTAGCCAACAAAGAGCTGGTCGTCCACCCGGAACTGTTGTGTGCGGTTGATGTAAAAGGCAAGCGCACGTTTTGGGTCCAGACGGTGGAGCCTCTCTTCCTCTCTGGAAGGATGCGGAGGCGGAAAGAAGGTGGGCAAAGTGATGGTCTGCCCAATGTGGAAGGCAGTAACCACCTTTGGCAAGAAGGACGGACGCGTCCGAAGAACAACCTTGTCTGGATGAACAGACAGAAAGGGAGGTGTGCATGAAAGAGCCTGGAGCTCACTCACCCGCCGAGCGGAGGTGATGGCCACCAGAAAGGCTGTCTTCAGAGTAAGAAGACGAAGAGGACAGTTATGCAGAGGCTCAAAGGGAGCGCACGTTAAAAAAGTAAGAACCAAGTTCAAGTCCCACTGAGGCATTACAAACGGAACAGGAGGGAAGAGGTGTGTAATGCCTTTTAAGAACCTGTTAACAACAGGGGACTTGAAAAGGGAGGGCTGATCAGGGAGCCTGAGGAAGGCCGAGATAGCACAAAGATAGCCCTTGATGGTACCCAGGGCAGAACCCTGTTGGGCCAGAGAAAGAAGGAACAGAAGAACCTCAGAAAGAGGGGCAGAGAGGGGATTCACAGCCTTTGCTGTGCACCATGCCACAAACTTGTTCCACCTGCAGGCGTATAGCACCTTAGTGGAGGGACGCCTGGCTGCCAGAATCACATCACAAACTTCGGGAGGCAAGTCGAAAGGAATCAACTGCTGCCGCTCAATCTCCACGCAAGCAGGTGTAGACTGGACAGGTTCGGGTGGAGGACCGTCCCCTGCTGCTGCGACAGAAGATCCTCCCGAAGAGGCAGACGGATCGGGGGATCGACGCTCATACTGAGTAGCTCGGGATACCAAACTCTTCGAGCCCAGTCCGGAGCCACAAGGATGACTTGGGCCCGGTCGCGCTGAATCTTCTTCAACACTCTGGGCAGAAGTGGTATAGGCGGAAAGGCGTACAACAGACCGCAACTCCACTCGCGACGAAAAGTGTCGCCGAGCGAGTGCCGCCTTGGAAATTCCAACGCGCAGAACTGCTGACATTGCGCGTTCTCTTCGGTGGCGAACAGATCTAACCAAGGCTCTCCCCACTGCTGAAAGAGACCTTGCGCCACCTCCGAGTGAAGACGCCATTCGTGATCCATCATGCACCTGCGGCTGAGTTCGTCCGCCCTGGCGTTCAGGGAACCTGCCAGGTGTTGAACCATCAGGAAATTGCCCTGATGTTCCAGCCATGTCCAGAGACGCAGAGCCTTGTTTGTTGCAGTACCACATGGCGGTGGTGTTGTCTGTGAACACCTGCACTACCTTCCCTTTGACAGAGGGAAGGAATGCCCTGAGTGCAAGTCGGATCGCCCGGAGCTCCAGAAGGTTGATATGGAGCCGGGACTCCGCCGGAGACCAGAGGCCTCTGATCTCCGCCTCTCCCATGTGACCGCCCCATCCCAGAAGGGACGCGTCCGTCACAACTGTGTGCTCTGGCTGGGGAAGGGAGAGGGATCTGCCCCTGACCCATTGCCGGTTCGAGAGCCACCACTGCAACTGTTTTGCAGTCCCCTCCGAGATCTGGACGTGATCGGACAGGTTGCCCTGGTGCTGCGCCCATTGGAACTTCAGGTCCCACTGCAGAGCCCGCATATGCCATCTGGCATGATCGACCAGCAGGATGCAGGAGGCCATGAGGCCCAGCAGCCTCAGGGTCATCCGTACCGAAACCCAGGATAGAGGCTGAAAGATCGGAATCATAGCCTGAATATCCCGGACTCGCCGTTCGTGAGGATAGGCCCGAAACTGCGTCGTGTCCAGAACTGCTCCGATGAAAAGGAGCTGTGGAGAAGGAATCAGGTGCGACTTCCGCACATTGATGGAGAACCCCAGCGAGTGCAGGAGTTCGGCCGTAGTGTGGAGGTGGGAGACGACTGCCTGGGACGAGCCCGCCTTCAGCAGCCAGTCGTCGAGGTAGGGGAAGACTGGAACCCCTGCCCGGCGCAGATGAGCTGCGACCACCGCCATCACTTTCGTGAACACCCGAGGGGCACTTGTGAGGCCAAAGGGGAGCACGGTGAATTGAAAATGCTCGAGGCCCACCATGAACCGCAGGTAACGCCGGTGGGCCGGCAGGACGGGGACGTGGAAATAAGCGTCCTGCAAGTCCAACGCTACCATCCAGTCTCCAGGGTCGAGGGCAGTCAAGACCTGAGCTAAGGTGATCATCTTGAACTTCTCCTTCCGGAGGAAGCGATTGACGTTCCGGAGGTCCAAGATAGGACGCATGTCCTCCTTGTCCTTTTTGGGCACCAGAAAGTAGTGGGAGTAGCAACCACGTCCTACTTCTGGGGTCGGAACGCGCTCGATGGCCCTCTTGGCCAAGAGGGCCGCTACTTCCTTCTGAAGAAGCACCAAGTGATCCCCTGACATGCGGTGGAATTGAGGTGGCATGGCTGGGGGGATGGTCTCTAAGGGGAGGGAGTAGCCCCTTCGAACAATGTCCAAGACCCACTTGTCCGAGGTGATGGCACGCCAGTGGTGAAGGTGATGGCGGACCCTGCCCCCTACTGGCGTGTTGTGCACCTGAAAGGAGGGACTAGGAGGGCTTGGAGGCCGCGGACGGGGCGGGGTTGGTGGCCTGACCCGCACGCTGGTTGCCTGACCCGCCACGGCGGGAGCCACGTCCTCGGCCACGCGAAGGCGCTTGCTGCGCGGGCCGGTGGCTGGGCAGCGGACGTGACTGGGCGCCCCTTCCGTGGCCACGAAAGGGGCGAAAAGCAGACGGTAGCGGAGGGCGTACAGCAGAAAGGCCCAGGGACTTGGCCGTAGCCCGCGAGTCCTTAAAGCGCTCAAGCGCATGGTCTGCTTTGTTTCCAAAAAGACCGACCCCATCAAAGGGCATGTCCATAAGGGTGTTTTGGACATCACCCGAGAAACCAGTGGTTCTCAGCCAGGCGTGACGGCGCAGCGCCACTGTCGTCGCAAGCGATCTGCCTAGCGAGTCGGCGGTATCAAGGCCACATCTAATGGTGTATTTAGCCGCATCTCTTCCATCCGCAATGGCGCGGGTAAGCAGTGTCTGGACCTCCTCAGGACACTGGGGCAGAACTTGCGCCACCGAGTCCCACAGAGCGTGGGATTATCGGCCCAAAAGGCAAGCGGTGTTGACGGACCGCAAGCCAGCACCGGAGGAAGAAAAGACCTTCTTCCCAAATTGATCCAGGCGTTTGGATTCCCTATCCAGAGGAGCGGTAGGGAAGGCGGTTTAGGAAGCAGAGGCTTGGACAACCAAGCTCTCAGGGGTGGGGTGTTGGGAGAGGAACAGGGGGTCGCCCGGAGCGGGCGATGGCGTCGGGCCACGTTCCTATCCACAGGAGCCCCTGTGGTGGGCTTGGACCAGGTGCCCAAAAGAATGTCGGAAAGTGCGTCATTAAACGGCAGCAGTGGCTCCGAGGAGGTAGCCGCCGGCTGAAGCACTTCCGTCAGGAGGTTAGTCCTGACAGCCACTGTAGGCAATTGGAGGTGTAAGGCCCCAGCTGCTCTACGCAACACCGTTGCAAAATTTGCTCCCTCCTCCGTTGCCACGGAAGGAGACAGCATGCCAGAGTCAGGGGAGGTGTCCAGACCACTGGCATCCCCAAGCTCCTCAGCCGAGTCCTGATCGAACTCACACTGCTGTGTGAGAGGGTCATCCGACCCCTCCCAGTTCTCTTCGTCCTCCTCAGGTTCAAAATAAGGAGGAGGAGGGACATGCGGGACCCAAGGTCTCATCGGCGTCGGAGCCGGCGTCGAGCGATGCCGGTCCGGCGCCGTGTCCGGATCCGGAGAGAACCGGGGAACGACGCCGCCCGGAGCCCCAGGCGGCGTCGGGAACGGCACCAGAGAGATCGGCGCCGGTGGAGGTGTCGTCAGGTCAACCGGCGTCGATCGGGGTTGTGGCAGCACCAGAGCCGGGGTCGAGGCCGGAGCCGGGACCGAGGCTGGTGTGACAGGCGGCGCCGGGACCGGAGTCGCCGGCGGCGCCGGAGAAACCCCATCAGGGCCCGCAGGGCCCGAAGGCGCACCGGGGGGACCTTGAGGCCCGAAGAGGCGGGCCATGGCCGACAGGAACTCCTGTATCTCGGCCGGAGTCGCCACCGAACCCGGATAAGGGGGGTAATGCGGCGGTGGCCCCACAGGCACTCCCGGAGCCGCGGGGACGGTGCCGACGGGACCCTCAGCCGAGTCGCGAGACCGGCGAGGGGAAGTCGTCGAGCGATGGTGCTTCTTCGACTTATGCTTCGACTTACCGGTGAGGACTCCGCGACCGGCCCATCGACCTCTCGCGTGACCGGGGCTTGGCTTGGCACGGAGCCGACTGCCGGACCTCGAGGAGCTTTCGAGACCGCTCTCGCAAAGCCTTCCAATGCAAGGCCCGGCAGTCGGGGCACGACTTTGTGTCGTGGTCGCGGCCGAGGCAGTAGAGACATTCCTGATGCGGGTCTGTGATCGACATCATCCGACCACAGGCGTCGCATGGCTTGAAGCCGGGCATCCCTACCGACACCTTCGGAGTCGAGAGACTCGTTAAGAAAAACAGTGAAAAATCACCCAAAAACTTAGTCAAAAAATGACTAGGGCACTGCTCTTCCCGGATCTGCGCTTACTGGCGCGGAAAAAGAAGAACTGACGTCAGCGCGCAGGGGCGGCGTCTAAGTACTGCCCGCGACGTCATCCCGGCGATCCCGACGCCGGACGCGGAGCCGCACGACGCCGCCTACCGACGCGCAAGGGTACTGCTACGCAAAAACTTTCCGGATCCAGCCTGACACCTGGGGATATTCTAAGGTAAGGAATCTGTCACTAACGTGTCTCTTTCAGATCTTCAAAACAGAGGGCACAGGAGGCAATCTATTTCATGTGCTTGCTTGGTGAGAAACCTGTTTCCAAGAGGGGGAACATATCACTTCAGGCTTAAAAAATAACCAAGAGGAAAAGCCAGAATTATTGAGGGTCTACTATTTCCGAGTGAGCTTATGGTAGTCAATACCTGGGCCGTTAAAGTGTGCCTATTACAGTTAATCACCACACAGTCACCTGCTCACTTCTTCTCTTCACTACCCAACCAGTTCACTCTTCTCACCATGTTAATACTATCATATATATGAGGGCCCAGATTGGAATGCATATCTAAACAATGTACAGCTTTATTCTTAAGTTCATCAAATGATTCTTTCAGTGGTGCACATTACCCACAATCACCACATATGGGTTGCTTCAGGGGTTAGATTAGTTACAATCCCCATTTTCGAATGTCTAATGTGATCCACATTAGAAAGGTGGGGGCTTGGAATAAGGGCTGGAGGGCCTGATGGGGCTGATAGAGCGTTATTTGATGCAATATGAGGCTGGAGATTTTCAGAGAATTGTTCCGGCCTAGCAGCATACCCCTGCAAGTTCCGTGATTGAGTGTGAGGGCCTGTTTTAGCCGATCTGTTACTTGGGAGGTTAGGTTCAGGTACTAGTTCACTCGCTTTGTACAAGGCTTCCATGATCGTGGTCAATCTGTTTTCAGTGGATAATTACCAAAACGAGTTTCTGAAGTTCACAAGCACCATCTCCAACAAAGAATTAGTATTTCTGGACCTCAACATCTTCCCACAGGATGGCGGCTTGATAACCACGACACATTTCAAAGCCACAGCTAAGAACTGTCTTCTCCTCTATGACAGTTTCCATCCATGGCATCTGCGGGACAACCTCCCGTACGGCCAGTTTTTGCGACTCAGGAGGAACTGTTCAAATTTGAAGGATTTTAAAGACCAGGCGGAGGAGTTGCGGAAAAAATTGGAGAAAAGAAATTACCCATCCAGAGTGGTGGATAAGGCCCTTAAACGTGCTAGGAACAATCAGAGACTCTCTTTTGGAACCTGCACCCCAGAAACCTAAAGAAGAGAGACCAATATGTATTACAACATTCAACACTGGCTCCAACCAAGTGACCAAAATAATTAATAAACATTGGCGCACACTCAACTGTGGGCACCTGAATTTTCCTAAGCCGATGTTTTCGCACAGAAGAGGCAGGAGTTTGAGAGACATGGTGGTGCACACAAGGCCACGAAAAACAACAGAAGAGGGGGCACGAAACACTCTACTCCCACCCCTGATGGGCCATCATCCCTGCGGGCACTGCAGTGTATGCCAACTAACCACAAGGAGCAAAGACATCATATTTATTGATGACACGAAGTGGGAACAACGTCGTTTCACGAACTGTAACAGCAAAAATGTAATTTACATGATCATCTGCCCATGCAGTCTACACTATATCGGGATGACCACACGCCCTGTCAAAACACGCATTGGTGAACACAGAAGTAACGTCAAATGCAAAAGAGCAACAACAAAAATGTCAGCACACTACCTGGAAACAAATCACACAATACTGGACCTACAATGGACAGTCATTGAGCAAGTACGCAATGAAGCTATACTGTTTGAGAAAGAACAGCGCTGGGTATTTCGCCTGGGCACACATAAGGGCCTTAACGATGACATACCCTGGGGGCAACTTAAATAGACACTCTCTGAACTAACCCTGTGTATTGTTACTTGACAATACAGCAGCAATGCCCTCCTTTAGGGGTCTGAAAAACACTGGATATTTCGACCTTTCGTTAAGACGAACCTAGTACAACAAAGTGATTTTTTAACCATCATTTCTCCGGTATGAGTGAGTACTAATCGCAACCTTTTCTTTGAACATAAATGGGCCCTGACCTACAGGACTAATCTCTTTTTACATATTTTATCCATCCTTTGGTATACTGGTTTTTTGCTGAACATTATTTTTTGCTGAACATTAAGAGGTTCTAATAAACATACAACTGTAGGCTTGATCTCTGGCTTACTGCAGCCAAATTTGTTCTTTCCGATTTATTTTTTCCGTTCATTGGCAATTTTCTTTATTAATTTTCTTTAATAATCAATTCCCCCTCTCCTATTTCGCCAGAACTTTCTGAGCGCTACCTCAAACTCACGCCAGCTTCAATGACTCAATCAAGTAGTATCGCCACAACGAGGCAAACAAACTGAGCAGGATACGTTCTAGTTTCCAGTCGTTCATGCGCACTACACACAGAAGTGCTTGCACTGGGAGCAAGTCCTGCCACCGACGGGCGGCCATCTTGAGCAGTTAGCGGTCCAGTGTTCAGTTGCACACGAGGACTGAATGCAGAAGACACCGGATACTTAAACCGGCTCTCCGCAAGCAAACCTCGTTCATCGGAGCCACGGGTAGGCATTGTCTGGGTGAGAGAGCAGCTTTGATGATGTAAGTACGGCACAGCCGATCCCCTGGGCAACGAGCATTTCCCAATTACAAGGTATGGTTTTTTGAATTCCGACTTACAATATCGAACAAATTTTTCTTCCCACAGTGTTTGACTACAAGCGCTCCTCCCCTCCCGTGTTCAAGCTCATGGTACCTTAGTTAGGCACCAACAATGTACGTTGTGCCTGATCATGTGTTTTTTCTCAGTAACTCACTAAATGTTTTACATACGGGAGTCACATGATGTCCCTTGTTTTCTTTTTATCACATCGATAGTATTACAAGAGCATCATATATGGAATCGATTTCCCTGAGATGACAACTTATCTAGGGTGTGTGTTTTCTGTTATTCGTCTTGTACTGTTTTGTCTGTCATGATATTAAGGGCAGCACGGCACCGCGTGAATCTGACAAAGAGTAGTCGTGCACGCGTGAAAATATCTCACTATTTGACCTTCCACGAGTTTGGTGATGTGGTTTCTTTACGGAGTATCTATCGCAATATTAATGACCTTTTACTCTACCCTTCCAGATTGTTCTCAGGAACGTACCAAATTAGGTATTGTATGGATGCATGCTTATAAAATGCACATTAGACCTTGATATTGATCAGGCGGACCACATAGGTTTTCTCTAGAGTGGTAGAAGGGATCAACCGCTTTGGTCCTGAAGAAGAAGGCTAGGGGAAGGCTTCGAAACATGTAGACCAGGGAGGGAACAGCTCATCATAGCATTCATTCCTCCTTCCCCCTTTTTAGTAATACCAGCTACAGGGCGTATTAAAATTTAGTTTCCACGCAGCCAGGTATTTTTTAACTCACTACATAAGATTCTGACCCTTCCACTCTCACACCTACACATAGAATCACCTCACTAATAAGTGCTCCCATGTCTCCGTCAGTTGTAGCACGCCCCGTCCCGCAGCGGGGCAGGAAGAACCCGATGATGAAGCATGCCACCAAGGGACCTTTTGGCGGGTGAGGGTTATTTTAACAAAACATATTGTTTTCCTATACACCCTTAGGAAAACATACTGATTTTTCACACTTGGTTTAGAACAATCCCTGGAAGGACAGTATTTTCTACGAATGAAGGGTGGACTTTCTGTGATTTTTTTCAGTGGATTTCAGCCTTGAAAGAATCGGATCCAGTTTGGCACACAGAATGGTGTTAAATCCAGCTTTGAGAATATCGGCCAGAGCATCCTGTGGATTAAAGGTTTATTGAAATAGGTTCTCTGTGACTCAGAACTAGTTTGATTAGGGGTAGATTTGGGCATGGCCGCCCACCTCCTACGCTTGTTCTTTGGGTTTGGTTACAGTGACTGACTACGCTCCTGGATAGGATTGTCTAAAGAGCCTGTAACTGGTAGCATACACAGACTCGACTGGTCAAGGGCCTCATTTGCTGCTATAGAGCTCTCTGTGTCTAAATTGGGCTGCGCAGCGCGCGTAGAGGCGTCTCCAAGAGAAAGGGGGAGACTTTACAGTCGAAGGGGTAAACCTTTCCCTGACAAAGAGAGGCTCCACTCTGCTAGTTTGATCTCCTTTGACACAACCCCCACAGCATGTGTCAAAAGCCATCAATGGTGGAGATTCTTGGGACCACAGGAAAATGATGGTGGTTTAGCTGGAGTAGTTTTTCTTTACTGTATATTTCAAAATCACTTAACTACAGAAGGAATGAAGCACTGACCAAGCCAAATCAGATAAGCAGTAAACAGAAACAGTACCTGTCCAAGTTCAGGAGGAGAATCAAGGGGGGTGGCTCAGCCCAGCCAATGTCGGTCGATGACAGGCAAAGACGGGCCCAGGCTTGGCCCGGTCTTTTCCCGGGCACGTCCCGCATTCGCGGGAACACACAGAGCTTATGAACATTCACCGTTGGCACCCCGCCTCCAGTGGGCCTGATGTCTCCTGGGGACTGTAGTTTTCCCCTCCAAAAATCACAGCAGTCCTCAAAGTTTGTAACGCGTTAGCAGGAACACACAGCGCTTATGAGTGCTTGCCATTGGGCCCGCCTCCTCTTGGCCTGATGTCGCCTGGGATTGTAGTTTCCCCCTCCGAAAAGCAGTCCTCAAAGTGTGTCCTTTGTTTGCAAGAACCAACAGCGCTTATGAGCGTGTGCCATTGGGATCCTCCTACTCTGGGCCTGATGTTGCCTGGAGATTATAGTTTCCCCCTTCAAAAATCCCAGCATTCCTCAAAGTTTGGCCCCATGAAAGTCATCATCAGGAACTTGACAACAGAGGGCAACAGACATTAACCTCAGGGAAAAACACATTAATCTTGGTGGGTGGTAGATTTGCTCTATGCACTATAAAGAATTGGATGAGTTTGAACCTCGCGTTGCTAGAGACAGCAGCCAGGAAAGCTAACACCCTGTTCTACTCCTTTCCTGGGGAGAAACCACTCTATTTCTGTCTCGCATCTATTGTAAAGGTTGGCGAGAGAAGTCTGTGTTTGCTCCGTAATAGCTTTGGTCAGCCAACTGACAAGCTTGCAACTGTTTCCCATAGTGTGGGGATATTGTACTACAACATAAGGTGTGGATTCTGCCATCTCAATGCTGACTCATAACGCATGAACCAAGGCTTGTTACGCTAGATATTGTCCCCCTGGAAATGTTAAGCTGATCTACTAACTCGTGAAGGGCATTAAAGTGCCATTCTGAAAGATCACCTACATCGTCACTTCCCCCGCATGCTAGCCCTGTAGGTCAGCGGATGTCAGTGAGCCCTGGCTATGCGGAGAACCCAGCAGGGGGATAGCAATGTCCTGAGGTCTCTAAACCCAATCTTTCCACATCCAGACCATTACGGAATTTTGTCCCTTGCAGTTCTCTCTCACTGAGCTGCTCGTGTGCTATCTCTTCCAACTTCACAGCACTTTCTCTGTAGCAGTCTTCAGTGGGCAGCTCCAGTGGGGGTAGAGCTTCATTGACTTGTGCCCACAGACCGGTGCAAGGAGCTAGAATATACTGTCTGTGTCTCTTGGTGGTTCTTCACAGCAATGATATTGGATTACCAGTGTGGCAGTGGTGATCAGGACCACGTATCCACTAGTTTCAATCTGCGAAGGATAGTAAGATTGACTGGATCATTTTCTGTATGGTGTTTTGTTCCCACAATCTGTTCCTGGCTGTTAGCAAAAAAGCATTCCTCCTCCAACAGAGGCTCGCCTGGCGCTCATGTCCTCCAATCCCCTAGAACGGGCCCACAACACCAAAACTCCTCTGCAGTGTCTGTAATTCTGTTCTTAGTGGCTGGCTTTTGATGTACCATTTTGGTTTCCTTGAGGTTTTTGGGAGTTTGTCTGTAACAACCCATTCCTTCTCCTGTCCTGGGGGAATACATCCCACTGCTGTGCCATGAGCCTTGCTACACACTCAATGGGAGGGGGCGCCTTCATATTGCACCCTACCTTGGAAGTGCACAGTGGGCAGCTATACCCATTGCTGGCTCAGTGTAGATATTTTACTCAGACTTATCACCCCTACAGCATGTGCAGGAACTTTTCACTGCTTCCCTGCTGTAGCGGATTTCTCTACATTTAATTTTAGACCGTTTCTCAGCCATGGGCTTCCTCCATGCATTTTCCCTACTTTGCTGTGTTGCAGGTCCACTATGTGAGGGGATTGTAGTTGACTTTCTAGATGGGCACTGGATGCTGCTTAAATTTCAGTCCTCCACCCACCTTTCACCCAAGTTGTAGAGGGCGCCCTCTTTCCCAGTTACATCTTCCTCTGCTCACCCCTCTTCCTGGGCATCGGTCATAGCTCACACTCTTTTACCCACCAGCAGATTTCATGTCTGCTGTCTTGGCTCTTGGATAGCTAAGCATGGGCCAGGGTATCAAGCATCCTCTTCCTGGAGTGGCTGGTGCATAAAGGCACCAGTTTTGGGGTATACTTAAGTCTTGTGTGGAGCAGTACCACAGTCTGAGGAACAATTTGGGTAAAGTCCTTGACGAGTATAAGAATGACACCGAACACTGGAGAACGCTTCCGATCTCTGTCATGGGCAGGGCAGCACTGTTCAATGACAGCTTTGCCCAAGTTCTTGTACAAGCTACAAAATACCCCACGCAAGGTCCCTGATTATTTCTTCACAAAAATGGAGGCAGTGACCAAGTTGTTTTTGTGGAACAAGGGGCCTCCTAGAATAGCACTAAACATATTAACAAGAAACCAATGCGAAGGAGGAATAGCTCTACAAAATCTAAAGCCTTATTAATGGGCATCTCTACTGCTAGTAGTGAATGATTGTCAATAGAAGAAGGAGCTTGACCCTATTTAGGAGAAAAGGGGTAGGGGAACCCTACTTCATAATTAATGACAAGCAGATCTTTTTCATCAGTTCAAATTGTATTTCTCTAATTGAAGTTCTTTATTGACTTTCAAGTGTTCATGCATAATTGTTCGCTTCCACAATACCATTCACTTTTACCAAATACCAACTAACATTAATTAGACGCTAGAGCGGGCTTACTGTGTTCTCAGCGCCAAGACACCCCCGGGTATTCGTGCGCTTTATAAATCCCGTTCACATTAACATTAATACAATACACACATTTATCATTGTATAATCTGACAGTTTCACGTGGTTTTGTGGAAGAGTGCACAACTTATAATAATAGCAATACACTAAAAACAATTTATATTTAAATGATTTTACATGATTAGAACCATTGAGAGTTCAAATGTTTTCCAGTATATCATTGTTGGTTTAAAACAATTGAATCGAACATCCCAAATTTCATGGAATCAATGAGTGTCCAGTCTGTTACTTTTATATGTTCCCCGGCATGTGTGCTTATTGGTGTCTTTGAGTTCAACAGTGTTACTTCAGATCATTTTTGTATATGGCACCGAAGCACTCCACTGCAGTGCCTACACATTTTGAACACTGTGGGGACTGTAATTTACAAGATCTTCCTCGGGACTAGAACAGTCTTTTAGATGATGTCGGGTATGGCAATACTGGAAATTTGCTCAATGAAGAATGTATTTATGGTAATTGTGTGTTTTTTCTATGTAGGTTCTCCACTGCTGCCTCTCCTACTGTCCTTTATCTTCCGTACTGCGATTATGCTAGTGTGCATTAATGGTAATGCTGCTACTTCCCGGTGGCTCTGATGCGGAAAACCGCATTTTACTCAACCATAACGCGATCTTTGCTCGTTATTGGAATGATTATTTTTTGTGCAGTGGAGCACCAATTACAGTTAGAATGAACTGACTGACTCTAGCATGAAAGGTAACAACTAGGTAATCAAGTTTCAGAGAAATATTAAATAGAATAAAGCAAATAGAGCAAACACAGAGTCATCTGTCATGTATGAAGGCAATGGACTGCTGTGCTGTTTACGGAGAGGAAGAGTTATCGCGCACAAGGCTGCCCAACTAAGCATGCTGAGATTTTGGGGTCTTGGGGGACTGTTCTCATTTAGATATGACATGATTGAAAAAGGGTAAGATTAGGTGGGGGGCACTGTTATATGGTTCCTACGAATTTAGTAGGACTGTTTATTAGGTCAAAGAAACTTCATAATATGGAGACTAAGTCTACTCATATAATCAGTAAATGAATGTTCGGCTAGCTCACAGAACCACATCTAAACTAGTAAACCTCCAGAGTTGTAAATGCTGTCCATAATCTCGAACATGACCACTCTTATTCACAAGGAATTTCTGGAAACGGATCTAACTCTTTCGTTTGTCACTTTTACATTCTCAAAGTTTTCCAGGCAATAATACATTTTCACATGTTTATTCAAGAGGTCTAATCCTTGTAAATAAAATGTGAACTGCGATTATTAGACAGATGAAACACATCATTATTATAAGCATTATTAGAATGGTGAAAAACCCAAACAATTCAACCATGTTAATTGTTCCTAATGTTACTCCTATCTATCAATGATACTTTTACTCTAACAAGAGGATAATGAAAGTATCGTTCTGCCAGATACAGTTGGAATGATCTAACCCCGTACTTTAGCGTAATGTCCCAGGAAGTGGGCCTCAGTGCATTAACAAATGCACGCCGTCTGAATGTGCAAGCCTGCACACATCTGTGCTTGCGCAGCTTTCTTCCTATTGAGGATGAATGTCATGGTTTGCAGGTCTGAATCTCATTCACAGCTCTCTGCAGCATTCATGATAACTCCGGTATGAAGTGCCTCTCACCAACTTCAACTCAAGCTCGGTTTAAATAATAAAACACCGGTCTTTTCACATTCTGCTAGAGATGCAGATTAACAATGTTACTTAGTCTGAAGTGAAAGAATCCTATGAGCACATGATAAAGCAAGGACATTGTGTTCTAGTATGTGTGTCCCTGGAACTAACAGTGCAGACTATAGAACAATGTCTACTGAAAATAAAGGCGTGCATGGCACATTCTCGTGTTAATGAAAAACACGTACAAACCACCATCTAAACGAGATGCTAAATTAAAAAGGATCACTAAAATGGAGACCACATATAATTGATATAACACCCTCACTGTGGTCGGAGGATACGACTATTTAAAAAATAGCACTAGCAATATGTGTGTGTAAAAGCCTTGCGTTACTTAAGAACTCTTTAATATCAGAAGCAAAGTCAAAGCCCATAAAAACTGCCAAATAAAGCATATTATTTAATAAAAAATTGGATATTTCCAACAAGCCAATGCAAAAAGTTATAAGACATTTGATGAGGAGGATGACATTTCCAAAATGTACACAACATCCATATCCAATATCATTAGGGCCCAGGAAAGAACCTGCATCTGCAGACATCACATCGAAAGAGGCCTTAAAAGCAAGATCCAACTGATGAATGTAGTCATCACCAGCCCATTCAGCAGATGCCGAGAGCAAAAGCGGCAGAAGTGCAGCATCCGAAGAGTGCTCAGATGTCAGAAAACCTGAAGTCAAAAGAGCCTCAGGTGTTGTCGAAGGTAGCTCATAATAGGCTTTTTGTAGCAAAGGAAGCAACATCATGTGCACGCAGCAAGACAGCAGACAAGACAGGAGCTGCTGCTGTTTATTTTAAATGAAGCCACGATTGGGCCAAGAGGACTACGATTGAAGGAGGGTAATAATAACCCCATCCCCACATCGAGTGAACCCCGGCTGGGGTCTGGGATGTCATGTTACATAACTAATGGATACCGTTTTGGACATGCCATATGTGTCTTTCTTTGAATACATTTAAGGCTGCCCTTTGGTCTGTTTTAGTCCTGAGGAAGACCCGCCATGATGTATAGTGAATAACACTTGATCACAGGGTCGAAACATCGACGACATTACCCTATGTCAGCTATCCTTGGAATATGTAAAGAAGATATAAGGATACACTGAACAAAACATTTTTGGGACATTTTGATTAGTGGTGGTTCCAAGGTCTCATGTTTGTATATGTGATTACCGAGTGATTCGTGATTTTCACCATGTATATGTTAATGCGATGTATTGTTCTTTATGTTCTCTGGACAGCCATTGAAAAGAGAAATATGAAAAGTGATAGATATACATGTTTTGATATATGAAAAATAATATATTTAAAACAAGTTAATGGTTGTGTTGTCAGTGGTTTTTGTAAATCATTTTTCTTTAAAGATTTGTGTTTTTTTAGTAGAAGTTTCACACATACTTGAGGGATCATTTATAGGCCCTTTTAGTATTTAATGTTTAATGAAAAACATTATTTTACAATTCCCCTTGAGATTTTGTTCCCCGACAGAACTGTTTGTAGCTCATAACTGCATACCCAGGTTCTGAGGGACACAGGGTACCCCATTATATTTAATGGTAAATAAAGGTTTAGGCACTGTAGTCGATTTTCCTTGCCTAAAACCATATTGAACCTCTGAAAATATATTGTTCGCGTCTGCCCACAACATCAACCTATTTAAAAGTATCCTCCCAAGGACATTCACCACTGCATCAATGAGCGAGATTGGACAATAACACTGGGGGTTGTCCTAGTCCCCCTTCTTGAAAATCGGGACAATTACAGCAGTGGATGACGAAAGTGGGGTGCCCTCCCTCACTGCAGCATTTAACATCAGCGTCAGAACTGGCCTCCAGACCTCATTGTTGTCCCGAAACAAGTCATGAGGTATACCGTCAGGAGGTATACCGTCGGATCCTAGAGCCTTATTACAGGATAGCACCTGAATGCCCTGGAGAACTTCCTCTAGAGTAAAAACAACATTGGCTCTCCCCAGCGCTGAACCACTCTGATCCTCTACACCATGAGCAAGGCCAAAGTTACACATGCCTTTGAAGTGATCAACCCATTGCTGCTCTGAGATATGGTGGCATAGAGCAGGCCCTAACAGTTCAGCAAAACAAGGCTTATTTATCACCGTCGAGAAGAGGGCACTAACTCTGGTTTCGCTAGCTCAAGCTAGGTCCTCCCACGCGGACTTGCATAAAGTAAGCTTGCCACTAGTTTAGCATTTTTATATTCCTTCCAACAACGGGCAACATGTTCTCTATCTCTGGGAACCTGCTTAAGGACTTAGAGCAGTCTCGATCAAACCATTTTGGCTCATCTGAATTGGATTTTGTCATTGGGACCGATAGTCCCTACACCTTCTGGGCAATACATGCAAATGCAGTCAAGACCCCTCCCAGATGAACTCAAATCCAAGCAGGTAGATATCTCCTGCCAGCACTCAGTAAAGAGTGACAGGTTAAATTCCTTTGGGTCTACATGCAACCATCTCAGTTGTCTATCCTGATAAGAAAGGGTGAGCTCTTCTTGGTCATTTAAAATTAGGTAGCTTCCATAAAAATTAATTCTTGTTCAGTTGTATGGGGACAACCTTCAAATAACATGCTAAGTTAGGCATAGAAGCATTACAAACTCCATGAAGTGTAATTTCTCTACAGACCAATGAGTGACCCAAGGAAGTTCCACAATCATGTAGACTAACAAAGGCCTCTTTGTTCTCGTGCATGCATCTGTACTAAAAAGGGAGAAAACAAGCCTTGTGTAAAAAAATGTGTATCTGCCTACTTGAAAATGCCAAAAACATGAAGTGAAATGAAACGTGGAAATTGGAAGGGAAATGAAACAATGGATCAACCAAACGGCACAGGGAGTTATTAAGCATAGTGTAGGTGATTTCTTTTTAGCCATTATCTTTTGCATACGTGTCAAATTAAAAGGCAAAAATAACTCAGTTGCGTTAAAAAAATTCCATGGCACTCTATTCAATTTTAAAATCTGCAGAGCCCAGCTCAATTGCAAAATCGATCTCCGCTGACTCTGGCCATGTTGATGCATAGACATTTCATTTTGTATGATATCAAATGGAGATGAGACAATATTATTCAGTGAATAAATATGAGTTGACTATGTAGTCATGCCATTATCGACAACCGCCAATGCTTTCTTCAAATTGTCCTTATCAATTTGTCTTAACCGTTAGGCCCCTTCTAGTTGAGAGATTTTCCAAATTTAATTACAGCTGGCATATATAAAACGTTCAGAACAAGGAGATCTCGGACCCAATAAAAAATCTGGTAAATCCATATTAACTGAAAGGAGGGACAAGTAATCTTTAACTGCTGACAGTGTTGAGTGTTCCAACCACTGCTGGCATAGTTTACACACACTGCATGTAGGTACAACCCCTGAGTGTAATGACGGAGTATACCATAGGTCTAGCCTGTTTGATTTAAACCCTGTTGAAGAGTTCACAAAATGAGTTTTACAGCCATTGGTATCAATTGGCCATAATAATCACTCATCTGAACCAGAAAGTGAAGAAGTGTACGTCCCATTCTGCACCATTCCATTAAGCTGGTCTTCTGTTAAATTAACAAATTGTTGCCAGGTATCAAACCGTGCAATAGAGGGAATGCTTGGCGTGTTTAAATTTTTTAAGTCGCCAAATCCAAGACAAGTAGTGTGTCTTACTGTTTTTTTCAAAGAGATCATTTGTCGAGGGATTAGACAGGCCCTAAATAAAGCATCAATGTCTTGGACCTGCCAGTGATGGGCCTGATTCACAGAACTAACTTACGTCAAAAACGTAAAGTTAGTACTTTTGTATTCACAGAATACACTTACTCATTTTGGTATTCACAGAATGAACGCACTCATTTCAGTATTCACAGAAGTTAGTAGTCCTAACTTTAGGACTCCTAAATCCCTTCTGTGAATACCGAAAGTCTTAAAGTTAGATTTTTCTCAGTTTAGGAGTAGTAGTTAGGACTCCTAACTTTAGGGCTCCTAAATGCCTTCTGTGAATACCGAAAGTCTTAAAGTTAGGATTTTCTACTACTCCTAAACTGAGAAAAATCCTAACTTTAAGACTTTCGGCATTCACAGAAGGCATTTAGGAGCCCTAAAGTTAGGAGTCCTAACTTTACTACTCCTAAACTGAGAAAAATCCTAACTTTAAGACTTTCGGTATTCACAGAAGGCATTTAGGAGTCCTAAAGTTAGGACTACTAACTTCTGTGAATACCGAAATGAGTAAGTTCATTCTGTGAATACCAAATGAGTAAGTGTATTCTGTGAATACCAAAAAGTACTAACTTTACGTTTTTGACGTAAGTTAGTTCTGTGAATCAGGCCCGGTGTGTTCCACAAATAGACTTGAGTTGAAAGTTATCTTTCCAATAGTCTAAAGCTGGAGGGACAGGTCTGCAATAAATGAGTCAGAATAAATCAACTTTGTTTGCGTGAAGAGCGTGTAAGACGATAATAATATGAAATTTGTTCTGTAGGAACATGACTGGAAAAATAAAGGAACTTTTTCAAATATGCATTCAAACTCCCTACAGGTGGTGTTAAACAGTGTTCCCACTGCGTTTAATTAAAAACAGCAAGTGGAGTACTAGCTCTGTCTAAATAATGATTTGCATAGTGATAACAAAACATTTTACCATCATTTGCAGGATTCAAATACAAATCCTCATTTTCAAATACAATGTATGATTCTAATTCAGATAGCATATTAGTAACAGTCATCACATCCCATTCATCAGAAATTGAACCGGGGTTAATAATGTCATCCATAGCAACTTTAAATACATAAGGAATTTGCAATGTCTCTGTGTATCCCACACAACCCCATCATGAACAGGGAATACAGTAATGTTCACATGGAACTAGTCTCTTCGGACCTTAAGTGATGAAGAATGGGAAAACTGTTTTAAATCCAATTCAGAGGAGGTGAAAAAACAGGGAAAGAGAAACCCAACAATAAGACCAAGGAGTAGTCTATGCACACTACACAAGGAGGTATATGAAGAGGCTGAAGAAAAATCATCAATGTTGACAAAATAACCAGAGGCAGTCTCAGAAAAAACAGGGACCTCGGCATGTGAAGTGGATATGTCATATGCCTCCAAAGGCGGTTGATAATGCACAACTTCATTGCAAGGAGTAGCAGTAGAAAACGGCAAACTCACTTCAGAAGACACTGGTTTTCCATCATCAATGGAAATAATCGAAAGTTCAGCATCTGTAGCAAAATTAGGAATACTCATTGCTTGGAGAGGGATCTCTTTCAGGGTAGGGAGAAGTGACAAGTAACTACCAAGAAACCCTTTTGGCCTACTGTGTGGGACTGGCCACATGGCGTAGCTTGATCAAATCAATTTAAACTTGTTACTTTTGTTTACAACCAGCAAGTGGTGGCAAAATCAGAGTTCTAATACCTTGGACAGCAAGGACAGGCACGGGTGCACAATATGACAGGCCAAACTCTTTATTATCTGCAATCTTCTCTTGGACTAGATCCCCAACTTTAGGAATCCAGCCAGATATTGCTGGTTGCACCTTCACTTTGTCAATGGCAGATTATTTAGAACTTAAATATGAGTGTTCATCTCGGAAGTTGACCTGAACCTAATACTCTAGCTGTTAAGGACAACTTTAAGTCACGGGTCTTCTGTTGCAATATCAAATTTCTATCAGGATAATAGGGGGTGGAATAATGCACAGCAAGGGTGCCTATAATGTCCCAGAATGCCTTAGAGGCGAAAGCTAGGCCCTGGTCCGAGTGGAATGTTGGCACTGCATATGTACCGACAGAGACTTGCAAATCTTAAATGACAGTTCGAGCATTAGCCGCTCGCTGTGGCCACACCCATCGAAATCAAGAACAAGAATTAACAGCCACTAAGATATATTTAAAGACACCATCCGTATGGTGTGGTCCGCAATTATCTAAATAGACACATTGTAATGGCTTATTTCAAACTAAAAGTAGTGTCTGTAGTGGGTGTGCAACGGTGGTACCTTTAATTTGTTATTAAATGTCACAACCAAGTACAGATGTTCAGATCTGCTGGTAAAGAACTTGCCACCAGTATTGTTTCTGTAATAAACTGTAGCTAACATAAGGAGATGATGGACGGAGCGCTGAAACTTTTCAGACACTCACCCCCAGTCACAGATCTGGGTTGAATCCATCATCGTTCTTTAGCTCACTTCGCCACCCCAGTTCAGACACAGCTATATGCAAATCAGTCTTGTACCTGTGCCTCATGGGAACAGTCCAGCCCGAACTGCCAAGCCATGTCTTCCCTGGACCGGAAACAAGCATCCTGGGACCGGTTTCGGGCTAACAGCCCTCATCAACCAGGCTAGCTTGAATCCAGTGGCAAAGTGAGCAAGGGACCCATGTCTGGGCATACCCTGCCAACTTAGAGCGAACAAATCAAACATAAGGAGATGATGGACGGAGCGCTGAAACTTTTCAGACACTCACCCCCAGTCACAGATCTGGGTTGAATCCATCATCGTTCTTTAGCTCACTTTGCCACCCCAGTTCAGACACAGCTATATGCAAATCAGTCTTGACCCTGTGCCTCATGAGAACAGTCCACCCCGAACTGTATATTTTTTTTGTGCCTTAAAACCTCCATCACTCATGACACCCTCAACTGCAGCACATGCAGCTGAGTACTTGTAATTTGTACCAACCGCGGGCTGGGCTGAGCCATAAGTATAAATTATGACAGCATACTGTTGAAATGGGATATTCTTGTTCATACTGGAGATATTCCTGCGTTCTCAAATTAGTGTAAAAAATGTAATCTACATCAGTAGTTGTCAAGAAAGTGGCCAACTGGATCCATATAGGATGCAAGGCTTTCGCGTTTGGGACACTGGCCTTGGTGACGGCCTCTAAGACCGGAACAGGAGACACTACAATTTTATGTCTCCCTGTGCCAATGGACGTTCCTTCAATACAGCTGTTTGAACTTCAATCAAATAATTTTCAGTGGATGCAAAACGTATTTCTGCATTGGAATATAAATGCGATTTATAAACAATCTGCAGTGTTTCTCCTTCATTAAATAAAATATGTGTAACCACTAGAACCCACAATTACGCGGATCACTAAATTAGTGGAGTTAACACGATTATGTAAGTGTTTAGATTCAAGTATGTCTGCCTGCAAATTCTGAAGAATTTAAGTATGCTCAGAAGTCCAATGTTTATTAGAAAAATCTGGACGAATTAAATCGTACAACGGTCTAACCCATTGTACATAATCTGGTATGTATGTTCCACCAAAATTTAAAAATCCTAAAAGCGATTGTAGCTTTTTAAAGCTATTTGGTGGTTGTAATAGAGCACTTTTCTCTAAGAAATGTAGTGGCAGACATTTGCCTTCATTTGATAATTCATATCCTAAGATTAGGGCCTTGAGAAAGGCAATTTTCGATTTAAATTTATTTAATTTATAGCCATGCTCAGCGAATCCCTGAATTATATGATCCACTCTGGCCAGATGTGCATTTAAATCATCATCTGTGATGTAAATGTCATCAACATAAAACAATACTTCTGAGTCAATTTCTTGTAAAATTGACATCACTTAGGCTGCAACCAGACCTGGACTGTTCTTATACCCATGTGAGAGTCTACAGAATCGTCGCTGGGCTCCTAGTGCTGGGAACGTGGTCAGCTTTTGGTTTTCAGGCGTTATATTTTGACAGAAAAAAAATTGGAAATGTCCAATGTAGTTTTGTATTTTTTACAAACTATATTATTTTTTAAGCCTCTGCTGTGTGAATTTTGTATAACAAAAGTCTGTGTGTGACTGTTCAAATGTCAATAGTATAAGGGCCTGATTTAGATCTTGGCGGACGGGTTATTCCGTCACAACGGTGACAGATATCCCATACGCCGAAATATAAATCCCATTATTCCTATGGGATTTATATTTTGGTGGACAGGATATCCATCATTGTTGTGTCAGAGTAATCTATCTGCCACGATCTAAATCAGACCCTAAGGATATATGATGAGAATGATGTGGTTTAATTACAGGAAACAAAGGATTATTCATAGGGGAGACACAGGACTCAATCACACCTTGATATTCTAATTGAAATAGAATCCCTAACTGCAGGTTTAGCTTCATGTTTATTAGGATATTGTGCCTGAATCTGCGAAATGGACCTTATAGGTATAACATGAGAAGGTGAATCTTTATCCCAAACCTCTTCATTGCCATCTAAAGCTGGGGCTTGCGCAAGAGGCCATTCTGCAGCATATGCTGCTTTCACCTCCGGAACAAGAACAGAAAAGGAAGATAGGATTACATCCTCCCCTTGTAAAACATTTCTAACAAACTCCGGTGGCCAATCGGGCTATGCTCGCCGTATGTTCCGTCTCGTACCCTGCGCTCTGCGGATTTGCATCTTGCCATGGTCCCCAGAATACGCAGGTCAAGAGCAGGTGGGCGCTCTTTCAGGGCCTTGGCACCAGCCTTAGGGAACTCTATTTCTCTTGCTGCACGGAATACGCAAAACCACTGGGCTTTCCGAAAAACGATCAAAACGTGGCTTTTCTCAAACCTCTAGGCGAAATCTCCCCCTGCTGCACCTGTCAGTCTCAGCGCTGGGACGCCCCGTTGCTGGGGCAGCCATGCGCTTTATAAGAATCCATAACATAAGAATCCATAACAATCAGTCACAACCAAGAGAATGTTGTATTCAGTGGGTAAATTCTGCCAGAATATTACTTTAATAGTACGCTGTCTGTCGCGCTCAATTTGAATATCCAAATCATAAATTCTATGTGGAGGGCTAAGCTGCTGATCTGGAGTTTCGACCTTCACATATTCATCAGTTTGTCTTACCACCAGAAACTCTTGAAGAGTCTGGTGAACTATTGTGACCTTTGTTGTGCTGTTTGAAGAGTTCTCGCCCATGTCTTGTTCTGAAGAAGAGTTCTGAGCTTTCATGGCATTTAAAAAAATTTTTTTTATTGGTAATACAACAAAGTACATGGCTGCACATACACCAGAATGGCTGTAGGCCCCAACAGGTTCTACAGCGTACAGGTTTATAATTTCCACAATTAAACCGGAGTCCCCCGTCCGGTCCCATTGTTGCGTTAATCAAAGACATCATTTCTCAAGCTTGCGGCCCCACCTGGCAGTGCCGAAGGGGCCATGCACGGACTTTCCATATAGACCTGTCCCCACTTCCTGGGGCAACCCCTGCTTTCGTAGACAACTTTCTCGGCCACCATGCATCAGTCCATCTCCTTTTCCCAATCTCTGAGTGTTGGTGCGGATGGCGCTCCCCACAAGCGGGCAATATTACGTTTGGCTGTAGTCATCCCCAAGGTTACCCAGGTTTGTTCCTTTTGGCTCAGGTCAGTAGCTTCCCATATGTTTAGGAGACACCATTAGGCGAGGGTAACAAGTCCACCTCACACACCTCCTGCATGCAGTGTATTATCGCCTCCCAGAAAACTTTCACTGCTGGGCAGTCCCATAGTACATGATCAAAAGTACCCTCCATCCCACACATCCTACGACAGTTGGAATCCAAGTCCCTGCCCATCTCGACTAGGGTACTGCAGGAGAGGTAGGATCTATGGAGTATCCTGAGCTGAATTAACCTAAATTTAAACAACTTGGCCACCTCCTTAGGAGAGGCTAGGGCCTCTGGCCAATTCTCGTCCGCCATTTTCCCCAATCTGTGTTTCATTGTTCTCTGAGACGTAGGAGGGGGTCAGGAAAGTTATTGATTCATTTTTGGTAAGTTAGGGAGATTGCCCTGCGGCCCAAATGTTCCGTTAAAAGCCTGTCCTCTGATGAGGATGGTATTGGCAGATCGTCTCCCTGTGGGATTATCGCCAGAAGAGCATGTCTTATTTGCAGGTATTGGAACGTCTTCGCTGTTGCCAGGATACTCCTGCTGTAGGTTGGCAAATGGGACCACCACCCCCTTAGACCACAGGTCTCCCACCCTAGTGATTCCTAGAAGATCCCATCTGTCACAGCCTGGGTAACTACTCAGCATACCCAGCCTCTCTGTGTCCCACAGTGGTGTGGCTTGGGTCACTTTGTTATGCCAACCCAGCATTCTGTGTACCGAATGCCAGATTTGAACCGTATGTTATGTGGGTCCCGTAAGGTAGAGGTGCTTGGGGTTGGTATACAGTGCACACATATACCCTCCCGGGCGTAGAACATATCTGACCATTCGATATGCTGGCTTTTTCTTGCGGCCGCTGCACCCACTGATTGACGACCGCCAGTTGTGCAGCCCAATAATATTTCCGGATATCAGGTAATGCTTTCCCCCATCATACCACCCTCGCATCAGTTTCAATGTGGATATTCGTGGGGGCTTCCCATCCCATAGTAGGGCTCTAACCTTGCCTTCTATGGCCCTAAAGTAAGACCCAGAGACCGGGTACGGTGTATTTTGTAGAGCGTAGAGAAAGCGCAGACGCGCCATCATTTTGAACAAGGCCGCCCGTCTGAGCAAGGAGAGCGGCAGTGATTTCCAATGGCAAGCATCTCTCTGCAGTCGCGTCAGTGGGGCCTGGAGATTGTGGGTGTGGAAGAGATCTGGGTTTGTGGTAACATATATCCAGAGATATCGAAAGCCTTCCTTTACCACCTCCGCCGCACACTCTGGTGGCAGGGTTAGTGTAGGGCCGTGCAGAATGTATATCGTGGATTTTGACCAGTTAATTATGAAGCCGGAGTACTTGCCAAAATTAGTGAATATATTCAATATTCTGTTGATGGAGGAATGTGTTGTTGCGACATAAAGTCGCACGTCGTCAGCATATAGGGATATCCTGTTCTCCCAGTCCTCAGTCCAATGCGGTCCTCAAATCAGCGGGTCTCCCTGGACCCAGGCTGCCAGAGGCTGAAGAATTAGAGCAAAGATTAATGGCAAAAGGGGGCAGACCTGCCTAGTTCCGCACTGGAGGGAGAACGCTCTGGAAGCTTGCCCATTCACCACCACTTGTGCCAAGGGTCTCGCATAGAGGTGTCGAAGCCACGCAAGAAACTTGGGACCAAAACCCATTCGCTGAGGTACGGCAAATAGGTACGGCCATTCGACTGTGTCGAAGGCCATACGGGCATCAAGGGACAGGACCGCTGTGTAGTATCTACCCGACCGAGCACTCCTTGGGAGTTGTCGCAGGTTAAATGCTGTGTTCCACCCCGGCGTAAAGCCGGATTGGTCCAGATGAACAAGTTTGGGGATGATTTGGATAAGTCGGGATGCCAGCAGCTTGGCCAGGATCTTGATCTCTGCCTTAAGCATCGAAATGGGACGATAGGAGGTACACACTTCTGCTGTCTTGCCTTCTTTATGGATAACCACTATGGAGGCCAAACGTTGGTACTCGGGAAACACACACTTCTGCTGGCTTCCCAAATACATTTTGCGTAGATAGGGGGCTACTCTGGAGGCCATTAGCTTATAGAGCTCTATTGGAAGGCCATTCAGCCCCACTGCCTTACCCGACTGAATGCTGCGGATCGTTGGGCCACCTCCTCGTCAGTGAGATCACTCTCCATTATCGTGAAGTCCTCAAGCGAGAGGGTGGGGAGGGGCAAATCAACCAGTAACTCTCTAGAGTCTTCTGCCGTGGCCATAGTGGTGGGGGAATAAAGGAGAGAGTAGTGGGTAGCAAAGGTCACAGCTATGTCCTGCAGGTCTCAGTGTCACTCCGGCTTCCGTATGTATAGTGGTAACCCTCCAGCTCACATGTTGTCGCTTATTGAGCGATGCCAGCAACTTCCCCCACTTTGTCCCCCACTTCGTAAATTTTGTGTCGTGTCGCCAAAAGTCAAGCCTTTGCGGCCTTTGTGACCATATCCCTGTACTCCTGTCTCTTAATGTCCAGAGTGTGCCTAGTGGTTTCATTATCCCCTTTCGTTAGGTCAGCCTCTATGCCCAATATCGCGCTTTCCAGCGCCTCTATTGCTACCCTTTTGTGGCCAATCGAGAGGGAGAATGCCTGTCCCTTGATCACCGTTTTGGAGTCTTCCCACAGATTTTGTGGGGACTCGACCGACAACTCATTCTCCTTGAAATAATGTTCCACGGTTTGTATCAGCCCCTTCCTGATGTTTGGGATTTTTAAGTACCATGGGTTCAGTGAGATGGTATTCGGGGGCACGGTGTACCTATATTATAGCACGCCGATATCGGGGAGTGATCAAAGATTCCGCTCGCCAAATGTCGCACATCTCGAAAATTAGAAACTCGGAAGGCCAGGGTAAGGATGAAATCTATCCGTGAAAGGCTGTTGTGTGCTCCAGAATTAAATTTGTAATGTTGTGTGTTCGGATTGTGAGCTCGCCATACATCAGTTAGCCCCAAGACCGATAGGAAATCGGATGGGTGAGAGTGGCTACGTGGTTGGCACCGTGGGGGGTAACGATCTCTATGATAACACAGTGCAAGGTTAAATTCCCCTCCTATCAAAAGCTCTCCCTCCAACAAGCCGAGCAGCAATTTGCTCGGGTCTGGGAAGGCTATGTTGTATAGCGCTGATGGAACATATACCGTCAAAATTGTCACCGTCTTTCCCTCCCATGTGCCTGACAGAGCTGGATACCTGCCCTGTGTGTCCGTCCAAGCCTGCCCCACTGTATGAGGGAGCTGTTTTCTCAGGAGTATTCCCATGCCTCTGGATCCTGAGGTGAACCCAGCGTGAACCACTAATTTATAGCCCCATTGGTCTAGAGCTTTACAGGTGTTGCCTGCTAGGTGTGTTTCCTGTAACAGGACCGCATCTGGAGAGTGGCGCTTGATATGTTTCAGTTTGTCCCCCAAACCTTTAACATTCCAACACAGTAGCCACAGTGTGGGAATGGTCATTGTGTCCGCCATACTCTGTTTGTGGGGCACCTTTGTCCCTTCCTCCCTCTACAAGCAAACGGATCTGGAGCCGGGATCCTGAGTCGAAGCCCTACTCGCAACCCTGCCCTTTCACTCTGTGTGATGTAAGAATCTAGATGCCGCCTTTTCCAACAAGTTAAACAGTAGAAATTGCCCCTCCCCACCTCCCTTTGGGGTAACTAAGTAACCATCCCTCTGACCTGGGGAAAACGAAACCCCCCTCCATGCTTCCCTGCATGACGGGCCTTGAACTAACCGCCTCCCCAATTCTGCAGAGTGCCTGTCATCCCAACCCAACCGGAACTTTGGAGGACTGTGGTCCAACCAGTCCGCCCACCGCCCGTCCCAATCATGTATAAGAACAGGAAGTTGTTACCATTACATTGAAAGATATTTGATTATCTCGGGAGATCAGTCCCACAGGTTCCTGCAGGGTGTAGCTTCTTTATAGTCATAAGCCTTCTGCGGGCCCAGGGTCTGCAAGGCTATTTTGACCATGCCTCTTTCGATCGCTGCGAGGCTTCACTTAGAGTCTCTGAATATCTATGTGTCCACTGTTATGTGCCCAATTTAGGCCCATGTAGCAACGCTGCACATTTTCCTACATTGTCGTCTTTTCTGCACAATAACATTACTTCTGTGACCTTTTGAAGATATTCACATGCGTGACAATGTAGGATTCGTTTTTCTGAAACTGCTTCGCTTATACATCTGACTTCGCGCAACATTATCACAATGCCTCGAACACAGAGTACAACGCCTTTACACATGATGTACAAATGTTGTTCTATCTTCATCCATGGGGTGACAGGGCTTTCTACATATCCACAACAATGCTAATCTGTGTGTACATCGCCAGGATGCTTTTTATTATAAACAAAGAAGAATTTCCGGGGGGTTAGCAGAGGAGACCCTTCAGCTGACACTGAGGGTTCCTGCATGCTGAGGCTTCGCCAAGCAGCTGTCTGACATCTCCGTGAGCGGTGTCCAATTCGTGACCAAGATCGGGTCCTACATTCTCTCCCGCCAGGTAATGGGTTTGGATCATCCCCTGGGGGAATTCTTGGCTCTACACCTACATACACTCTAGACATACACAGAGTAGGGATTGCATAGTAGGAGTGCACCTGATTACTACCTTGTATTAGAACATTGGAATGTTGGGAGCTCCATTGTAGACAATGGAGTTCTCCCTGCTTCTACGGGCCGGTAAAGGCCCGCAGAGCAACATTCCAATGTCTTACAAAGGCCTCTCGGAGCTTGAGGGGATTTAAATCCCCTCGAGCTTCGAGAAGCCTTTGTTTTATTTGTTATGAACATTCTGCTCTCTAGTGGCAGAATGTTCTAATAGCTTTAGTAGCCCTTCGTAGCAGGGCTATACCGGCTATTAAAGTCCCGCTTCCTTGCTAAAGTCCCTCGCCTTCGGCTCGGGCCTTTAACGCGGTAGCGGGCCTTTAATAGCCGGTATAGCCCGCCACGGCGGGCTATAAGGCTATATTATATGCCTGCATATATACACTGTCTTAGCACCATGGTGGAACTATAGCTGCTATTTACTCTTTTGGTGCTTGTAATCACTTTCATTTGCTTCTGTCTACTGATTATCGCAGCACATGTGTTCTATAGAAGAATAACGTTGGTTCAATAAATATATTGAAAACGTCCCATTGTACATTCTCTGTATATTTCTCTGAGAACAAGAATGCACGAGTGTCTGAGCGAAAGGGTTCTAGATCTGTTACCATGATCCCTGAGGGGTCAGGGTTGTCATGTTCAGTGGTTGCCAGAAACCATTCGCTCCTTGTTTTGGTTAGGGGGGCTTATGGTGGCACTGTGAACTAGCTAGTCTCTAGGCCAACATATACTGCGGGGTGCATGGAATAAGTTTAAGCACCTCACCCTAAGTTTATGTTGTCCAAAGATTGGTAGGAACTAAATGACACCATAAGAGTGGGGTTAATGTTCACCTATCATCAGGCTGTCTTTTTAGGTCTGATGGATTTCCGGCGATTCATTGTACTCTTGGCTGATGCCTCCAGTTTGTTGATTGGTGAGCTTCTTGGGTCTCCTTATCTGCCTATCCCTTCATGCTTTAGGCCTGGATCCCCCACCACTCGCCATCTGTCCATCCACCCCCAGGCCTCGTCAGGAGTCGAGAAGAACCAGGTCTTCCCTTCGGCCTTGACCCGCAGCTTCACCGGGAAGATCATGGAATACTTCACTTCCCTTTCCCTCAAGACTTTTTTAACTTCAAGAAAACTCCGTTTTTGTCTCTGGACCTTTACCGTGAAGCCTGGAAAGAAAGGGATCGTATTATTTTCATATATTACTGGAGGAGTGCTGCGGGCCTTCTGCAATATACCATCTCGATCCCGAAAGCTGAATATACGTGCCAGGATTAGTGGTGGGGTGGGGTGGGGGGGCCTGGCTTTGGTCTTCGACCCGGTGCGTCCTCTCAACAGAGAAATATCATCAAAAGCCACGAGGCTGCAATTTCTTTAGGACCAGGTCCTCGACGAACAGGTCCACTGCCAGTCCTTCTGCTCGCTCAGAGACTCCAATGATTCGGACGTTGTTTCGTCTTGACCTGCCTTCATAATCGTTGAGCTTTGCCTCTTGGATTTTACTCGTGGTTTGCAATTCATTAACATGCTTCATTCTGTGACGGTCTGAAGACTAACTGTTGCTTCTTCTACCCCTTTGACTCGTGTGCCCATATTTCGGAGATCAACCCTGATGAGTGAGACCTCTGTCGTGATGGAGTATATTTGAGTTTCCAAGGACGTCCGTACTCCACTTATGGCTGCCATGATGTTGTGTAGTGTCAGGTCTTCTTTCTCCAGTGTTGGCTGGGTGAGGGACTGCAGCGAGTCTGGTGAGCCTCCCGCAGCGTCTTGACTTTTATATAGTGTGATCTTGTCCAACTTCGTTTGGTGGAGACTGCGCATTCCTTTTCCGCCTTTCATCTTGCTCTTGCTTGGTCGGTACGGAGGGAGGAGAAAGGTCGAAAGTAGGGACCAACCTCCCACCCCCCCCACGGGGGCAATCACCGCCGCCTTTCTGTGGATGTTCCAGGTACTCCACGGGGCCTGCCGGGTTTTCACCTGCGTGGTGTGTGCCCCCTCACTGTCCCCCTGCACCTCACTGAGCCACCAAGGGTCCGCAGTCACTCCACATTTCGGTCTTCTTAGCCTCCCCGTCCGAGGTACAGATGTAGAGGTGGCCGCTAATGCCTGATCCAGCAGAGTTCTGGAATGTGGCTCACGTCGCGGTGTGGGTGGATATAGTGTGCCTCGGGTGGGGGCCCTCCTCTCTACTGGAAGCCCGGGCCCCTTCCTCACTTATATTGCCCCTGCTCCCTCCGGGGCAGGTCGCAACGTATATGGCATCTATTCCTGGGCCTCGTCCCAGGCAACGGTGGGGTCCCAGTTGAGCTCTTACCCTGTGGATCCAGGGGCTGGTCCCTCAAAAGGTCAGTTCGGGCCCTAAGTCGGGTAGCGGGAATAGTTGCAGTTAGATCCAGCCCCTGCAGCCATCCATACTGCAGTCCATTCCCACGGCTGGCCTCTAAGCACACCCACGAGTGGCGCTGGGGAGGGGTAGGCCACAAATTTAGGCCAGGTTTTGTCCTAGGTGTTCCCGGGGGCCTGTGCGCACTCACCCACTGTCCGCGGCATCACAGGCTTCCGTTTGCCGGCCCTTTTTGCTGCAGCCTGTCTGGTCTCTGCAATGCTGATAGGTCCACCCGGACTGCTGCAAGCTACTTGGCCTCGCAGCCTTAGATCTGCACCTCCCCCCTCTTGCAGCTCTGGGGACGTTGCGTCGCAGCCGATGCACCCGGCCCTCTGACTTGATGCTAGCTGGTGCTCCCGGCTCCCTGCCTCCGACAGCCACAGCCGCCGGGCAGAGGCAGGGCACACCACGCTCCGTGCTGCTCCTCCCCGCTCAGGCCATCTCTTCGTTGTTACATTGCAGCATCACCTGCCTCTCGTTACCCTGGGTGTCGGCCCACTCTAGTCCTCGGCTGCACCTCGCGAGTAGGCCTCACCTCGCAGCTTGCACTACAGACCTTGCGGGCACCCCTCGTCTCACCGGGCGACACTGCTGGGCATCTGGGACCAAGGCAAACACAAGGAGATGATGGACGGAGCGTTGAAACTTTTCAGACACTCACCCCCAGTCACAGATCTGGGTTAAATCCATCATCGTTCTTTAGCTCACTGCGCCACCCCAGTTCAGACCCAGCCATATGCAAATCAGTCTTGACCCTGTTCCTCATGGGAACAGTCCAGCCCGAACTGCATCTGGGACCAAGCGCTACACTGTGGGCGTCTCAGCCTGTGGATTTTATAACCGATAGAATGGAATTTGGAGGATGGACAGCGGGAGCCTCTCTAGTGAGCTGCCATCTTCCTCTGCGGCTGGCCACGCCCCCTCCACCCCCCCAATGGCATTTTTAGTTGAAATACCTACCATAACCTTTTTAAATTGTGCTTTTTGCTGTGGAAGTTTCTCTTCCTTTTTATAAAGACATCAGAAAAGCGCTGTGAGTTTGTCTTCGGTTTCAAGTACTCCTTTCATCACGTTTGGTTGGGATCTTACCCATAATGGCATTAATAGTAATTGGACTAATTGCAAGCACAGCTAATTGCACCTGTCCAACTTGAGGAGGCCTTACTTGAAAAGTAGTTGAGGTACACATAATGTGCTGCATCAGACGACAATATAGTGTGATCAAATGGTTCAAGAGAGCAAGCGTTTCTCACTGTGTTAATGCATTTGCATGTGGAAAAGGTGTATATCCTGCTAAGACTGGCCAGGTTTCCCCTTCATTACTGAGACGGCCCATTTGTACATTTTGAAGTGTATGTGGGAAAGCGACTTGGAACCAATTGTGATGTTCCTGGTAAGTTAATGGTATTTCTAAATACTCATAATGTCTATAAACTGCTGGAAAAACATCCTTGTCATATGTGTGAAATGTTTGTGAATTAGCATCGACTACAGGAAAAGTAACCCAGGAATAAAAAATGTTGCATTTATACTCTTCGTGCGCCTTAACCATGTAGGTAACATCTCCACATTCATTGGCGAGCCTTAACCTAGTTAAATGATTAGTTACTGCTTGTCTGCAATTAATAGCAATAACAATTGCTTGTGCTGCCATATTAATGAATGGAATTCAAGGAAAGGAAAGACTATAGGGGACTATCTTTTTAAAAGATCAAGCTTGATCAACGTGCAGAAATAAAAAAGTGCTTCCTATTAAACTGAGGAGGATAAATCCTTATCACCTTGGATCTGTCTGTATAAAGGCAATAAAGGAGCTTTGGGCACACTAGGAAAACTACTCAGGAGAACCACTAAATAGGTAACAAACCTAGAATGTTGGTGGCGCCATGTCATATGGTTCCTAGAAATTTAGAAGGACTGTGCATTAGGTCTAAAACAACTTCATAATGTAGAGACTTGGGGCCACGTGTACGTAGGTTTCAATTTGCGATAACCTAATAGTGATTTTTGCGATTCGGTAATTGCAAACACCTATATACTAATGTGTCTATGACACATTTGCGATTCATAATGGGTTCACAACTGGCCTACTTCATTATTATCCATGAGGTAGGTCGCAATTTGCGGCCCATTAGGAATCGCTAAAAACACAGGGATGGTGGCCTGCTGGGGACCGCAGACCACCATGTCTTTGTTTGCTTTTAAATAAAACAACATTTCTTTTTAAATGCAGCTTGTTTTCCTTAAAAAAAAATGGAAAACCTCCAGAGTTATAGATGCTGTCAGTAAACCTCGAATATGACCACTCTTATCTGGAAACAGATCTAACACTTTAGTTTTTCAATTTTGCATGCACAAAGTTTTACAAAGAAAATAGGCAATAATACATTATCAAATGTTTATTGAAGAGGTCTTATCCTTGTAAATAAAATGTGAACTGTAATCATTTGACAGATTAAAGACGTCATTGTTATAAGCATTATTAGCATGATGAAAAACACACACAATTCAACCTTGTTAACCGCTCCGATGCGGCGCACATTCCCCCGCTGTGCGGGCGAATTCCACGCGTGCGCAGATCGGACGGCCCCTGGCATGAAAGAGGTTATTTGTTCCTAATGTTACTCCTACCTATCAATAATACTTCTACTCTAACGAGAGGATAATGAATGCATCCTTCTGCCAGACACAGTTGTAATGATCTAACCCCAGACCTTGGTGTAATGTCCCAGGAAGGCGGCCTCTGGTGCATTAACGAATGCACGCCGTCTGAATGTGCAACCCTGCACACATTTGTGCTTGCGCAGCTATCTTCCTATTGAGGATTAATGTTGTCTGCAGGCCTGGATCTCATTTGCAGATCTCTGCTGCATTCATGATAACTCCCGCATGAAGTGCCTCTCACCAACTTCAACACAAGCACGGTTTAAATAATAAATCACCAGTCTTATCACATTCTGTTAGAGATGCAGATTAACAATGTTACTTAGGGCCTGATTTAGATCTTGGCGGTCTTACCGCCGTCCCGCGGTGGTCCCAAGTACTCCGTCGTGTTGACGGCAGTCCACCCACCGTATTTAGATGTTGCAGCAATGGGCAGAAGACTGCCGCTGCAGCGGTCTTTGCTTCTGGCTGAAAGTACTCCATTGCTGTTACCCCGGCGGGATTGCGCTGAGCTGATTTAAATGTTCCTGCTGTGCTGGCAGTCTGCAAGTGGCAGTGTATTGGTGGAGTGAGGTCCTGGTGCAGTGAAGGCAGGTAAGCACAACCTATTTATAGGTCTAACAACATATTTGTCATGTTAGCATGTAATGCATATGTAGGCAATGTGTAAAATCCCTTTGTGTCACTTTACATGCTGCTCGCACAACATATACACACGACTGAATGACCCTCCCCCCATATGGTACAATAGGAGAAATGTACAAGTGGCTTACCTTCGATACCGGCCACAATAGACTCGTTTGGTGTCATGGTGGCGTCGATGCAGCAAAGGGGGGACCTGGATGAAGGAAACAAAAGCGGGAAGCAGGAAATAGGTAAATTATTGCCTCATTTCCTTCCATTCCACCACCTTAAAGTAGGAGGCCTTCCCGCCACAGTTGGGCTGGCGGAAGGCACATCGTAATCAGCTCGGCAGGAATCTTGCCTGGAGTCTTACTGCCAGCCGTGTCAGCCTCTGTCGCCGTCGGCACGGTCCAGAAATCCTGGTGGAGTCGGCGGGACCACAACGGTCTTCCCTCCAATGCCTAGCCAACATCTAAATCGGGCAGGCGGACCGCCAAGGCGGCGGGTGGGAAGCCCGCTAAAAAAGTGACGGCGGAACCAGTCTCGCCAAGATCTAAATCAGGCCCTTAGTCTAGAGGGAAAGAATCGACTCCTACGAGTACATAATAAAGCAAGGACATTGTGTTCTAGTACGTGTGTCCCTGGAACTAACAGTGCAGACTATAGAGCAACAATGTCTACTAAAAGCAAACGCGTACATGGCGCATTCTCGTGTTAATAAAAAACATGTACAAACCACCATCTAAAATAGATGCTAAGTTAAAAAGTAAAAGTAAAATGGAGACCGCGTATAATCCATATAACAGCATGTAGGGAGTGCAGTTGGTTGGTGGTGCGGGTCTGTTAGCTTGTGAAGAAGCTGGATTGTGTAGTGCTTTTGAAAGGGTCTATAAAAATGTTTATAAAAATAGAAAATAAATAAAAGAATACTTGGACTTGAATATGGGATGCTGGTGATATGTCTAAAGCCGTAACCTTGGATGCTCCTTAGGTGGCCACTGGGGACAATATATTAACCATATCTTCAGACATTAAATAGTTTGATAAATTGGGCCAAGATAGACTCCAGAAACAATTAGTGGAGGTGCAACAGTCCCATGAAGACGTATGTACTTAGAAGGATAGTATGAAATTACAATCAGAAAAGGGTCAAATAAATGCACTATTAATAAACAACACGGACATTATCTTGCAGCCTCTGAGGCAAATGCTTATCAAAACAAAGCTGAAGAAGCCAAAAAGGTTCTCTGTGATGAAGCCAAAAGGTTCTCTGTGATGAAGCCAAAAAGGTTCTCGCCCACAGACTGAAGGTGATGCCATATGCTATGGATATCAGAATTACAGATGGGTTGGCTATTTTAAAGAAAAACAGCACTCCGAAAAATTCTGGAAATGTTTTATAGGGGAGGGTTGTTAAGGTGGCTTAGAGACTTGTGAAGACCAAGAGAAATACTTGGATATCAGCAAAATAGCATCTCACAGAAAACAGAACTAAGAAGCTGATAGATAGGATGGAGGTAAACAAGGCAGCAGACAATTAAGTTAAAAGCGAACAAGGAATCAGAATCTTAAAGGCTGACATGATTGTTCTAGAAGATTTTCCTATTTGTATGGATATTGCCCTGACTTGGACAACTTCCTAAAAAATGGTAGAAGTGACTGCTGCTATGACCCAAATGTATATAACTAATCTGTAAGGTTGGGAAAGACCATACTAAGTGGATTGGATTAATTAGAATGTATCAAAGGTAGTCACAAGCGTTTGTCAAAACAAATCAAAACCGGGAATGGATACAGAAAGAGCATAATTAGGCTTATTATAGCAGATGATGAACGACCTAAAGTCTGAATTATGTATTTATTTATTTATCGGGGGCTTTTCTAATGTGCTGCACACTACCACATTGTAGATTTAGAGTGGTTTAGAAGAGTATGGGTTCAAAGTCTTGATGGTGGAGGCACTATAATCAACCTGAGAAGGGGCAGTGTCTGCTAGTGTAAGCCCTCATCTAAAAAGGCACGGTCTAATTGTAAGGCATTCAGTGATTCAGTAGTTTCCTTACCAACCTGGAATTCAGAAAGCAATAGTGTGTCAAGACTCTCTACAACATGGTCTAGTTGCAATGGGAATCAGAGTAGTTGTAGAGAGACAAGACAACATTAATGAGTGGTTGAAGAAGTATGTTTTACGGACCTAGTCAGTACTTTTTAGGTTTGAGGTGTATAGGTAGTGATTTCCACAGAGAGGATGCCCTTTAAGTGAAGGGACCTTCCACCAATTTCTTGTAGCATGTTAGCCACGTGGACAGTAGCTTTTTAAACCAATCCTTCTAATTGGTAGACTGTTGGCTTCTGGTTGGCGAGTAATGGAGGAGCAGTTTGTAGAGGTAACCCAAAAAGTGGTCAATTAGTAATTTATGGACTAAGCAGAGGTTTCCAAAGCATAGTCTTTCTTTAACAGGGTGCTAACGGAGGTATTTCAGTGCTGATGTTGTGAAGGCTTTTCACTGCTTAATAGGAGGTGAGTAGCCTGGTTTGGCACCCTGTTTGAGAGTGATTTGTTTGGGAGCTCAATGTAATGATTGTTGCATAGTCCAAGTCGGACATAACTAGAGCAAGGATTAGGGTGAACTGCTGAGAGAGGTAGAGGAGTGGTAAGACTCCTGAGACCACGTATGTGTAGAAGGATGATTTTGAAATAGTGTTTATTTGGGGATTGAAGGAGAGATCACTGTCAAACACACCCAAGTTACAGATGTTTTCTACAGGGGCAGAGAAGATCCTAATGATTGAGGCAGAATTGCTACACCTCATTTCAGCATTTCCCAAGACATAGAGGTGCTGACTCCTCTTCTTGTGCACATGTTCTTCAGTGTACGAATGGGGGCTAACAGGAGGGGCTATCAGAAAGACAGAAATGCAGGACGCGCCAACCAGAGTGTTTGCACCCATGTCATGCACCAACACGATACTTTATTGTTGATAACTTGCTCCTGCTTATCTATTCATAGTTATGAGTAAATACTTGTTACTGAAACTTTCTGTGTGTCAGCGCTTTTGAGGATAGTACACTAATTACAGTGCAGTTTCCCAAAGCCATGTGTCTCACGTCACAGGAGGCCTCATCGTGTTGGACAAGCTGTTCTGGCGTCCAGTGTTTGCTGTCCTCTTACTTCTGAAATGTCATCCTCAGTTTATGGACTTGTGGCAATAGCAAGTAACATATTGATATATCCTTGGGAGCTGAAATTCTTGTGGATGCTAGTCCTGCTGACCTTGTGGCTGTCCTATACGTAAGGAGATCAGGATACTGAAGCACCCACTAGGATCATTGCCTATGGAAGACTGAAATGTGACAAAACTAGAGACCATGTACTCACAAGCAGAGAAAAACTGCTTGGCAGTAGTCTGGGGCTGAAATAAATTCCACCTGCTTGAGTACAGAAAGGCTGACACTATTGTCATTGATTACCAAGATCTTGTCACCATTTTTGGTCACCCCAGAGCAAAAGGGTCACTTCTGATTGAACAATGGGCTTGCAGCTGCAAAACCAATGATTCTGCATTGTGCACAGACATGGAAAAGGGCTCAATCTTTTATAAGTAGATTTCCTAAACTTGACGGTCAGTGCTGTTAAGTGCAGTTGAGAAATCCAGTAGACTCTGAGCATTGGCGATACCTTGATCATGGCCATTTGAGGTTTTCCCTGATATTTAGTAGCCTTGCCTCATGCCTTCCTAAGGTCTGAAGCTTGACCGGAAATTATTTAATAAGGAATTCAATTCCATGAGAGAAGGCAGATGTTTCTTGAGCTTGTGTAACACAAGGTAGGCCCATAGTTGGCCTATAACTGGATTGTGTGGATCAGCAAAGGGTTTCTTGGGTAGAGGAGTAATTTTAGCTTATTTAAGGGCGCGATATTTCGTGTGGTGAGAGATTTGTTGATTAATCTGGTTAAAAGCTATAATTGCAAGGTTACTATGTTTTGATGTATAAGGTCCTATAGTGTAGAGGATTTTTTGAGGGACACCATGAATTTAAGCATGTCTATCTTACTGACACTGGAAAACTCACAAAGGGTGGTTCGCATCTTGGTAAAGGCATGTCCGGCTCCTCCATCTCTGGGGCAGTGATTGAAATGTTCGCCCTGATAGCGTGAATTTTAATTATTGAACAAGGATTTGAAGGTTTTACCGAGATCTTTCAATGTTGTGAGGAGGCTAGATGCTAAATAATGAGTCGCTGTTTTGTTATTGGCTCTGAACATTTCTTGCGTTCAGTTCGTGGCCTTGTTGATGTGGGTTTGGAAGTATTCCTTCAAAATCCTCGCATATGCTAGTTTATATTGTGTAGAATGCACATTGTATGCTGTGCAATTGAATTGAAATTTAGTATTATTTTATCATTTTTCTAGTGCTCACCCTTGGCGTGGGCTCCATGAGATTCGTTTGTTGTTTTTCAGGAGAGACCTGCAGGAATTTAACCCAGTGGAAAGATTATTATGCTTCTTCGTTTCACAAGATAATTCAGGCTCTTAATGCACATACATGTAATGTATCCCAAAATCTACACAGATGGCACTACAAATGGCCTTAGCGAATTACACATCGGATGGAGCCTCAAACAACTTTGACTCTAAATTTGGTAAAATAAGGTATCGGGATTCCACTGCATAATGGGGTACGACTAAGCCCCCCAAAACTGCATAGTGAGCAGTTGGTCAGAGAATCCAGCAAATATTGGACCCACAACGATCAGAGGGTGGCAGGAAGCCATGTGACTGACTTTATTTGCTTTACGATAACCTCTCAACAAGCAAAACAGTGCAACCCTAAATGCTGCAGAACGTCTGGGATAAAGTGGTTTAAAGAGAAAATTGTCTAAGTTTTGTCACTCTCTTAAACCTATGTATTTAATAGTCAGCCTATATCGACATTTGAAAAGGAGAGATTTAAACTGAATAGCATATGGGAATGTTGATGTGTGTGTGACGTATTCAGGGCAGCTGTATGTGAGAATACCGACAAATATTGTAATACAAAAATATTGTGTCCTAAATATTGAGAACCAGACTATGTGATTGTTAAGATGTATAAGATTTTCTTAAGTCTTTCTACCCCTTGTTTTGCTTTGAGCATGCTTTGAGCAACACTCTAGCTTGTTTAGGTCACTCCTCTCTTATGACGCTGTATTTCTTGGACGCTGTTGCAAGCCCATCTTCACCCATTCGGTCCTGAGTCATGTTTGACTGAAACCCTGGATCTTTATTTCTTTACCCATTTGTCCACATTACTTACTCGTCAGATACATTGCACTCTCTGAATTCGACAGGTAAAACCTGCAGTGTCTGTTATCGCCCTTGTCGCTCAATGATTATTTCATGGGCTACACCTGTGGCTTTACCTCTATCGGGGCACCAAAGTTATACCTCTAACAGCAGCTCCCTTTGGAAATGTGTCAGTATCACCTCACACTGACTTGCACATTCACCAATGCAATTTAAGTGCTTTTTAATCAACATGTGCTCTTCCCAGATATCAATTATTGAAACAATTGAAGAAAAAAATCAATGAGATCCTCAAGAAATCCGACACCAATTTATAAAAGTAGACAGTATTTTTTTTTTAGAAACATATTTTATTATGTCAACAGGGTATATGAGGTGCAGTGCTCCTTAGCCCAGGAAGCAACCGCCATAACCAGTAATACAAATTATTGTGCTTGACATGTAGCTTGCATTGTTTATCTCAAACATTAATAACGCAATACAACAAAAACACTATAAGACCCCTTCCCCCCAATGGCACTTTCACACAACCACATTTCAGTTCTCCCTGCGTATCTTTTCTGTAATGGCATGACCCTCAAGACATGTCCAATCTTCTGGCATGGTGGCCACACATCAGAGCAGATATAGATGCGTCTGCTGGAGGTATCGGGACCAGTTCCAGGCCTCGGCAGTCTGCCCATCGCTTCCAAATTTTGGGATGTTTTTGCGGGCACCCCCTGGCCTTAAATATCGGGATCTCCAGCCCCATAGTAAAGTCTAATCCATTCTTCCATGCTGAGAGAGAGGGTGGGGTGGCTGCCTTCCATAGCTGTGCTATGTCTCTCTTGGCCAATGTCAAACCTAATAGTAGTAAGTGTCTCTTGTATATATATTTCCACCTATATCGTCCATAATATGCAGAATCGTCAACTTTGGTGCGGAAGGGAGTTCCCACCCCAACACCTCCGACAGGCAGGCCAACACCCCTCTCCAGAATCGTGCCAGTGCTGTGCAATGCCAAATAGTATGCATGAGGGACCCTTCTTCACGCCCACATCTCAAGACACTGCGGGGACGCTACCAGACCCGCCCTCCACAATCTAAGCCTTGTGTAGTACACCCGATGGAGGTATTTGAATTGAACAAGGCGCAGTCTCATAGAGATCGCCGCTGCTCTAGGAGAGGCTAATGCATCCCTCCAGTCATCCTCATCTAACTGGCCCACATCCCCCTCCCAGGTCTCCCTGAGCTTATCTAGCGTGATGGAGCTATGTGTCACAAGGGTTTGATAAATCTTCGAGATCTTGTGGTCCTGTAGGTCCCCCATAAAGACTTTGGCTTCTACCGGGCTGAACCCAGGGAGCGCCTCTAGTCCTAGAATACTCGGTGAGATAGCATCTCGGAATTGAAGATATTTATAAAATTGAGTTTTTAGCATGTGGTATTCTTGTTGGAGTTCTTGGAAGGACTTAAGGACTACACCATGCATTACGTCCGCCAGTGTGGAGATTCCAATATTGTCCCAGCCTCTAAAGCCTGCGAGTGTCGCCAATTGCCGCAAGCGGCCATTATGCCATAGCGGAGTCTCTCTAGTAAGTTTGTTCCACCATCCCATCTTACAGAGAGATTGTTTCCAGATTTGAAAAACTACTTGAGTGGCAGATGGTAGGGATTTGCGCAGCTGTGCGGAATACAGAATGGTATGTATTGTGGACTCCCCCATAAGTCTACGCTCCACTGCATAGGCCGGGTCCTCTCGACCCCCATACCACCACTCATTTAATACCAGTAGTTGTGAAGCCATATAATATGACTGAATGTCCGAGGTTGCCAGCCCCCCACTATAGGTGGATTGAAAACAGGTCCTCAGCGCCACCCTAGATGCCCTCCCCACCCATAGAAACTGTCCCAGAGCCGTATTCACTTGTCGAAACCACGAGGGGAGCACCGGATACGGATGATTTTGCAGTTGATACAGTAGTCTAGGGAGGGACACCATTTTGAATATGGCCGATCTGCTGTATATGGAGAGGGGCATATGCGACCAGGTTTTCATCTCGTCCTTCGTTCGCGCCCAAACTGGCGCCACATTCCTATCCCAGGCGGCTGCTGGCGAGTCCGACAGAAAGACTCCTAAGTATTTCAGGCCCTCCGACGACGTCCGAACCGCCCAGGATCCCAAATCCAGTGCCTCCCCCAGCATCCACAGCGTGGATTTGCTCGGGTTCATGTAGAGTCCGGATGTCTCACCGAATATTTGCATTATGCGGATGAGCCTTGGCCCCGTTCTGTTGACATTTGTTAGAAAAAACAGTACATCGTCCGCGTATAGGGCGAAACGGTCTGAGAGCCCGTGTTCCCATTCAAATCCGGCCACTCGCGCATCTAGGCGCACCCACGCCGCCAGTGGCTCCATGGCCAGCGCAAATAGGTATGGCGATAGAGGGCACCCCTGACGAGTGCCTCTGCCAATCGTGAATGTAGAGGACACTGAGCCAGCCACCCGCACCGAAGCAGTAATGTCTGTATATAGCAGTTTGAGGTAGGCCAAGAATCGAGGACCTAAATTAAGGCGATCCAAGATCGCGAAGAGGTATACCCAACTAAGGGAGTCAAATGCTCTATCCATATCCGCTAATAACAAGGCCGCCGATTCTCCCCGACCCCGAATTGCATCTATGGCGATATGTGCCCGCCTAATATTATGTCGCGTGGCACGCTGGGGCATAAAGCCCGCCTGATCTGGATGGACCACCGTAGTTATGTGTGGTTTTATACGATTTGCCAACAGCTTGGCTAAGATCTTGGCCTCAACATTCAACAGGGAAATGGGACGATAAGAGGCATGCTGGTCCAGAGGCCTACCCGGTTTATTGAACACCACCACCTCAGCATGTCGCCAGTCCCTGGGCAGACTACCCCGGTCCCTAGCCTCCTCCACATCCCGAAGATAATGCGGCCCAATCTGGGAGATGTATTTCTTATAGAATTCACAAGGGACCCCATTAGGGCCCGGCGCCTTTCCGGAGTTCAGTTCACCCAGTGCTTCGCACACCTCCTCATCCGTGAATGGCAAGTCCAACTCGGCTCGCACGTCATCGGAGAGGGCGCGCGGCAGTATATCGTCTATAAAATGATGGATCGCAGCCTCATGCAGGAGTTCTCTCGGAGCATAGAGTTCCGCAAAATAACCCGCGAAGCTTTCAGCAATGAGGGAAGGATCGCTCAAGATCCGTCCATCGGGGCCCTGTATACCAGGAAGTGTCTGAGGCTGCAGCGTCCCCTGGCACAGTCTGTGCAACAGTTTACTGGACTTGTCGCCCCACTGATATATCCTGCTACGGGATGCCAGCCACGCGAGACCAGCCTCCTCCATCAAGTTATCGGAGTGAATTTGTCTTGCTAGTGCTAGCTGACGGCGAGCCGGCTGTCCTCCCTCCCCTCTACTACGCTGCTCTAGTTGCATCATGTGGGCCTCAGACCGCAACAGATCTTCCCGCCTAGTGTGGCGTGCAGCCGCGCAGAAAGAAATGTCAAACCCCGCAGAGTAGGTTTCATGCCCTCCCATAGTGTGGCCGCCCCAGACACCGTCCCCACATTCTCCTCCAGGTAGTGATTAATCGCTTGCCCCATGTGTTCCCGGTAATTATCATCGTGTAGGCACCAAGGGGAGAGTCGCCACCTAAAGGGGGGCTTCGCAGGGCCCAGCTGCATCGTCAATATCACTGGGGAGTGATCAAAGAGACCTCGCGGGAGCATCTCCACTGCCCACACCCTCCCAACAGCCCCAGAGGGCACAAAGAAGTAGTCAAGTCGGGAGTTAGAATCATGGACGGTTGAATAGTATTTTCAATTTTCAATTCAATAACTTTATTCGGTTTACAGCTGTAAAACCATAAAAGTTCACATATATAAAACAGTTGTTAAAACAGTTATAAAATTTCTTATAACCATTACACAATTCATTACATACAAAAGACAAATCATAAATAAGATAAAATGCCCGTCAAATACTATGGCACATAGGGTTCAGGAATTCAAATAGACTGGAAATTAAAAAGGTGCCAGGTTCCTGTAAAAAAAAAAAAAAAAAAAATGACACATGCAGGAGGCTACATTAATTTAAAGGCCTCAAAGATACTACCATCTATTCAAAGGATGCCCTACATTTTACTGCTGACTTAAGAAAATTAAGGACAAATAAGACGGAGTCTTCAGACAACAGCTGTAGGTAAATAAGAGCTGGGCGGGCCTGCCTGAACTTCGCTCTCCTTAAAATGGGAACAATACATTTTTTCCGGGGGATCACATAGAACCTGCAAAAGAATAGAAAATGAAGCAGATCCTGTGGAGACGCACCGTCGCAGCCACAGGATGCTAAAAGCTGTCCTTTAGTGCACCCCCTGGGAAAAGCTAGCAAGAGGTGAAAAAAGCCCATGCGGAACCTGGTCAACAGGAAACAATCATATGTATTAAATGAACCCAAAAGATATGGCTCTATGGTTAGTGTTGTTTTCAACATTATAAATGTCCGCACACTGGGTTTCCGCAGTTCACACTCTTCCCTTTCCAGTTTCAGTAAACTACAAAAGACTCCCTGACCCAAGCCAAATCCTTTTTTAATGCTGTTTCTGGTTTTATATATAATTCTGGTCTACCCAGTCTATTAAAGCTAGATTTTATATATCGGAGCCATGGTATACAGTGCGATTTGTCCAAAGACATGCACTCTCTCAATATCCGTTGTCAGTGACAACTCATCATTCCGCCATAATTTCAACCAAAAGATCAATGGCCGTAGAGCCAGGGTGTCACTCAGAAAAGGGACCCCTAATTCTTCATGCACAACCATGTTTGAGGTTCCACTTGGGACACCCAATAAACGCTTCAAAAACTTATTCTCGACCACTTGCAAATCCTCCATTACTGCATACCCCCATAATTCACTACCATAACTGGCCATCGCGACACATTTTGCCTGATATATCTTTAGAAGTGCCGCTATAGGTCTTTTGCCAAGTTTGGTAGCAAAATTAAAAATGGCCGCATTTGCTCGCACCAGGTCACCCCTTTTTCTCTGTTTTAACGGGCCCCAATTCTGATGTTCGTCCAGGGTGACTCCCAGATAAGAAAAAACCTCGGTGCGGGGAACCTTTGCGGTGCCTACCCTAAACTGAAACATCTTTTTTGTACGGTTACCCATCTGCATCACAAAAGATTTTGAGTCATTTATGGACAGATCCCTGTCCCTCATGAAAGCAGAGAATGAATCAAGCAGGGATTGTAGCCCCCTAGCGGTCCTAGATATAAGGACCGCATCGTCCGCATATAGTAAGACCGGGAGGCCACGACGGCCTACCTGCGGAAAATCAACCCTTGTATCTTTGAAAAACACTATCAAGGTCATTGATATATAAATTAAACAAAAAAGGGGCCAAAATACAACCCTGCCTTACACCTCGCTTGATGGCCACGGTGCGGGAGACTCTTAAGTCCTGAGAGAATCTAACCTGTGCCCTAGTTGCTTGATGAAGACTTTCTAAAAAAGAGACAATATTAACGTCTACCCCAATAGCAAGCATGGACTGCCAGAGTTTGCCCCTATTCACGCAGTCAAACGCGGAAGACAAGTACATAAATGCTAAGTAAATCGTTCCCGGGCGGGCGACCGTGTATTTATTCAAAATCATGAACAGATTTAAACATTGGGCCATGGTGGACCTTCCGGGACGGAACCCATACTGTATATCTGATAAAATGGCATGTTCCTGTGTCCAGGTTGTCAACCTTTCCAAGAGCACCCAACCCACCACCTTGACCACCGAATCCAGCAGTGAGATCGGTCTATAGCAATGAGTGCTATCATGGGTGCCCTTTTTAAAGACTGGCACAATAGTTGAGGTTGCCCAGGACTCAGGGCAACCGGATTTGGCAGCTGCATTCAATACTGCTGCAAGTACCGGAGCCCAGAGAGTTGGGTTTGATTTAAAAAGGTTGGCTGGGATGCCATCAGGTCCCGGCGCTTTATTGCTAGTCAATCCCATAATGCCTTCCTTAACCTCCGAGCAACTAAAAACCATATCAGAATCAGCAACCACTCTTGATAGTGAACAAGTTAACTCAGGGGGGCACGCAAACATATCTTCATAGTGGCGGACCCATTCCTCCTCTGTTATATTGGCAGCTACCACTCTTCCATCTTCAGGGTTTAAGAAAGGACTATTAATTCTCGTCCAAAATCTCGAACTATCCCTCAACGTACTCTCATCAATTAAATCACTCCAAGCTTCCTCTTTTAAAACAGATTTCCGTCTTGCAAGTTCGAGTTTATACTCCCTGCGGCAGGATCTCACCTGTATGGGGTCCCTCGGGCTTTTACTAAGTGCCTCCCGCAACTTCCTAGCCGCCTTTGAACAAAGAGAGTCACACCATCTGGGGGACTGAGCAATATGCGTCTATAGTAAGAATAGCCCAGTTCCCCTCCGTGTAACCGCCGCCAGACATCCACCCATCCCAAGTTAGCCGCCAGGGAGCATAATTTAGTTGTGTGGTGGGTGTCAGTATTTCTCCCTGATCTCCACCTGTCTACCTCCACGTCCATTACATCGTTCCAGTCGCCCCCTATAATTGCCAAGCCATCCGGCAGCCCCGCCCACAAAGTCGTAAGGCGCTCCACCAGAGCCCATTGCAAGGGAGGGGGGGCGTATACGCAACCCAGCACCACTCGCTCCTCATAAATGGTGCCCTCCAGGAATATGTACCTCCCCAGCGGGTCCGCGCGTGTTTTACCGTGTTTGTATGGGACCCTGCGGTGTATTAAAATCGCAACTCCCCTCGACCCCCTCGTGAAACCAGAGTGAAACACTTAAACGTACCCATACCGGAGTAAGCATAGTGTTTTGGTACCCAGCAGGTGCGTCTCTTGGAGCATCAGGATATCTGCTCGGTATCGTTTGGCCTGATGAAGTATAGCCCCTCTTTTAACCTTATGCAGGGCCCCCCTAACATTCCAATTCACCATTCGTAGGTCTCCGGTGGTGGGTCTCACCCTATCTGTCTGGGAAGCCATCTATGAACTTTCGATGTGTGTCCTGTATGGGCGCCATAAGCCTATGAGTAAATATGTAGTGTGTGTGCCAATAACAGTGTAGAAACAAGAACAAACCAAACTTTCCCCGATTACCCCCTGCCCCCCCTATACCTCAAAACAGCTGAAGTACCTGTCGCGGCGGAGGTGGCTAGAGAACCCCAACGGGAGTCCCCCGCCCTCCCCCCCCAATAGATCCCCATATACTTGCCCATGCTCAGCGATAGAGCCCTGAGCAGGAAGAGTTCGAACAGAGGTGTTAGCCCCTCTCACGTTTCATCGATTAGTATCAAGGTAATTTTATGCACCCCATCTTGGAAAGTCTCATCAATGTCTCGGTTCCGAGGCCCCCTACCGAGGCACAAGCGCTGATCCGCCAGTGTCACTGCATGATTGGGAGCGACGCCTCGATCGCAACCTCCTCGATCCTTTAGGCTTAGGTTTGGAAGGCTTGCGTGTGATCTCGCTGGACGATGAATCCGACTCCAGCCTGGGCGGCGGGCGGCGTCTGATTTGCACAGTCTCGTCTGACCAATGGAAGACCCCCTCCGGTGATTCTAAGAAGAGAGTGCGGGACTGGTAGACCACCCGCAGCCTGGCAAGGAACAACAACGCATAGGGGAGCTTCAGTTCCCGGAGACGGGCCTTGGCGGCCATGAATAATTGTCGTTTCTGCTGGACCGCTTTGGTATAGTCCAGGAAAATAAAGATGCGGGTGTTGTCGTATAGTAGGGGTTCCTTGAGCCTAGCCTGTTTCAGGATCATATCCCTGTCGTGGTAGTTCAGGATTTTGGCAATCAAAGGCCGCGGCCGAGCGCCCGGGGGCGGCTTCTGCAGCAGGGCCCGATGCGCACTTTCAATGATGAAGCAACTTGACAAGGACTCCTAAGGGAGCCATCACACCAGCCACTAAGTGAGGAATTGCTCCATGTTTCCCCCTTCGCATCCCTCGGGAAACCCAACGAAACGGAGGTTGTTTCTTCTGGCCCTTCCCTCCGCCTCTTCCACGCGCGAGGTCAGCCCCTTAGCAGTCGATTCCAGCGACATAACCCGTTTCTGCAGCGAGGCCACTGAGTCTTCAACTCCAGAAACTCTGGTTTCTGCTTCAGTAATGCGGTCCACTGCATTGCGAAGGTCTTGTCGCATGAGCGAGACGTCAACACCCACCTCTCCTATCTTTGTCTCCAGTGCGGCCCTGGACTGAGTGATTGCCGCCATGAGTGCCGCGTTGTCCGGAATGCCCCCCTGGGCTCCACCCTGGTCCACGGCCGATGCCCCAGGGCCGGTAAACCGATCCATGGTACTCTGCTTGGCAGGGCCCGCACCCAGCTTATCTTTCGTCATGGCGGTGACCAGGTGTTTGTATTAAATAGTAGTTGCCTGTACGCGCCCTCAACCAAGCGCCTTCCGCGATCCTGCGTAGCGGTCACCCCAGTATGGCGTCAGGCCAGAAAGGTCAGTTCGGCTCCAGGAGATCCAGCGCGTGGGACCAGGGTGAAGCGCAGCCACCCACAAGTCGCACCAGGCGCTAGCCCGGCCGCCTCCGCCAATGGACGCACTCCCCCCCCCCCAACAGGTGCTCCACTGCCGCTGCAGGGACCGCTGTTAGGACAGTCAAGCAATACGGCTGATGTAATCCACGGCCCCCGCGCACTCAGCCGTATCTATGTTGGATGGGGCCCCCCACGCCGCATCCAGTCACGTCGCTGCAGGCCCCCAGGATTTCGCGCACCCGGCAGCCAGGCGCTAGAGCTCCACCAGAGCCGCAGGCAGGCCTCGCCCGCTCGTGTAGGTCGCGGCCTCGCCCACCTGGCGCTCCCCCCACAAGTGCCGCCTCAGAACGTCTCCACTTCCAGGCCCCGCCGCAGACCTCAATGCGGCACTATGAAGGCGACCACCACAGATGGCCCAACGCCGAGAAGCCCGTAATCAGCCGTTTCCCCGCCACTGACTCAGCACTGCACAGCGCACGGGTCCTCCCGCACACTTCGTCCGTCCAACGGGCCGCCGGACAACGCTCCCCAGTCAGACCTGCCCCGGGCGGCAATCTCCTCCACAGCCGCCCGCGAGGCCCCCTCCGGTCCGATCCCAGCTGACCGGGTAAAATTGCTGCTGCGGCGCGCCTCTCCAACGGGCCCCGGATCCGCGGGGTCCAGCAGGCGTCTGTCCCCCGCGTCCCAAATCAGCCGCTAATCTGTGCTGCGGGCGGGGGAAGGGGGCCCCTAACTGGAGCACTCACCGGACCCTCGGCGCAGGTAAATGGGCCGCGCCACCACTTGACACCACGATCACGCCTCCTCCGTCCCAAGGAAGCAAGTGCAGCAGCAACAGACCCGTCCCGAGCCCACAGTGATCTTCTTCCGGGCCCGCGACGCCTCCGGCAGCCGCGCACGCAAGTCCGCCGCAGGTCCCCCCGCAAGGCCTCTCCGTCTCCTCTCTCGCCGAGTTCCTCAGCAGCTCAGAAGTTGCCCGTTTTCAATCACGGTAGCAGCACCTTGGGGTCCTGATGACATGTGGGGCTACAGGATGTCTAATCCTTCGAGAAACAGGAGAATTGCAGGATTTTGGAGTAGGGCTGAGCGGAGCTCGCCTAACTTGCGACCGCCATGCTTGGTCGCTAGGCCACGCCCCCTCAAAGTAGACAGTATTTTTATGTATTTTTAGACACCACAATGAAAAAGATCCACCAGAAGGTTCCGGAGATATAGATTTTACAGTGTACAGTAAAAATGCACTTTTCAACTCAACCGTGAACAAGCTTTGCCAAATTCTACAAATTTGACAGAAACGTTTAGAGCAAAATGTTTGGCTAGTTGTGCTGCGGTCGGTTAGAGTTGCTTTGAATGACCAACTCTGACTGGGGACCAGTTAGGCCCTCAGAAACAGTTACCTCAGCAGGTTAAGCAGTCTTCAGTTAGTTCCAAGCACTGATGCAAAGGATACAGGATGCTGAAGATCCTGTAGGATGCTGTGGATGCAATGCGGTCAATGGGTGTCTTCCTGCGGCCACTTCTCAGTACATGGAGGGGGTGAGGTGATCCTGGCCACAGGGTCGACGTTCCTCAAAGGCATCTCGGTCCTGGAAGAGGCCCAGTCATCACTGAACTACCAGTCGCCCGGTATCGCGATCACAGCCAAATCCTTCCCTGGGTGATAGCTTGTCTTCTGGGTGACCAAGCTTAACTCTGATGACTCTCCTGGGTCCAGAGGACTCTGGTGCAACTATGAGCATCAGGTTCTGGTCTCTGGTGCTGCATGGCGGCAGTTGGTGGCGGTCTGATGATCCTGGGCTCCTTATTTTCCCCAGCAGGCTTCTTTAACTGTTGTGGCCCTGTGTTGTGAACAGGAGGTCAGCCAACTAACCCTTGGTGTGTCTTGCTTTGGCTGGGCTCCGGAAACGTCTCCATGAGCAGGACACAGTAGGCACAGTCCCTTCTTCTTTGCTAGCCACCAGGTTGAGCAGATGCAGTCCACACCGGTGCAGCCTCTCTTTGCAGGTTCCATGGTGAAGCAGGGCAGTCCTTCTCCGGTCCTTCTTCCAGTCCAGTCGGGATCTGAGTTCTAGGTGCCACGGGTGCCCTTTTTATGCTCATAAAGTGCCCTCAGGGTAGATGCAGTCAGTAGCCAATGGGCTACTAGGTTTCCTCCGTCCTGATGACCACTTCCTGGGAAGTGTGGCATCTGGCTATCCCATGATGCACCTTTCTGCCCACTTCCAACATGGCAAAATCCCTCTCTGTGTCCAAAACTCACTAGCCCAACCCAGTGGTGATGCTACGAAGGAAGCTACATGCCCCGGAAAACCAGTTTTGGCAGCTTATTTACCCTTCCCTGTCCCAAATGCCAGCCTGTCTACATAGACAATGGAGCAGTCCCTCTCCAAACTGTAAGCCATTTGCCCTTCAAAGGTGGCTTCTCCTTTGAATCTCGCCTATTGGGCCAACACCAGTGTGTCTTCCTGCAGGAGGGAGATAACACCTTTCTACAGTGTAGGCTTCTATTATCTCATTTCCTGGGAGTTGTTAGCACATATCCCCAGGAGGTCAGAAAGCTGTCTCGGGGACAGGCTCCTTGTGCAACTGTTAATGGCAACAAAAGTGGCAACTTCGTAAAAGTTGCACACCACAATCTGTTACATTATTTTGGACCAGTGAACCTAGTCGGGCTTAATGTAATGAGTTGTTTGATACCTTGGACTTTGGTTGAAGTGTTCAGGAGTTGGCACAGCTGAGGGGTCAGTGCGTAACCATGTAATTGCCAATGGGGCAACCAATTCTTTCCACAGTAAAAACAACAGTTTTACGTTTGTACTGCCAGAACACATAAAATACATGTTCTGCCCATAAAATATACTGCACCCTGCCTTTGGGCTCGGTCGGCCTTCCAAAGTAGTGACTTGCACATATTGCAGGGCAAGGTTTGACTTTGCCATTGCTTTACATGGCAAAGTCGGACTGGTAGTGTAAACTGCTCTTCCAGTCTGCAGTGACAGACTGGGAGGCTCATTTAACTTGTGTCACACCCAGGTGATTCAACCAGTGCTGCAATTCCTGGGGGTAACCTAACTTACATGTTCTGGGCACCCTGTATACCATATGCTAGGGACTTATAGGTAAGTTAGCCTATGCCAATTTGGTATCGCCAATGTAACATACACATTTAGGAGTCAGGGCATGGCACTGAGGTCTGGTAACCAGGCCCCAGTGCATTCTCAAAGTCGAAAACCCAGCAGAATCAGTCCAAAAATTTGGGGATTACCATACAAAAAGAGGCATTTCCCTACATGGCCCCCCTCCAGATAAAAGTTAATAAGCAACTAACCTTTATTCTGGTAGTTCTCGTCATCTAAGTGGAAGAACCTGGTAAGGCCATCTGCATTGGCATGGTCAGTCCCAGGTTTATGCTCCACTGTAAAGTCCATACCCTGTAGGAAAATGGAACACCTCAACATCTTGGTGTTCTCTCCTTTCTTCTGCATCAGCATTCTAAGAGGTCTGTAGACGAATTGAACTCTGAAGTGAATCCCAAATAGGTAGGGCCACAGCTTCTTCAGGGACCCAACCACAGCAATGGCTTCCCTCTCAATGGCACTCCTACGTTGTCTGGGGAGGAGCCACTTGCTAATGAAGGCAACTCGCTGATCCTGACCCAAATCATACACGTGACAACACTGCACTAATCTCATATTCAGAGGCATCTGTCTGAACAATGAATTCCTTACAGAAGTCAGGTGCTTTCAGGACAGCTGCTGAGCACAGAGCTTCCTTGAAGGTGTCAAAAGACTTTTAACAATGCTCAGTCCAGATAACTTTTCTGGGTTGCTTCTTAAAGGTAGGTCAGTGAGGGGTGCCACTATGGTACCATACCCTTTCACAAATCTCCTGTAATACCCTGTCTGGCCAAGAAAGGGTTTGACTTGGGTCTTAATCTTAGGACCTTCCCAAGCCAGGATGATCTGGATCTTGGATTGAAGAGGTTGTACATGACCTCTGCCAACTTGGTGACCAAAGTACACAACAGAACCTTGTCCCCTCTGGCACTTGCTTGCCTTGATAGGCTTGCTTGTTGCAGGGCCTGAAGAACTTCCTTGAGGTGGACCAGGTGATCCTCCCAGATGAGAGGCTATATCATCCAGATAAGCTGCACTGAAACTTTCCAGACCAGAGTACTCTTATTCACCAACCTCAAGAAGCTGGTAGGTGCATTTTTCAACCCATAGGGCATCCCTTTAAACTGAAAGTGGCCTTCAGGTGTGGAAAAAGCAGACCTCTCCTTAGCTCCTGGGGTGAGGGCTGTCTGCCAATAACCTAATATCAGGTCAAAGGTGCTCAGATAATTGGCTGCCCCCAACCTATCAATGAGCTCGCTCGTAAGCTCGTGGTATGGAGTGTCTTGTTGCCGCGTTTAGGCCTCTGTAGTCCACACAGAACCTAATATCAGGTTTCTCTCCTTTGGGATTGGGCTTGGGCACCCGAACTACTGGGCTGGCCCATGGACTACTGTCACCCCCAGCTTCAGCTTGTTGACTACCTCAGCCTTAATGCTGGACTTGACAGTCTGACAGTCTGTATATCTTGTTCTTGACAGGTAAACTATCACGGATGTCCACATCATGGGTACACCAGGTTGTCAGACTTGGGGTCAAAGAAAACAGTCCAGCAAACTGCCTCAACAAGTGATAGCAAGCCCTTTGTTGCTGTTCTTTGAGGTGGAGGAGAGAACTACTCCTGCCACACTTCCATCTTCCTTTTTGGTCTAACTATCATGCAAGATATATATATCTTTAGATGGGATTACATTGCCCTGAATCATGAGCAACCCTGATAGAGCGATACTTTATCCAGCATACAAATTATGTACTGTAGTCACTGGCAGCTGTCCGTGATTTATTTAGACCTTGCGGTAGAATATTTTCACGTCAATCTGGATACAGTGCAATTTATGGGTTTTGGAGCACACCTCATGTAAATTGATTTTACAGAACATTGCACGGATGTATTGCAGCTATTTACGGCGGAGGGCTTTCGCAAGACGCGGACTACAATGCGTTTAAATGTTGATACAGTTTTTAAATCTTGATACAGTGTAACTGATGGGGCCACCTAGAGCTGTTAGGCGCCATATTGGATTACTTGACTCTGATGAGGCTGGTGTGCACGGTCACGTTGGTGTGCAGCCTCTTCTTTATCTGTCGGCTTTTCAGCCGCTCCACAACCACATCTGATCTTTGAAGTGAACGGAAGCAGACTGCACGGCGGAAAGGTAGACGGCTTGTTGAGCTTATCTCACACAAGTTATTGTTTTATGTTCTTGTACTGGTTTTGAATCAAGACTTTTATCATTTTTCTATACAGTTATGCCCTTTTGCAAGATGATCAGGCAATCTGACACTCAAATTGAGACTTGGTAAGTTGTAATGAACTTGCCCCTCTGCTTATTAATTGCATTTACTCTTGTTGGCCCACAACAGAAAGATTTCTGTTTTTTTATTTAGGTATATTTTGTGTAGGAGAGATTGATAATTGGCGGTCCCCTCCTGTTGTTTTAACGTGGCATATTGGAGAAGTTAGTGATTGACGAGAGGTCAGTTAAATTGGTGTTTATTGATTCACTTCTGGAATTAATATTGCTTTTACATGAAGCCTGATTATTATTATATTCTTTTATGCGTAGGTGTTCCTCACATGTCCTGATGAACACCCCAGTAGATGAAAGGGAATCGCATACTATTTGAAGGGGGTCGAAACGTCGATGATCCGTATTCTTGCCCGAACTGTGTTTTCTCCTGGTGGGAAATAACGGAAAATACTCGAGATCAAGCCCCCCAAAAGAGAGAATGTGTACCATGATGTTTTAGAAGGGCATTTGTTTCAGAGATTATGTTTTTAACTTTTAGATTTTCACTGATTACTGTGGTTACATGCTGTAACGCACTGCATGAGCACGTCTTGCATTTTTTTTAAACACATGGAGCACCTTGCATAAAATGAATACATGGTCAATATGGTTCAGGCCTACTTTTATTTGCATCTGAATGTTTCTTTAACATATTGCCTTCCCAATCTGACAGGACCATTGTTAGATATATTACACTTCCATCTTGGGCATTAGAGGACAAGAGGTCAGGGAAAGTTTCACTCTCTTCTTATTCTCCTCCATCAGTCACCATTAACATGGTGAGGTCTGCCCTGTCATGGTGCAATTTGGGCCTATTCACAAGGATGATCCTGTGAAGGCTCCTGGGTGTGCCCAAGTCTACTAGGTAGGTGACTTCTCCCTTCTTTCTATGATGGGGTATGGCCCAGTCCACTTGTCTTGCAATGCTCTTTGTGCCACAGGCTATACAAGACCCACACCAACTGTACTCAACCATGGAGGACTTCTGGTAATACCAGTGCTTCACAAGCTGCTGGCTGGCCACCAAATTCTTATTCGCTTTCTACATGTACTCAGCCACCCTGGAGCGAAGGCCAAGCACATAGTCCATTATGTCCTGCTTTGGTTCTTTAAGAGATCTCTCCTAACCCTCTCTAACAAAGCTTAGTGGACCCCTTACCGGGTGTCCAAAGAGTATCTCCAAGGGACTAAAGCCAACTCCTTTTTGTGGGACCTCCCTGTAGGCGAATACCAGACATGGGAGAAGGACATTCCATCTCATCCTGAGCATTTCTGGTAACTACAGGGTCGTACCTTTCATGATCTTATTGAATCTTTCAACTAGACCATTGCTTTTGGGATGGTAGGGGTTGGTGGACTTTTAAGTCACACAACAATCATCCCACATAGCCTTCAGATAGTTAGACATAAAAATTGTGCCTCTGAGATCATCTCCATAGGGAACCCAACCCTGGTGAAGATTCCAAGGATGGTTCTAGTTAAAGAAGGAGCAGTGACAGCCCTAAGGGGAAGAACGTCTGGATACCTGGTGCCATGGTCCACTACCACCAAGATAAATCTATTCCCTGAGGCTGTTGGGGGGTTTTGGGGGCCAACAATGTAAATCTTCAACCTCTCAAAGGAAGTCCTCACCACTGAAAGTGGTATCAGGGGAGCCTTTGGCTTGCCCGTGCCTTTCCACTGCACTGACAGGTGACACAGGAGCAACAAAACTCCTTGACCTTCTCAGACATCTGGGGTCAGTAAAAGTGATAGACCAGCCTATCCTAGGTCTTGGTCTGCCCCAGGTGTCCAGCTAAATGGATATCATGGGCCAGGGAAAGGAGGACTGCTGGAGGACCATCAATCTTTTTGTTGCCCCTGGTTTGGGGTCTCTTGCCTCGCTGTACAGGAGGGCCTCCTCCCAGTATACCTTATGGGTACCACTGGTATCCCATTGCTCCTGTCTGACAGCTAACTGTTGCAGGTCCTCTAGAGTGGGGTATGTCCTTTGTCCTTGACTGAGATCCTCTCTGGAGGGACCTCCTGCCCCTGGGGCTCTGCCAAACCTGGCAAGTCTGTTAAGGCAGTATTATCTTCTTCAGGTGCCAGGCCTTCCCCCGGGGGTTGGGCTCCTTCTGGCCCCGTGGACCTTTGGAAGGTGAATTGCCAGCCTTCCTGCCCTTCTCTTGGCTCCAGGACCACTTGACTTTCTCTTTGGGTCCTGTGTGCTCTGGTAGTTAGACAAACCCATTCAGGAAGACCCAACATTGCTGCATGGGTTCTCCTTTCCACTTCAGCCCAAACAGAGGTTTCCAGATCATTGCCTAGCAGACACTCTACCGGAATGGCAGGGGGCCCAGCTACTTACTTTGTGCCAGTAACTGCTTGCCACTCAAAGTCAACCACAGCCATAGGGTGTGACTTTGTGACATTTTCAGCATTGACAATCTTGTGCACTTCTTCTGGTAGGATCTGGTCTGGGGAATTAAGTTTGGCCATCACCATGGTTACACTAGCACCTGTATCCCTTATTGCTTTCACCTCCATCCCATTGATTTTTTGCAACTGTTGGTATTTCTCCATACTTGGAGGTCAGTGAGCCAAAGGTGCAATGTTCTTCCTACCCATGGACACTAAGGTGGTCTCTCTATAACCTTTGGGATCTCTAGGAGTAATCTCCCACCCCATCCCTACATTAGCCAACACCTTGGACTGGTCACCAGGGGGTGCGTACTGCATCTCCCATCTTTTGTCCTGGCTAATTACAGTCAAACACAACCCAGCCTTTAAAGGGTCAAACTTCTTCCTCAAGCACCCCCTCCCCATGGACTGAAATGTGGCTCTGGGATCCCCCAATTTGGCATCTTTTGGGGTCTCTTTGGGATGATCTTTATTTTTATCTTTAGCCCCTCTTTCCCCTGAAGAGGGACCTGACCACTTTTCTTCTAGTCACCTCCCAGGGACTTGTCTGGGACCTTGGTATGAACCCACACAACAGCTGTCTTGCGCAGTTCCCTCGGGCTAGATAGCTTTGAGTACATCAGATGCTGATGCAACTTCTCGAGTGATGATTTATCAAAATGTGCTCCTTAATCAAATTGTAGAACCCTTCGAGTGTGTCTACTTTGTTGGCCTTAATTCAACCATCTAGTGCCTTAACGGCAGTGTCAACAAACTCAACTCATGTCTGTGAAGCCCCCTTCCATGTTGCTTCTGCCTATACTCTTCTGGGGTCAACCCAAAGACTTCAGTAAGTGGTGCCTTCATATTCCGGTAGGATTCTGCTATCTCATCCTCCAATGTGAGTAGTCTGTCTCTAACAACTAATGGTACTAACTCCCATATTAGAGTTCCCCAGCATTGTGTACTCACTTCCTCATTTTGAGAACTCTTTCATATGAGGCCAGCCAACTGTCTATATCATCCCCCTGGACATAACTAGGGACAATCACTTTGAGCAGTCTGACATCAGGGGCACCCCTCTTGGCACCTCCAGTTACAACTCTGCTGACACCATCTTCTCTGGGCTGCAGGCCCATTCTGGCCCTTCTCTCTTTCAGGGACATTCTTCTCTTAGTAAGAGCTATGGCTATCTACTCCAAGTCCAGTGCTGCCAGGTTCTTTTGCAGGGACCTCTGGATGGTGATGGAGCCTGCTGGGCCGTTGGCTGTGGGACCATCCTTGGTCCAGTGAAAGGGGGTAGGTTCCTCCCTGCCCCTCTGGCTCCATCCAGGATACTGTTATCTTCCACATCATCTTCTTCCCCACTACCTTGGGGCAATTCCTTTTCCAGGTGTGGAGGTACCCTGTGGGCCTCCTCTCAAGCTCTAAGGGCCTTGATCAGTTCATTTTCTGGCCTTGACCCCCATGTTGATCTTCATGTCCCTACAAAAGGCCCTCAGCTTATCTCTTCTTTCTTGAATGAGGACAGGTTAGCTATGTCAAGCTCCAAAGCTCCATGTTGCCTTGCTGAAAAAGCTGCTCCTGTAATTTTTCAAAAACATTTTGAAGCTTTTTCCAAACTTTGGAACTTGCAGGAAACTTTGCCACAACTTTCTCAATCTTTTCTCAACTCTTGAAAAGTTTTAGCAATTCTTTTTGGAAACAGAGCCTTTGGAGTCAACGCCACTCGACAACTGCGTGGGAGGTATGAAAAACTTTTTCAGATTCTGAGAGGTCTCAAGACTTCAACAACTGTATACTACTGCTAAACACAAGTTCTGGATCCCACTGCTAGGCACCATTGTGAGGAAATGGGGTGTATTATATGTTGCGGTTGTGCAACCTCTCTGTGTAATACACTTAGCAACCCCTTTTAGGCAAACCAACAACACAGAAACAAAGGTCCTTTATAAAGCAGCAGTTAAATCTACCATAGGCTCATACATGCTATGGTCATCTCCTACTATTTCTCTAAAATTGCTACCACTGAAAACGCATCCTGTGAAATATTTGCTATAGTTAAAAGCTTTTTGCAACTGGCTGTTAACAACAACTCAATCAAACCTTCCCAGGAACTCTTGAGTGTCTCTTTCTTCTTTCAAGAGAAGATCACTAAAATTCAATCTGACTTCTGTGCTCAAACATATTTGGCCTCTTTGCCTTGCCTGAACACTTCCACAGTCTGTTGCTCGCTATTAGCAGACATTTCACCTATAGCTGTTGAGGATATCCATTACTTGTTTGCCTCTGGAAAGTAAGGATCTCCTTTTGTCTGATTCTCACCCTGCATTCTCTCATTGGCATCAGACATTACATGCACTGCACACTGAACTATGGAATCTGGACCACACCTTTGCTATGGTCTTTCATTTTTGGAAGCACGCCCTGCTAATACCCCTTCTGAAGAGGCCTACAACTGACTTTAGTGTCCTTAGGAATTCCTGTCCTATTTCCCCCCACTTCTACCTTCCATAGTCCTTGAAAAACATGTTAACAAATAATTAACCCATTACTTAAAATCTAACTCTCTTCTTGACTCGGCTCACCAGCTTCCGGCCATCTCATAACACTGAAACTATATTGTTTATGGAGTAGCGTCTTCCCAGCCTGGGTACTCACCATAAAATATCACAAGACACTACGGCCCAGATTCTGAAAGGGATCACGCGATGCAGCGCAGCACTCAAAGAGGCTGCACTACGTTGCGTGAAAAGTGAAAGATCAGGAGTGACCATATTCACAGAGATATGGCACTCTCCTCCCATCTGCCTAGTGCCAACGCTGATTTCAACTGCCTTGCGCATGGCACACACCTTAGCGCCATAGTGCTAGGGTGCGTTCCTGCGTCTACCATAGGTTTTGTATAGGAAGGGTACCCTTCCTGTACAAAATACTATGGTTATACAAAAGTTTAAAACCTACCTTGTATGTGTGCTGTACAGCGCAGCATGCATGCAAAGTAGGAAAAGAAAGGAGAAATGAAAACATTTCTCCTTTTAATGCCTGCTTCCCAACGGCGTTAATTTATGGCACTAAACCCTGTCTACTAATGTTTGTAGCTAGGGTTTAGCGTCAAAAAGCATGGGTGGTTGCATGGTAACACCCATGTAACGCCATCTTGACGTAAAGTAATACAAAGCAGCATTTTTTGTTGCTTTGCGTTACTTTTTCTTACAAACCAACGCTAATACCAAGTAGGGTTGGTTTGTTAATTCCCAAATAGGTTAACATCGGGTTAGCATTACAAAAGTAACGCTAACTCGACGCTAAACCTTTGTGAATCTGGGCCTACATCTCCCCCTCTGTTAATTAACAAATTACAATGTTTTACAAATCAACAAATGTATATGTATAAATATATACAATCAAATTTCTTCAATCAGCTTTCTTGGCGCTTCAATTATGCAACCTGATCTGGTTACTGAAAGCTGGGAGTTGTCATCTTGACTGTCAGAGATTTTCAAAGACGATGAAGAAGTAACAGCAGTCACCGGGTTTTCAGGTTCAGTGTTTCTTTCACCATCTTGATCAGAAGACCGATTAATCAAATGCTGAAAGTGAGAAGAGTCTCTGGTAACAGACTTCCCAGGACGCAGGGTAGTTACCATATGTCCATTGGTGGACACAACGTGGAAAGGTGCAGCATCTTATGGAGCATCGTATTTTCTCCTTTGCAGTTGACGGGTGATCACTAGTTCTCCTATCTTAAACTCAATGTTCTTTGCATGTTGTCTCTTGTCGGCATAAGCTTTCATCTTTTCCCTGTTTACCAAGGCTTTCCTTTGAGTTGTATTCTCACCTCCTTCTCTTTTGTTTGTCCATTGAGGTAACTTAGTTGTCATTGTTCTCCCAAACATCGGTGTCGCAGGACTTTTGCCCATGGTGGAGTGAGGTGTTGAACAATATGCTCGTAGGGTAGAATTCAAAACAGTTTGTAAGCTGAGCCTCTCAAGTATTGCACGCTGTACTGCTTTCTTTAGCGTACTCATAAAACACTCAAGTCTATTGACCTGCAGCCACAAATGTGTACTCTTCTGATGCCTTATGTTCAGATGCTCCAGAAAATCCTTGAATTCTCGACTGTTGAACCGCGGGCCATTATAAGACTTCATAATAGCTGGAACATCCCATGTTGCAAAAATGCTAGCAAGTCTCTCAATGACTCGCTCATGAGTTGTGAATGAGAGATCCTCTTTTAATGGAAATCGAGAGTTCTCATCCACAATTGCCATCAGATGATGTCCATTGTCAAGTGGACCAAAGAAATCGATGGCTATTCTCTCCCACACATGCTTAAGGAGTTCTGACATGGCAAGAGTATGTTAAATAATAATTGTAGAATGGCAGTTCTGTAGATGACAGGCCTCAAGTTCCTTTTAAACCCTCTCATCTAAGTATGGAAATCAAACTAGGTCTCGGAGAGCTCTTTTGGTGGCAACAATACCACAATGTCCTTAGTGAGCTACTTCAATTATTTTCTGTCACAGACTCTCCAGAATCAGGATGCTCGACCCTCACAGTATAATTCCTTCCTGAGTTATGGACAGCTTATCTTTAACGTTTTAGTATTTTTGATTTTCACTGTCATTGGTGAGAGGTCGAGTGTGTCAGTTCCACGACTGATGTATAATTATATCTTTCGATTTCACTATGTCACAATCATGGCTTGTGGCAGCGATGATCTGGGCTAACGATTTAGCAGCTGGCGTATTTTATTTTACAATGAAATTAAAGTAAGCTTCAGCCATCTTTGATGGAGTACCCTGACCTTGTATAGGCACTCTGGAAAAGTATTCAGCAGGGTTTTGATCCTTCCTAGATGAAGCACAAAAGTATAATTGTACTCTTGTATTCGTAGTCCCCACCGTTTGTGAAGAGGCTTCTTGGCTTTTGGATTGTCAAAGATAGTCAGTAAAGCTTGATGATCAGTTACTAGCATAAAAGGCTTTCCGTACAGGAACACATGGAAATGTACACAAGCCCATACCACGGCTAAACTTTCTTTCTCAGGTTGTAAGCATGTTCTGTCTGGGACAAACTTCTACTGGCATATGCCACAATATGCATTTGAGCATTTGGGTGTCCGCTGTGCTGTACAAGGATAGCGCCTAACCGGACTGGGCTAGAGTCAACAACAACCTCTGTATGAAGCTTTGGATTGAAGTAGGCCATTTCAGCAGCTGTTTCAATGGATTGTTTGATTTTCTTGAAACTTCTCTTACATTCTTGTGACCACTTAAATGAAATATTTTTCTTCATCAACTCTCGTAATGGAGCACTTATAGTAGAGTAGCATGGGAGAACCAGAAGGCATTGCCGTATATAGCCGCCCTGCCCAATCCCCAGTTATGCTTATCACTCTTAAAATTTCGAGCTGCTCTGAATGTGCGCTATTTAAAGCCTTTTGAATGTTGAAAATAATTGTACGTGTGGTCTTGGTTTACAAAAGTTTAATGTTCATCTTTTATTAGGTTGTTTACATTTTTATACAATTTGTTGTGTGATTTGATACCGCTTTTTATAAAATATAATATTTCCCATCGGACTTAAGCACTTGCACTTTTGATGAACATGGAAAGTTTAGGTGTTGCATGTGCCCTCGCAAAGTTTGTAAAAGCAAGTCAGGACTAGAAATATGTTGCTCTCTATATGTTGGGCTCAAAGTCATTTATAATGGATTGACTTGCAGAGGTACCATATGGCGACACATTAGGAACTTAGGAGCTTATTTACAAGCCCCTCGCACCGCCCGGGCATCACTTGTAAGATGGGTAAAAGTGACGTACCGGGGCCGCAAGGGGCTTGTAAATAAGCCCCTTGGTTGTGCAGAGTGATCATGGTAGGGCTCCCGGAGTTGCTGGGGTTGAGAAGAGGGTAGGGTATGGTGGAGTGGGTCTGGGGAGAGTAATATTTTATGTATGTACATTAATGTTTAAAGACTTTTTCTCTAAACATAAATACATTTGAACTTAACTATTACATAAGTAGCAAAACGAGGCAAAAGAGTATTTGCTCCAGTCATCTACTACTGAAAATGTTATTTAATGTGGCATACCATCGCTTCATTAGCTACTCCATAAACAAACTATGGAGGAATGGTAACCATCCGTAGGTTTGCCTTATCCCTGCATCTCGTCACCCCTGACAGCATTATGCTTGCTAGTGGTAAAACGTACAATTATTTTGCCCCCCTGCAGAATGTGATGAAGGGACGCCTAAGTTTTCCATATCTCTCAGAAATTCATTGGCTTTGGAGGGAATGGGGCCACTCTGAAGGGTTTCGGGCCCCCTGCTTCGTAGGGGCCTGAGTTATGCCCCTGCTTATGCTTTACCTGACTATGAACAATATACAAGCGTACAGCGCAGTTTACGGTTGACACACAGCATCTTGGGTGTTTTCCAGATATGCCTGAAACTTTGTTCAAGTGAACTCTGTTTACAGTCTCTTTAAGTAGCATGACTGCCAGCAGAAGCAGTCAATAACGCAAAGTACCTGCCTTCACCAGTGTAGGTAGGACACAACAAAGCACGAGCAAGGTAAAGGGCAACACTTACCATTATTAATTTGTTCCGAGGCCAATAATGCTGTTAGCGCATGAACCTATTAGCACTGCCACTCTATTCCTTCTTGTCTCTCCAAGAAGTTATTTGTCTGATAAGAACGAGCTGTTGCTGAATCCCCTGCTTGGGTCTTGCTTCAAAGCAACCCCATTGAATGCCCCACTCTCAACACCAGTTATGATCTTATTTGTTCATAGCACCACGTGCAGCACTGAGCTGGGCTACAGGGTAATGCATTGGAAGTGGGAGGAGTGAGTAACAGGAATCAGCTTTTCCCAACTGACTCCACAGGTATTACGGCAATATTGTATTTGTAGACGTAAATAGAAGTTCTTCAAACATGTATTAAAAAAATGCAGCTCTTGTATTGTGTGTAAAACATTTTTTGTTCTCTCTTCTCTCAGGAATGATGCCTAAAAGTGACGATCCAGCAAATCTTTGGACTCTATATCGCCTCACCGATTTGAATGAACAGAAAGGAGGTGGTTCTTGGGACTCGAGAATGCAGCCAATGATGCAACCAATGCAGAGACCCCACTACATGGACCAGCACTGCCAGCAGAACTCGCGAATGGTGAACTCTCCAGCATACATGATTTCGGAAGATCAGAAGAGGAGAATGGCGGCTCCACCTTACATCCTGGTTGGGTCTAACGTGCAAGAAGCACATGATTGGAAAGCAATCCCTGGACATACGGTTCTTTCGAAAAACGACCTTAACCCGCAGAGAAGGTATGCTGCCATACCAGTGCCAGTTGCCATGACTCCAGATGGCTGCAATCAACGAATGGTCTCTCCCAACCCAAGTCCAGGTCATGACATGAATGCTCAAGGAAATCCGATGTATTACTCTGTTGCAGTCCCGATGGATGAAAGTCAAAGAATGGCTGCCGCTCAGTCCTACGCTCATGTTGGCCAAGAGCAGAGACCACCTATGACTTCATATCCTAACACTCCTACTTTGGCCGTAGCATCTGCAGCATCTAGGCGACCATCGGCTTCTGCAGTGTGCGATCCGCGAACTGCACGCCAAGGTATGTTTATTCAATCTCAGTTTCTGATTGCAGTTGCGACGGCTGCATCAAGGCAAACATCACTCGTTGATATTTGTGAACAACGAAGGATTTCAAATGCCTATTGCTGTTTTCTGCATATGCTGTAGAATTAAAATGCCTCTGGAGAAAACAGAATAATCTTCAGTCAGATGTGATTATGTTGAGCCATATTGACCCTCATGCAATGGTTAGTATTTAACTCCGTAATGGCAGTCCCCCTAGTTGCTGTGACTTTGAGGCTGTTTTCAATGCGGGTTAAATTAAAGCAAAATCATACACATTACTATACTGTAGGTACCAGATTCATACACTAATTTGCACCTATAAGTTTAGGCTACAGTTGTAAGAAAGTGGACTTCCTTTCCTAAAATGGATATCCGAGCGTGCCTTTACTTGCCCATGTGGAAGTTTCTGCTTGCATTCCTTCTGAGAAAGGTGCAAGACAAGGGAGGAAAAGAGTACGGCCGTGCAAAATCTTTGAAACCCCCTAGGGGGAGATTTCCAAAAACTGCGCTGGTTGCACGCCAGGGAGGGAGCAGGAGTGCGCCATATCTTCAGAGATATGGCGCTCTCCTCCCCTTGTGCCGGCGCTGATTTCAGCTGCCGTGCGCCACGCACACACCTTAGTGCCATAGCCCTAGGGTGTGTGCTTAGTCTAGCATAGGTTCCTGTACAAAATACGATGCCCAGATGATGCACAGTTTCCCAATTTGCATGTGTGCTGCACTGTGCAGCATGCTTACAAAGTCGGAAAAGGAAGGAGAAATGAAAGCATTTCTCCTTCCTTGCGCTTACTTGAAAAGGGCGCAGTTTTCTCACTCTAAACCCAATCTACTTTATTTAGTAAATCGGGTTCAGCGTGAGAAACCTTGGGTGGTTGCATGGGAGCGCCCTTCGCATTACTTTTCCGTTATTTCCAGCGCTAAACAAGTTTAGTGCTGGAAAGTAAATAAGGAAAAGAAGATTTTGTGCCGATTTGCGTCACAACCAAATGATCTGACTATTAGGCACCCGAGTCTTAAAACGTTTACTCACCATTGTATAGCCATTGAGTACTTCTCTTATCTATGTCCCCTATGTGAGGTATCTCCTACTCAGTGCTTAGCAGTACTTTTGTGGTAGACGCATTTTATGTGGGTTTTGCATAAATAGTCCTAATATATTTTATTATTGATGGGTCAAATCAAAAGATTTTTCAGAATTAAGCAAGTACACAGTCTGCTCCACTTCTGTCCGCACTCATCCAACCATTTCACAAGCGTCCCCCTCAAGCACTTTGTGTGGTTTCATGAAAGGTATATTGCAATTGTGTCCTCAACTAGCCCCCTGTAAGCAGTGTGCAGTAATGTATTCAGACCCAGCTTCCATGTTTGTATCAGTGAATGGCTTCACGTCGTTCTACATAATATCCGCCCTCCCTTCCAAAAGTTGTAAAAGCAATCCATATCAACTGTCTTATAACCCAGTCCGAGACTTTTCAGTGCATGTATGAGAGGAATGAGTAAGATTTATCAGTGATCTTATTCTTCCAAACCCCCACTAAATCAAACCTCTAGACCTTCTGTGGTTTGTCAGCCTTGATCCTGGTCTTCCACTGAAGTAGATCTGCTCAATTCCGGATTTCTTTTGTCCTGTGCAATGATATAGATGTATGACCCTAAATTGCATGCGCAAACGGGTTTGCGACCCGTTTGCGCATGCAAAATGTTACAGGGCCATGTACAATTCCTAATTAGCGAGTCGCAATTTATTTGTGACTCGCTAATTAGGAATTGCAAGTCGCTATTAGGAAGGGGCGTGCCAAGGGCGTCCGTTCCTAATAGCGAGTCCCTACCCTATGTAAGAATGTTTTGCGACCGCAATTGCGGTCACAAAACACTCGCAAATTACCGCCCTCTTCAAGAGGGTGGTAATGGAGTCGCAAATGGGAAGGGGTCCCCAGGGAACCCCTTCCCCTTTGTGACTGGCTCCAAAAATATTTTTTAAGGGCAGGCAGTGGTCCCAGGGACCACTACCTGCCCTTAAAAAATGAAACGAAAACGTTTCATTTTTTTTTTTTTAAATGCATCCCGTTTTCCTTTAAGGAAAACGGGCTGCATTTAAAATTTAAAAAAAAACTGCTTTATTGGAAGGCAGTCCCAGACATGGAGGTCTGCTGAACCCAGCAGGCAACCATCCATGGGAGGGCCAGCCATTCCCAATGGGGTCGCAAATTGGGAATGGCTAACAGTGTCTGCAATTTTTTCGCAATTTGCGACTCGCAAAAGCAAATGGTTGTACATCTGGCCCAAAAATCCCATACCCCTCCCTGGACAGGTTTATAATTTGTTACCCGTTTTATCCCACACACCCTAAGCTCCCTATTACCTGAATTCAGCTTTATGCAAACTTAGCTGCTTGTCATTTGTCTACCTTCAGCCCCATCCTACTGAGAAAGCGGAGAACGAAGCATCTCCTCTTTTAGCAAGGTTGTGTGGTACTAGCAGCCCACCGAGCAGACATCACCTCAATATAATGGACATAACTTAATCCCTCAATTCAACACCCAGTTTTCAAGTTGCTAATTTACATTCAGCTCCATACAATGTCAAGCCACTCTATAGCAGCCATTAACACTGTTGTTTTAGTGTCAAGGCGAATTTGACCTAACAAAGCTGACAATATGATTCCTCTTTGTATCATATCGGCCTCTGTAGTTGAAGAATACAATTGGCACTCTCGATGCTGCCCCTGCTGTGGTCTTTTTTCTTAGGACTGCATATGTTCTTGGCCCAGGCATACACAACTGTTTTGTTTTTGGGATGAGATAGTTTTCCTAGACCATTATGATCAAATTGTTCTATTTCTGATACTGTGACTATCACTTCAGACCCACGTGGGACGTTATGGAGGCATGGCTGTCCACTTTCTCATCTACCAAACCTACTTTCTGATCCACTTGCTGTCTCGATACTGCATGTGACTTAAATGCCAAATGATTCTCCCTTTTATAATTACTTTCCTGCGAAAACATACCAAGACCCCCAAGTCACGTGCCACTGGATTTTCTTCAGCTGGGTGAATTTATGTAGTTTAGCCTGTTCACTATGTGATTTCTCTTTATCCTTCATCGCGATTAGCCTTACACTGGGGTTAGCCAGCTTCTGTGATTATAGTTGCAAGCTCCTCCTTTTCAACTGCGATTTGATGGCTGCATCTCTTTTACCACACACGTTTTGTCAGCCCGCTCCCTTGTGTAATTGAATATACTCACTCTGTCGTGCCACCAGCACAGCTCGCTTTTTCCATTTGTATATAATCCTTGCACTGAACAGAAGGTCCACCGCCAAAAGGAACACTGGAATCTGTTTAGCATGCCATAATGTTGTCTAAGTCGCCCATTGCTGATGCGTTCAGTTGGAGACAGCGTAACCAGCCCAAATGTTCATTAGTGTACTACGAGTTCTTCCCCTTTAAAAATGCAGACTATTGTAATTTAAAAATAGTTGCACAAACCGGTCTCCACTCTGCTTCGTTGCTTCTGGTGGAGATGAAAAGGCTCTTGGTGCCACATAACTACTATTTTGTCGGTCTGTAGATCTAACTAATGCAGTTGCAGGAGTACAAGTGTTCAAAATAGTTGGACATTGGGGACTGCAGTGATGTACTCACCGTCTTCTCTTGCTGATCCATCTTTGCTTTACAATAAAGTTGTCTTTTCCGTATAATTGAACCAGCTTCAAAGAACCTGGCGAAATCTCAGCACACCGAGAGCAGAACCTTACTGGATACCTACTGCCTAAAAAGCAAACAGTTTTTCTGAGTGTATGCTGCTTGGAACTATCCAAGACAACAAATATATATAGCTTGAATGTCATAACCCAACTAAATATTGAAAAGAAAGAAAAGATATGGTTAAAAAAGCATGAAAAAAAAATAAAAAGCGAAACTTCCTGAAGCAAAAAGAATTGCTTGAGCAAGTGTGAATTGGAGGTGGTGGGACACGATGTGTGGCGATCCACCATTGAGCAGCTATTTGTTCAAGTACAGGAATACCAGGATTCCCAAACTTGAGATGCGCCACTGCCATCACCTTTGTGACGACTGGAGGTGCTGATGTCAATCCAAACAGAAGGACTGTGTACTGGCAGTGACAAACCCTGACCACGAACCGTAGGTGCCTCCTATGAGACTGCAGATGCAGTATGTTAAAATATGCATCCCCCTATGTCGAGTTACACTATCCAGTCTCCTGCTTCCAGCGCCAAAGAACCTGAGCCAGGGAGGGCATTTTGAAAACTTCCTTCCAGAAGAAAAGGTTCAAGATTCTGAGGTCCAGGATCAGATGAAGGCTCCCATCCTTCTTGAAATTCAGGAGTTACTGAAATTAGCATCCCAGGCCAATTTTCTGGCATCAGTCCCAATTCTCCTTTCTGCAGCAAGGTCACCACTTCCTGGCACAGTATGAGCAGATGGTCTTCTGTCAGTCAGGACTGCTGGGATGGAGCTGGACAGGGGCCTGTTGGGAGGGCAATGCAATACCCCCTTTATGCACTTTGAAGGACCCACTGGTCCAATGTTATGGCATTCCACGCCTGTAGAAAGGACATGCATACTCCCAGGGGCCTCACATGCTCCAACAAGGGAAACGATCTGCTTTCCCGGTGGTGGGGCTCGACTCTTGGCTTATTCCCTGCATCTATATTGTCTGTGCAAGGAGATTTGAGGTTGCCACTGAGGCTGGGTGGCTTGTCTTTAGCAAGTTAAATTCTGGTGAAAAAACACAAGACTTCCGATATTGACTGCAGTCCTTCGGGGGTGAATACAATCCAAGAGAAGGAGCTGTAACTCTCGTTGCTTTATAATGTTTTAGAATGGTCTACTTTGTCCCCAAAAAGTTTGGCACCATCAAATGGTGAGGTCCTTCAGCATTGCCCGATCCTCAGTAGAACATCTAGAACATCTCGGCCCTTGCTTCTGAATGTACAGAGTGTAGTCTGCCACAAAGCCGCATGTAGATACTTTACCACCTCCGTAACATTTTCTTGCAGGTGGTCTGGCAGGTGATGGAGCACCATTTGAGTCATATCCCATAAAGCGTGGGTGTACATGTCCAGGAGATAAGTGGCGTTCAGTGATTGCAGAGCTAGGCTCCCAGCCCATAAAATCTTTTTCTTGACCGCCTCAACTTTTTGGGACTCCCTGTCCACTGGCAATGATGGGATGGCTCCCGAAACTTGTTTAGGGTAGCATGAAGCCTGCACCAATAGGCTGTCCAGGGACAGATGGACCTCAAGAAATGGGAGCTCATCCAGAGCTTGCCTATAATGTATTACCCCATAAGGCTTTGGTGCACCTCCCCAGTTGACAGGTGGCATTCAGTGATTGTAGAGCTAGGCTCCCGGCCCGGAAAATCTTTTTCCTGACCACACAAGTTTTTGGGACTCCCTGTCTGCTGGCAATGTTGGGATGACTCCTGAGATTTGCTTAGGGCATCATGAAGCCTGCACCAATAGGCTGTCTGGGGACGGATGGAAGACAAGAAATGGGGGCTCACCCCGAGCTGGCCTGTAGCTTCTCACCACTAATCTGTGACCACGGGAGCAGGCATCTGTGTCACCCAGGCTGCCAGGACCGGTTCTAGGAAGGCCTCACTGAAGGAAAGGTAGGGCTCAAAAGACTACCCCACTGGCTGCAACACCTCAGTGAAGAGGTTGAATTTGGTTTCCACTGTTGCAATGATAATTCCAAGACCTCAGCCAGTAACGGATCACAGAGTGAAAGGAGGCCATCTCCTGAGGAGGGGGTGGAACTCCGTCACTGGAAATGTATCGAAACCACTGGCATTCCTGAGAGTATTGAAATCTGCTGTGTATGAGGGCAGTGAAGGTAACAAGCATGCCCGTCACTATGGTCATCTATGTCTTGTGGTTCAACTTCAGGCATGTCCAAGGGATCTGAATCAGACCCATAGAGGACATGCATAGTATTCCATTATTGCTCGCAAGACTCCTTAGCCTGCTCTTTACGTAGTTGTTGCTCCTCCAACAAACATTGAGCTTTGCTCCTGGAGTGTTAGACTATTTTGTGTGACTTGGAGAAAGGTTGACCACTTGACTGGCCCAGGGTACTAATGGTGTCATAGTTGATGATGTTTTTGGCGTTTTGGGCCTCTGTGGAGGCATCGGGGGCATTTGATGCCGCGTCAGGTGGCTTGGAGGTGGCGCCGACTACAACACCATACATGGTTGAGCTGGTAAAAAAGGCTGGCGCCAGCATGATCTCGTGCGCTGGAGAAGTCAAGGGACGGAATGGTGGTAGTAAAGGAGCCACATGAGTTAATATTACTCCAAAGGGTCCCATGGGATCCGAACTCACTCCAGACGGTACTGCTGCCCACCAAAACATGTGTTGAGTAATGTTGCTGGGTCTGGGTACAGATTGAGGCTGGAACTCAGGCTAGGTATGAGATAGAAATGTGAACTGTGGAGAAAACAGCTGGTCGTAAGGAGGCCCTTGGACCCGGGTCAGGGCGAGTGGCACCTCTGCAGTTGGAACTATGAACATATCCGGTTCCACAGAATACTCCCCACAAGGTGAGGAGCGTTGTGGGGATTTTTCTCTGGAAGAAGACTAATGCTGCTTCATCCTTTTTTGTGTTTGTAGCACTTCTTCCTTGACAACTTTGAAGTTGGAGAGGAAAGGGATTTGGATCTTGCCCAAGATCAGTGCAGAGCTTAAATGGCCATTATGGGCCTGTGCCATGAACAGCTTGACCTCAAGCTCCTTGATTGCCTTTAGATGTTTGCTGAGGAAGGAGCTCACGACCTCGTGTTATGCCCCGACCCCAAACACCACAAGGAAATGTCATGGGAGTCTTTAGTGGACTTCTGCCCATTACAATCCCTATAGGGTTTCAACACGGAAAATTGATGGAGAGAGATCCTTGACCACTGCACAAAACTTTTGTCATGAGAATCATGACAAAAACTCTCTCAGAAAAGAGAGCAAGCTATGGATCCGCTTCAAGTAGGCAGAAAAAAAGGAAAGTGATGTCAGGGTGCAGGAGTGAGCACTTTACGGCTCCGATGACATCACAGTGATGTTTCCAGCCCAACATGGAGCCAGTGCGCCATACTAGCGCGGAAGAACTATTGAAAGGTGACGGTTCCAGTTGGCCACCTGGGATATTTGAAAGGTGACTTCTCTTACAGTACCCTAATAGTTGAGGTACTGATTCGGAGATGTCACTGTAAATTTGAGTGTCATTTGAGTGGGTACTCCAGACATTAATTCAAGGCAATCTTCTCTCCATTGTCCAAGTTGGCCACAATTAAAACACAATCCTCGCTGAGGAGGTTATTCTCCTCTTTTCCTTCCTGGATTTCTACCCACTCAACCTCTTACTTTCCCACACCAGTCTCCAAAATGTTTCATCCCTCCTTTTCCCCTCCCTTTTAGTGTTTGCTGAAATGATTGCATTTATGATGCCATTCATTTAGATTCCTTGGACTCTTAAATTTTTTTTAATTGTTTTATTTGTATTCATTATGATACACAACAAACAAACATTTGGCACATAGAAAGTCACCCTGTATTGCACATCTCTCCATTGTTTACCAATCCTTGCGATTCTAGGCACATCAATATACACACCCTTGAGAACATGGCAGTGAGTCCCCTCCGAGCATCTCATCGCTCCGCCCCCACCGATATATGATCATTAGTATTCATTTCTTCCTGAAGTCTGTGTGGGTTCGTAGACCCACCTTGGTCATCCTCCAGCTCCAGTCCATAATTTCTGAGCCAGGGACGCCAGATCTTGAAGAACTTTTTGGGGCATCCCCTCATTTTATATGTTACACGTTCCGCCCCCATGTACATATCCATTCCCGCTCTCCATTCCGTCAAAGTAGGGAGTTCTGGTGCACCCCATCTCTTAGCTATATCCCTCTTAGCTACTGCCAACCCTAAGTTACATAAGACCAGGTTCTTCCTGGGCAAATCTATATCGGACGGTATGCCTAACAGCACATATTTAGTATCTTTCGGGAGCTGGTACTCCAGTATTTTGCTCAACTCTCTCAGTATCTTTGTATATGCGCACAATTCCACAGTGTGTGTACAAACGTACCAGTCTCTGTCTTACATCGTAAACAGTTCGGAGAGTCTGCTCGCCCCATTTTACAGAGATGGGCTCGTGACGTATGTTCTATGAAGAATTTTAAATTGAATTAGCCGTAATCTCAATTTAATGGCTACGTCTCTCGGGTACATTAGCGCCGCCTCCCAATCTATGTCTTCCAGGGTACCCAATGAGGTCTTGTTATTTTCTTGTCCCATCCCATTTGCCTCTCTGCCGCCTTCCATCCCTCCAATGCTCTCTAGGTGGCCGGTAGCAGACTTCTAACTCCCTTCCCTCCATATATTTAATGTAAATGGGAGCGTTTCTCAAATTGTCCCTGCTCCTGTGTGTATGTCGGATGTGTTCTCGGTAGATGTCCCCACTCATTGATGACTATAAGGTGCGCGGCACGATAGTACGCTCTAACATCCTGGAGTGCTATGCCCCCGTTATATGGAGTGCGCTGCAGAGTACGAAGGGCGATGCGTGGTTGTCCCCCATCCCACAGGAGTGTGCGGATCCCGTTATCTATGGCTCCGAATACATCCTCCGGAATTTTGTAATGCGTATTCTGTACAATATATAAAAGCTTGGGGAGCGTGACCATCTTGTACATTGCCGCTCTGCCCAACAATGTTATGGGTAGCTGTCTCCATCTTTCTACATCCGCACAGAAGTCTGCCACCACTCTACGAACATTGCGTGTGAGACATTGCGTGGTATCTGTGGATATATACATCCCTAAGTACTTAAAGCCTTCCGTAGACATTTGCAGTTCCCTGGGGAGGTCATATGTCTCATGGGGCCCGCCCACCAGATATAGGACTGATTTATTCCAGGTGGTCATAACCCACATGTTCTCCATATTTTTCTAGAGTCTGAAAAAGGGTTGCGATCGTAGATGAGGGGTCAGTGACGTATAGTAGAACATCATCTGCGTATAGTGATATACGTTCTTCGATCCCAGGCGCAGTGAATCCCTGTATCGCCGAATTTGATCTTTTGATGCACGCCAGGGTTTCCAAAGTCAATGCAAAAAGCATCGGTGATAATGGGCATTCCTGTCTGGTTCCCCTTTCTATTTCAAACTCCGCAGACATCATCCCATTAACCCGCACCCTAGCCGTCGGTGCCCTATAAAGTAACTTGACCCATGAAATGCAGTTAGCGCCAAACCCCAGCCTCTGTAATGTCTGCCACATGAAAGCCCAGTGGACCGCATCAAATGCTTTCTCTGCGTCCAATGACAGCAGCAAGTGTGCCTTTGGCCTGTCCTATCCAATTTGCTAGTCTGCGTAAGTTAAACCTCGTCGCCCTACCTGGCATGAATCCTGATTGATCTTCGTGTATCAGGGAGGTAATCACTGCGGCCAACCTAGTTGCCAGAATGGATGCCAAAATCTTTACGTCGGTAAGCACCACTTTCTGTAGCCGGTCTCCCAGGTTTATGAATTACGACTACCGTCGCCTTTCGCAAGTCAGGGGGCAGGGTACCCTCGTCTCGGGCTGCAAGGAACATTTGAAGGAGGTGCCGGCCCAGGAGTGCAGAATTAGCCTTAATGAATTCCGCAGGCAGACCATTGGGTCCCGGGGTCTTTCCTGACCTTTGTTTATAAATAGCCCCTGTGACCTCTTCTAACGTTCGCTCCCCTTCTAAATCCTCCCATTGTTCAGGGGACACGGCTGGCAGGACTACCCCATCAAGGTATTCTTGGATCTGAGCCTCCCATCTGCCGCCTGGCTGTGTAAAGGGTGGCGTAGTATCCCGCAAAGGCGTTAGCTATGTCCCTTGCGGAGGTGAGGTTTTGCCCCTCCCGCTGGATAGTGTGTATCCACCTGGCATCTGTCTCTTTTTTACCCAACCATGCTAACAACCTTCCCGCCCTATCTCCTGTTTCGTAAAGGCGATGTCTCGAAGCCAGATACATCAACTTCGCTTTCTGACGTGCCAGCGCTTGGTATTCTGTCCGCGTTACGCCTATCTGGCAAATAATGGATTTGGTGGGTTCTTCCCCATCTCGCGTTCCAATTGCCGAAGTTTATTTTCCAACTTCTCCATATCTTGCCTTTCTTTTCTTGTTTTTATGTGCGATCGCATTTTTTGCCCTATCCCTTAGTACCGTTTTAAATGCCTCCCATAGAACCGCTGCTGAAGATACCGATCCTTTATTTTCTAAAAAAATACAGCTCCGATTCTACCCTCAATTCCTTTGCTATTTGCGGGTCCCTGAGTTCCCAGGCGTTCAATCTCCACCCACCGTGTTCATTGCGGGCTCCTCGGCCCACCGTTAGCCACAAAGGTGAATGATCCGAGAGTCCTCTTGCTAAATAATCTATACCCGTCACCGTAGACAATTCACCCGCCGGAGCAAAAAGATAGTCCAGTCTAGAGAACACCCGGTGGGCGCCCGAAAAATAGGAATATGCCCGGTCCAGTGGGTGGCATCTACGCCAAATATCTTGCAGGCCCAGGGTATGAGCAAATTCGGCCAACATTGTGGTCCCAACCCCTCCGGCGGACCCCCCCGATCTGTCCATGCCAGGGTCTAGCACATCCTTAAAGTCTCCCCCCACTATCTTTTTTCTATTCTTGCACCACCATGAAGTGGTTGATGACCATAACCATCTCAGTCAAACCTTAAATTGACAGCTGACACAGATGGTACACAACTTTTCCTAAACTTTTGAAAACAGTCCCTGAACAATAGCAGCACTGACTGCTTCCTGAACTTGTTCGGCTGGCTGAGAAGTGCACAAGGGCCTTTCAAACACATCCGTTGCTCAATTTAGATAATGTGCTGGAGATTCTCCTTGGAAATGTTTTCTAGTCTATCTTGACTGGACACACTTCCAGTACTGCACTCAACAACCCATCCTTATCTGCAGCCAAAGTGGCATTATCTATCAGCCAATTACTCATTTCATTCATCAGTCTTTAACTTCACTTGGTACCACTAACCTCAACAGTAGATGTATAAGGAACCTTAAGGGATTTTCATGAATGCTGTGGAATTATTTCTTAATATTAACTAAATCTGCCGTGCACCGCAGGGCACGGACAGTAACCCCTTCTACAGCTACGGGTATTCTCTCAACAGAAGAACATCTAGCGATGCATCATCAACGTAACTGGAGGACGGGGTGTATCACCACAGGAATTCCTTTATACTTCCCAAACTGTCTCAAATGATCCCAGGTAACAGCCAGACGAGGACCTTGTCTGTTCATCACCTTGCGGAACGCAAACGGCACTGGGACTTTTTATAGACTTTCACATCCAGTTTCAAACTGAACACACAGCAGATACTGAAACTCTGATTATTGTTGCAAAAGACCTTAACAAAACATGCATGAAAAGTAATCTACAGATGATGAGCTAGCCATTTAAAAATCCTCGCTTAGAGTTGCTGGGCATGAGAGTGATGCTTAATATGTCCGAGGCGTAGCGACCTGCACATTTAAAGTTAATAGGGGGCAACAAAATGGTGTTGGCTAAGCATTATGACATTAGCTGTCACAGTAATACTAACGGTACTACATTAGTGTTGATTCAGCAGCACATTCACCTCATTCTAAAATGCCTAAACTTCAAACAGTGAGGTTACTGAGCTCTGACCTCCAATCCCACTGGAAGTCACTATAGTTAAGATTTCTACTGCACCTCATATGAGGAAGTCAAGATGCTTACTCTCTAACAATTCTCAGCACCCGTCTACTGACTCTGAGCTAAAGATGATTATATAAAATATGTTGAGAAACCAGAAGCAACATGTCTTTCCACACCTGGACAGCTGACTGTTGAGTTTATGCTTTGTGAAGGAACCAAAGTTCACAACAGCAGCAACAGTTCGGTGTTGGGCCTATCTCTGAACATAGAAAGTGGTAAGTTGGGCGGTTTTCGATTGAATGGTTTTCCATCAAAAGAGAGCGTGGAAAACAAAGGGTGTTAGCTACCCTCCTCATGAAGAAAAGCTCTTGGCTTCTCAGATTGTACAAATCCTTCCTCAGACACATAACGTAATCCCTCCTACCAGTTCCATACTGTTATCTGCCTACTAGAATGGTAGAACTAGATAAGAAATGGAGACAGATAGATGGCATCTGAGATTATAAAGTCAAAACCAAATTAGAACTCAAGGAAGCACTGTGCTGGGGGTCTAATAGGTGGCTTTTTACCTTTGGATTTGTCGTTCAAGGAGCCCAACCTTAGTTCCAGGGCTTTCAATGACCAGGAGCTCTGGTCCTTGAAAGACAAGCCGTCGCATATCAGTATCCTGGAGCTATGAGCTATTTGCCTTGAACTGCAGACCTCTTCACCTTCCATCAAAGGTGCTTCAGTTCTGGTGAAACCTGAAACTATTAAATAGGGAAGCAAAGGGAAACCAAAATCCCCTCGTGTATATAGCACAAGGCTCAACTCCTCCAGCAATGGGAAAATGACATCTAAGTGGCTTCCTGCTGGGGAAATAGAACACATGGTTGAACTCAGTTCCCTGAACCAAAACGTCCTCCAGTTACCTGAACTTGGTAACAAGGAAAACCTCTGGCGTACCCCCCTTCAAACAGAGAAAAAAAAAACATGCCAGCTGTCTGCCAGCAGGTCCTTTTGATGAGCTGATTTCAGATGTTTGCTTCTCTTCTGTTTCTCCCGATCCCCACTGTGCTTGGCAAAATGAAGAAAGAACCATGGATCATAATTCCGATTGCTTCAGATTTGCTATGGTGGTACTGGCCCTCTATGTGCAGCAGCCATCCAAGTCCTGCTATTGGACCATCCGTTTTTGCTTACCAATGCAAGAGATCATGTGTTGCCTCAGCGTCTATGTCCATAAAACCTCGAGTGCTGACACTAAGAAAGTCCATCTAACTGCAGGAATATTCAAGCGGGCACCAGACCTATACCTACTACCAAAAAAGAAATGTTGCCTCTTGCACAGTTATCAGGGGGTTACATCCATTATCCTTGCAACCACATCAGCGGTTCTTGTTGTCACTCCCGGAATCAAGGTTTAAATGAACCTAAAATGTTCAGTCACTCTTTTTACAATATATTCTTAAGTAATTAGTGAAAGGACTTTTTCTGGATGTTTCCCCTGCTAGGGATCCATACGTTCTCGAGGAATCCAGCACCATATTCTCAAAGCGAGTAGATCCTCTGTGGTGATCCAATTAGTCAAGATTAGGTTTCTTTCCTTGCTTTTACACCTTTTAAAGATGAGTAGTAGAAATGTATTCCTTTCTTCACATTCTACAATGACAGGGTGGTGTTCAGAACCAACCACACATTCACATTGAATGAACCTACCAGCTTTCATCATAAGCTTGTCTACAGTATTGTTTTCTGTCAAGTCTTCACAACTGAAGAACAATCCCTCCACTCTCTGGATGTTCATTGTTTATTTTAAATCCTGCTTAAGTAAGACCTTTTGTTAATCAGATTAGCATCTTTGCTTTTGGGTATAGTTGTAGGGATCAGCCCTTATCACAATACTAGGTGGATCTCAGCCCTTATAGCTTTCTGTCATGCCAAAGCCAGTTGTCTGCTCTGTAGAGCTACAAACATACATTCCAAGAAGCAGGGTCTATTTTGAAGGGCATTACCAGTGCAGCTACCTGGAATAGCTGACATACATTCATCAAGCAGTACTACCACAATATGCAACAAGGACTGTAGTAAGAGTGAGCAATTGCTCCAAAACCCACCCAAAATGAGATGAGCCTATCACACCATCCCTTTTCTTTAGGTCTTGGCCATGACTGTTTTAGCTCCCTGTTGACAGACCTGTTTCCAATACGTAACATGTACTAAGAATCAGCTTTGGGTCGTACCGAGCTCATGGCTGGATGTCTATTGTCTGTCTCAGGAATCTGCTCTTGAACTGATAGTTTCTCTCCCTATTCTTATGTTTGTCCGGCCCAATAGCATTTTGGTCTGACATTATTCAGATGAGTTTTAGTCTTCTACAGCTAACTTGAGGGGACTCTTTTAGTCTTTGCACTTCATAGAGAGGCATGTTTCCTTTTTTCTTCCTCCTGAGATACAGCTCTCTGTAGAGATGAACTCCATCCCCTCTCTAGCAGAGTATGTAAATGCATCATGGTCAACGTGTAGGGATATATTCTTGCCTCACTAGAGAATTATTCTCTTCAACCCAGTCATCAGTGTCCATTTTCTCCCTTTGGGGTCCACATAACACTACAAAACAGAGCTAGGACAGTCACTGCATTACTGGCATTCTATTTTTAGCCACTTGAGGCCCTGTCACACATCACTCCTTTCTACCCTTCCTTCAAGGACATTTTAATAGCTGAGCATTTTTGCCCCTGTAGGCATTTGCCATATCCCTCTCGCCAGTGCTTTAAATTGAGAAATCGAAGTGTAGGTGCCTCATGTGACCTCTTACGGGACCTACAGTTTCCCCTGGTGGGCAAACGGCAGCACTGCCTTTCAAAAGTAATGCCAATATAAAAAGCACTTGCAAAGCCAATAGCTTGGCCTTTTAGACCTGAGCCCTGTTGGCTTTGCCAATGCTTGTTCATAGAGTTTTGTGGCTCACTAGTTGATTTACACATGTGATTCTTTAAATGATCTAATGGTGGATTAAAACCAGTTACTTACCAGCGTTAGCTTTCATAAATTAACGTCCCATTCTCCCTGTAAAATGATGATCAAATACACATTTTGGAGGCACTGGGGAGTGGAGCATATTGCAAATTGAAATGATTGGCTTACGTTTGGGCATTTTACAATTACATGAATCTGCTCCTAAGTAAACACTTGTATTACTATGCATGTATGTTAATACTATTAACTGATATTTGTAATATTACTAGGAACCCTCACCTGAATGCCTGGGAATGATTCAAGCATGTGAATGTCTGAAAGAGACCAGCACTGGAGAACGTTTTTGTCAACAAGTTATTAAGACACACAGCTGACATTAGATATTTATATACAAGTTTAACTAGTTATATGAATTCCAAAGGACAATTAGACTTCTGTAGAGCAGCAACCAAGAGCACCAAGTTTGTATTATCAAATGTTTATCTGCAAGCAGGACTAGTGCTAGAGGCTCTTCTATCGTCCTTGCAGCATCAAGTAGTGCCACAGCCAGACTAGTACATTGTTATTGCGTGTCCTAGTACAATGCCACATAGTTTGTCTGAGCCCACCTCTTCCATTTATAATGAGCAATGATATTGGCCTATTTAAGGAGTCTAGTCGGTTGGGCAAAGTACTATACTTCGCCACTGGAATCATACTAAGTCTCTCTGGACAACACTTCTACTTAATATTAGCACCACCAAGTTGGCTAAAACATGGCCACCTACTAACCTTTGCTAATCTTCAGAGTTGTCCATGTAACATGTCTAACCTCTGATATGCCCACCCGATCCATTCTCACCCATAACCCAAAGGTGTTAACTTCACATAAACCGCCCTGTGCAGCTTCTGAATTCTATTCCTTTTATCTTTTAGGATCTCTTCATTGGAACTCATTTTCACTGGCTATTAGGGCCAGCCAAGTAATATTTGATTTCAAAACAGCCTTATAAAAATCAGCGTGTGTTACTTGAGAGCAACACAGGGTATTTTCCCCACAGTGCTAGCAAACCCAACAGTGTTTATATGGTACCATGTACATATATGTGGAGAAGAATGTCCCCTCTACCATAGCACACTGTTTGTTGCACGTACCTTAGTTCAAAGATACGAACATGTCTGTCATTTTGTTTTTGCATGCGCAAATCCTACCACGATCAACCTTGCTGGTCCATGTAAACCACACGATCCGCTTTGTCTTATGTACTGAATCACAATGGTGCTTTTGTGATTGAAATATTTCCGGTTGGTAAATAATTGGAAAGGAAAATATTACCTGGCATGTCTTTCCCAGTAAAAGGACAGGTCAACTCCTATAGGAGAAAAGGGAGATTTCCACCCAACATGGGACTGCCCTCTATCCACCCTAGTGACCACCAGACCTCATTTTCATATCTCCTTGCATGTTAGGCTGGTATACAAAAGCAGACCTGGATAAAGCTCATGGAATAATCATACAAAAGTGGCTAAATGATGACCTAAGTCCAGAATTAGTTTATGTGATTCAAATCTGCTTTTATATCCTTTCGCCCACTTCTTTCTTATAGAAGGCTAGATTCCCAAGAAATATTACATAACTGGTAGGTAGTTGCTATCATGATTGCATTTGGTTCAGTCAAAGATGCTATTCTGCCTGGAGATTGGTGACTTCTGATGGACCTTTCCCCAGTGAGGTAGGTATACCCCTGCGCGGCAGTAGGTGGTGTCGGTCGGCTCGCATGATTTCATTGGCGTCGTCCGCACCGAAAGTGACGTCCACGTCACCTATATAGGCTCCACCTTAGTGCTCCGACGTCAGTTACTTTTCACGACTTTCCACGCCAGAAACGCAGAGCAATAAAGTGTACTGACATTTGTGTGTTTTTAAGAAACTAGGGCCCTGAAAGGGAACAGCCCTGACCCTAGAAACGTGTCCGCATTGCGGGGAGGATGGGTGGGTCGGTAAGGAATCTGTGGCTAGATCATGTCTCTCCCAGATAAGACGTTTTCGAAGGTAAGTAACTTGTCCATCTGATCGAGACATCTAGCCGCAGATTCCTTACCTTTGAATATATACCCAAGCAATACCATCCCCGAAGGAGGGACCGCGGACAATTTTCATACTAAGACGTCCTGCAGGACTGAGCGGCCAAAAAGACTTGGCTGTCTAGGCAGTAATGCTTGGTAAACGTGTGCAGGGATGCCCACCTTGCCGCCTGACAGATGTCAAGGACTGAAACTACACATTACAGGTGCTTTGGTAGCAGCCTTTGCTCTGGTGGAATGAGCCCTTAAGCCTTCAGGGGGCTGTTTCTTTGCCAGCTTGTATCAAATCTTGACGCAGAGGATGACCCTTCGTGAGATAGTCCTTTTCTGCACCGCCCGACCTTTCTTCAATCCAACGTACCCTACGAAGAGTTGATCATCCACCCGGAACTCTTTTGTGTGGTCTGGGTAGAATGACAATGCTGTATTTGGATCCAGACGGTGGCGTTGCTCCTCTTTAGAGGGATGCGGAGGAGTGTAGAAAGTCGGCAAGGTGACAGATTGTCCCACATGGAATTTTTTTTGCAGAGTTTTATATAGCGCGAACATGACCCGAATATGGTATCAGAGCGCTTTACATAGCACCAGTTACGTTACATTAGGACACGCATTCATTTTGTTAGGCACGGGGAGATTAAGTGATTTGCCCAGAATCACAGGATGTTCAGCGTCATTGTCGAGACTCGAACCCAGTTCCCCAGGTTCGAGGTCGGACGCCCTAGCCGTTAGGCCAACTCCTCTTACCACTTTTGAAAGGAAAGAGGCCCTAGTGTGAAGCACCAATCTGTCAGGGAATATCGCAGGAACGAGGGCTTGGACAATAAAGCCGGCAGCTCGCTCACCCTCCTGGCAGATGTAATTGCCACTAAGAAGGCAGTTTTGATGGTGAGCAGCCAGAGGGGGTAATTATGCAGGGGCTCGAAAGGAGCGCACATGAGGAAAGTGAGAACCAAATTAAGGTGCCACTGAGGCATAATGAAAGGGGCAGATGGGAACATATGTACAAGGCCTTTCAGGAATCTATGTACAATGGGTGATTTAAATAAGGAGAGTTAGTCCGGAAGCCTCAGGAAAGCAGACAAAGCCGAAAGATACCCTTTCAAGGTGCCACAAGCAGAGAGCCCTGTGGGCGAGGGCCGAAATAAAAAGCAAAATATTAGAAAGGAAAGCAAAAAGAGGGCCAATAGACTTTTCTGTACAATATATTACAAATTTCTTTCATGGGCAGGTGTATACGCTATCAACTGCTGCCGCTCAATCTCCATGCAAGAAGATGCAGAGCTGACAAGTTCCGGTGGAGGACCCTCCCCTGCTGCTGTGACGGAAGATGCTCCCGAAGGGGCAGCCTGATTGGAGGATTGATGCTCATTTACAGGAGCTCGAGATACCAGACTCTTTGTGCCCAGTCTGGAGCCACAAGGATGACTTGTGCCCGGTCGTTCCTGATCTTCTTCAGAACTCTGGGCAGGAGTGGTATGGCGTAAAGGCGTACAGGAGGCCTGAGATCCACTCGAGATGAAACGTCTCCGAGCGAGCGCCTCCTTGAAAGCTCCAGCGTGCAAAAACTGCTGACATTGCACGTTCTCTGCGGAGGCAAACAGATCTAACCAAGGCTGTTCTGACTGCTGAAAGAGACCTTGCGCCACCTCCGGATTGAGACGCCACTCGTGATCCGCTAAGCATTGATGGCTGAGTTAGTCTGCCCTGGCATTCAGGGAACCTGCCAGGTGTTGAACTACCACATATATGCCCTGCTGTTCCAGCCATGTCCTGAGACGCACAGCCTCTTGACAGAGTCCACGACCCCACTCTGCCCGGTTTCTTGCAGTACCACATGGCAGTGGTGTTGTCTGTGAACACTTGAACTAGCCTTCCTTTGATGGAGGGTAGAAAGGCTTTTAAAGCCAATCGGATCGCTCGAAGCTCCAGCATGTTGATGTGGAGTCCGGATTCCGCCGGAGACCAGAGTCCTCTGATTTCCACCTCTCCCAGATGGCCACCCCATCCCAGAAGTGATGCATCTGTCACTACTGTGTGATCTGGTTGGGGAAGGGAGAGGGGTCTGCCTATGACCCAATCGCGGTTGGACAGCCACAACTGCAGGTCCTGTGCAGTTCCCTCCAAGATCTGGACCATGTTGGAGAGATTCCCCTGATGCTGCGCCCACTGGAACTTCAGGTCCCACTGCAGAGCACGCATATGCCATCGAGCATGTGTCACTAATAGGATGCAGGAGGCCATGAGGCCCAGCAGAGTCAGTCTCACCGAAATCCAAGATAAAGGCTGAAACATCGGTATCATAGCCTGAATATCCTGGACTCGCCTCTCGGGAGGATAGGGCTGAAACTGCTCTGAGTCCAGAACAGCTCCGATGAAACTGAGCGCCTGAGAGGGAGTCAGGTGCGACTTCGGCACATTGATAGTGAACCCCAGCGAAAGCAGGAGGTTCTCCGTAGTCTAGAGGTGGGAAACAACAGCCTGGGGCGAGCTCACCTTCAACAGCCAGTCGTCGAGATTGGGGAAGACTGGAACCCCTGATCAGCGCAGATGAGCCGCGACCACCGCCTTCACCTTGGTGAACCCCCAAGGGGCGCTGCTAAGGCCAAAGGGGAGCACCTTGAACTGAAAGTGCTCTTGGCCTACCATGAACTGCAGGTAACATCGATGAGCAGGCAAAACGGGAATATAAAAATAGGCGGCCTGCGAGTTTAATGCTACGATCCAGTCTCCATGGTCTAGGGCAAACAAGACCTGAGCCAGAGTGAGCATCTTGAACTTTTCCGTTTTGAGGAAGAAGTTGAGGGCTAGTATATCTAGGATAGGGCAAAGGCCCTTGTCCTTTTTCAGGACCAGGAAGCAGCGGGAATACCAACCAAAGCCTACTTCTGGCGCCGGACCCTCTTTATGGCTCCCCTGACCAAGAGAGCTTTGACTTCCTCCTGAAGCAAGGTCAAGTGGTCCTCCATCAGCCAGTCGTAAGTATGGAGGGAGGGGTAGTATTGAAAGGTAGGAAGTAGCCCTTACAGACTATCTGAAGTCCCCACTTGTCCGATGTGAGGTTTTGCCAGCTGTGTGGTGATGGCTGATCCTGCCACCAACCGCCCGCACAAAATAATCCTGAAGGGCCGGACTAGAAAGGTTTAGAGGCTGCAGGGGGGGCAGTGGACTGATTGGACCTCTGGCCGCCTGATCCATGGGGTCAAAAGGAGCCGTGCCCATGGCCTCGCAGAGGTTGCTGAACTTGCACTGTCTTGTGGCTGGGATCAGCCTGGCACGGCTGAAAGCCTTTTAATTGGCCACGAAAGAGATGAAAAGCAGACGGGGATGAGTTGTCACTAGAGGCCCACGGATTTGGCCGTAGCCTGCGAGTCCTTAAAGCGTTCCGGGGCCATGTCTGCCTGGTCTCCGAAGAGACGGGTGTTATCAAAGGACATGTCCATAAGCGACACCTGGACATCCCCAGAAAATGCAGAAGTCCTCAGCTAGGTGTGGTGTTGAGTAGCCACTGTTAACGACATTGCTCTGCCCAGGGAGTCAGTGGTGTCAAGCCCACAACGAATGGTGAACTTGGCCGCATCTCGCCCGTCCGATACAGCTTGGGAGAGAAAGGCCCAGGTCTCCTCCGGAACCTGTGGCAGCACCTGCGCAACCATTTCCCACAAAGAGTGGGCATAACAGCCCAATAGGCATGCAGTGTTCCCCGACTACAATGCAAGGCTGGCAGAAGAAAAAATCTTACCACAACTATCCAGCTTCTTAGATTCCCTGTCCGGGGCTGTGGATGGGAACGCGCCTTGTGAGGTAGAGGCTTGGACCACCAAGCTCTCTGGGATAGGGTGACTGGTGAGGAATTTCGGGTCGCCCGGTGCAGGGTGATGGTGGCAGGTGGTGATCCTATTCACAGGAGCCCCAGTGCTGGACTTGGACTAGGTGCCCAAAAGGACACTTCAGTTAAGGCCTCCTTGAAAGGCAGGAGGGGTTTTGAGGAAGAGACACCCAGCTGCAGTATCTCCATCAAGATGTTTGTCTTGACGTCCACTGAAGGGAGCTGAAGGTCCAGAACCTTGGCTGCCCTTCTCACCACCACAGCGTATGAAGATCCCTCCTCTGTAGCCACGGTACGGGGAGAAAGCAGGCCAGAATCCAGGGAGTTATCCAGTCCACAGGCCTCACAAAGTTCCTCATACCAGTCCATGTCATGCTCAGGCTGGTCTTGTAAAGGGTCCAGCGACCAGTATCAATCCTCCTCCATTCCCAGCCCCTCAAAATAAGGCTGAGGAACTGACCCAAGATATGAGGGTGCAATCTACGTCAAAAGGCACCGATCCGGCTCTGGGTCGTCTGTGGAAGGATGGGACTGGCGGTGGGAGTCTCGGTGCGAGACCGGGGAAGGTTGCAGAGGTACGACCGGTGCTGGTCCGGATCCGCTACCGAATCCATTGGGACCATCGGCACAGGGGCTGGAGCTGCCGGCGTGGAACCCAATGGAGACCTTCCTGAGTCTCTGGACCGAAAGGCGAACCGGGAGGGTCAGGTCTCCCATATATGAGGCACATGACGTCATAGAAATCTTTAAGTTGGATGGGGGTCGCTCCGGCTCCTGGAAATGCAGAGAAGCACGGAGCCGACCCAGGCGTAGGTTCCACAGAACGAGGCGTTGAGGCTCTTCTGTCTCAAAAGCCGACGGACGGGGAGAAGAGGAAGCAAGCTTCGACTTCTTGTGTTTCTTATGCCTCTTACTTGAACAACTCAACAACTTCGAGCGGAGGGACGAGGCCTTAGGACTCCAGGAGCGGCACCCGGACCTTCCTCTCAACCGGGTACAAGACCTCCGGAGTGAGCGACGTGGAGTCAAACGCCAGGCTGCAAGTAGCTTTAGGGACCGCTCCCTCAAACACTTCGGAGCCATGGCCTAGCAGTTGGAGCACAACGTTGAGTCGTAGCCGTGCTCCAGGCACCCGAAACAAATTAAGTGTGGATCCGTCACTGACAAGGCGCAGTGGCAGGCGCCACTCGATTTGAATCCAGAAATCTTCGACATCAAGGGAAAACCTACACACCAAAAATCGCAGACAAAATGTCGAAAAAAGCCTGGCAAAAAGTGACAGAGGGTAGCTTCCTTCAAGGATCTGCGCTAGCTGGCGCGGAAAAAAAAGAACTGACGACAGCGCGCCTTGGTGCACCTATACAGGTGACGCGAACGTCACTTCTGGTGCAGACAACGCCGACAACGTCATGCGGAACCGACCGCAGCTACATACCGGCGAGCAAGGGTATTGCTCAAGCAAAAGTTTCCGGATCCAGCATGACGCCTGGGATATTCTAAGGTAGGGAATCTGCAGCTAGATGTCGCTATCAGATGTGTATGTCCAAACGAGAGTCCTGTTCTCACTGTGTCATAGGAGTCAAGCTGCACTTCACTGAGGAGGCCGAAACCGGTCTGAGGGGTTGCTTGATGTCTCATCTAGAGGGGACCTGGCCCGGCATTTCAGACTGGATTGCCTCTGTTGGAACAGGACCAAATCTGGCTTGCATATGGCTGGTCTTTATCTAGAATGGCACAGTGGGCAAGAAAAAAAGATGGACTGGATTGAAACCTAAGTAAATACTAGTGGTTGAGTTGCTAGGCATTCCACCCATCAATTTTTTGTTGTTCCAAGTGAGACGCCTTAATTGCGATGGGAATGCCCGGAAAAGGGCCCCTTGCTCACTGTGCCATAGGATTCAAGCTGGATTTCACTGAGGAGGCCCAACAAGGCTGAAACCGGTCTGGGGTTGCTTGAGTTTATCAAGAAGGGACTTGCCCTGGCAATTTGGGCTGAACTGTTAATACTGGAGCAGGACCAAGTCTCATTTGCTAATGGCTGGTCTCTGTCTGAGTGGCACAGTGGACAAATGTAGGAAGGTAGGATCCTTCTGCATGGTTACCCCCACTTTTTGCTGGTGTCATTATGTTTTACTGACTAGTCTTACTGGGGTCCTGCTAATCAGGACCCCAGTCTCTGTGCTTCTTCCCTAAATTGGACATTGTGAGGTACACTCCAGAGTGGCTTCTGGTGTACCCTGATAAGTCCCTAGTATATGGTACTAAGGTACACAGGGCATTAAGTACACCAGGAGTCCCCCATTGGCTGAAGCATGTATTATGCCACACATGGGAGACCACTCAAATTACGACTACAGGCCTGCCATTGCAGCCTGTGTAAGCTGTGCTAGCACCACTTACAACAGATATAAGTTTCCTTGTATCTGAGGTCACTGCACTTAAAACCTATAAGTCACCCCTAAGGCAGGCCTTTCAATCCTGAAGGCAGGGTGCTCGGTTATAAGTGTGAGGGTGCCCCTGCATGAGGACACCCCTACGACCCTCGGAGTCCATTCTCCCGGGTTGTAGGCGCATCAGCCATTACGATATATAGAGTGGCCATGCGTCATTATGCAATGGCTAGCTCTAAACTGGCTGTAACAAACCCTGTCTTGTTTGGTATCAAACATGTTGGAATCATACCCACACACCGTAAATGGTGTGGGAGGTATGATTCCATGCACTGTAAAGCTCCTCCGGGAGGCCTTCAGTGCTCCCAGTACCAGTCTTCTAGACCTGGACAGCAAACTATGGCTGCTGCCGACCAGAGAGATGATTCTGCGCTCCTGTTGCTGAGACAAGCTCGAACAGGGGAAGGCAGGACAATAGGTTTCCTGTCACAGGGAGGTGTGGCCACCTCCCAGACAGGACTTACTGTATTGGGACAGGGTGGGGGCGTTTGCCAGTGCCACTAGACTGCTTTAAAAGGTACATTTGGTGCCCTCCTTGCATACTCCCGTTGAAAACAGTTCAGGGAGCCGTTGGCTCCCGCTCTGGAACGAAACTGGACAAAGGACATGGGAGTATCCTCCCCACTGTCCAGCCCCTCCTCTGGGAGGGACCTCATAATCGCTCCAACCCTTTCCTTAGGGTACTTAAGGGCATACCTGTGGGTGGGTCCCTAGATTCATCGTGGACAAGATTCAGATCCAAAACCACTTCAACCTCAACCGTCTGGGCACTCTGGACTTCGCTTTGGGAAGCGAGACTGCAACTGGGAAGAC